>JAJTUV010002184.1:0-179891 GCA_021653895.1 Mastomys natalensis | reverse complement strand
TATATTGATGTACAGCATGATATTTTGAAATGAGAACACATTGTATCATAGGTAATCTAATTAACATATTTGGGCTGAAGAGATGGTTCCGTCAGTAAATTGCTTCCTGCCCAAGCATGAAGACCTGAGTTTGGATCCATAGTACATAAAAGAAAACACTGAGTGCTCGTAAGCCCAGTGCGGTGCAACTGAAAACAGGCAGGACCCTAGAGCTTGTTGGCCAATCAGCCTAGCTGAACTATGAGTTCCAGGTTTAGTGAGACACTCTGTCTCCAAAACTAAGGTGGAGCTCAATCAAAGATGACATTCAACGCTGACCTCTGTCCTATGCTACTCCTACATGGACACACACCCCTAGTGTCACACCCACATGGACATATACATATACCACATACACATAAGACAGACAAAACATGTGTATTGCTTTGCATAGATATGCATGTTAATGGACTCAATTATTTTTGTGTTTATTTGGGGGAAGG
Source organism: Mastomys natalensis (assembly GCA_021653895.1). Taxonomy (NCBI): domain Eukaryota; kingdom Metazoa; phylum Chordata; class Mammalia; order Rodentia; family Muridae; genus Mastomys; species Mastomys natalensis. The sequence goes on along the minus strand of JAJTUV010002184.1, from coordinate 179,409 downwards.
GTGAGTGTTCTTAAAATCTCTTTTTAGTGATTTTCAAGTATGTAGTACATTATTAACTATAGTTGCTGTGTTGGATAGTAAATTTCTTGAACTTAGTCCTCCTTGTCTTAGTTAAGGTTTCATTGCTGTGAAGAGACACCATGACCAAAGCAACTCTTATAAAGGCAGACAGTTAATTGGGGCTGGCTTACAGGTTCAGAAGTTTAGTTCATTGTCATCATGAGAAACATGTCTTATATGTGTATCTATTATGTATGTATGATGTATATGTGTGGTGTGTACGAGCCACAGCGTGTGAGTATGGAGGTCAGAGGAAATACTTGTGGGCGTTGGTTCTCTCTTTCCACCATGTGCATTCCGGGTCTTGAACTCAGGCTGTCAGGCCTGGAGGCGAGTGCTTTAACCTGCTGAGGCATCTTGCCTGTCCTGAAATTCACACCCTTTGACCACCAACTTCCAAACTACTCTGGACTCTGCCATGTCTCCCAGTAGCTTCCTTTTTCCTCTTTGATTTGGTAGATTTTCCTTTTCAGATCCCACACGGATATGAGATAAGGCTGTGCTTGCCTTTCTGTGTCTGGTTCATTCCCTCAATATTGTCATTTAAAATATAAATGAATAAATAAATAAATAAATAAATAAGCAAGCAAGATTGACCAGAAGGATCTTGGTGAAAGTAAGGTGGAAGAGCTGCCCAGGGAAATATTTTGAGGAACCCAGAGCTGCTTAGAACATGGGACAACTGCCGGGCGGTGGTGGCACACGCCTTTAATCCCAGCACTTGGGAGGCAGAGGCAGGCGGATTTCTGAGTTCGAGGCCAGCCTGGTCTACAGAGTGAGTTCCAGGACAGCCAGATATACAGAGAAACCCTGTCTCGAAAAACCAAAAAAAAAAAAAAAAAAAAAAAAAAAAAAAAGAACATGGGACAACCAGACTGTGGCTACTTGGTAGATCAGCTCAGAGGCCCTCCCATGAGACCTGTCTGTATCTTCACTCCTCAGCCTTCCCAGTGATTGAAAATGGCCAACTGGAGTGTCCCCAAGGATACAAGAGACTGAACCTCAGCCACTGTCAAGGTAAGGATGACCCAGAGCTAGGGTTGAGCTGGGTGGAGTAGGGTATGGAGGTGTGGTTATGCTTGCTAACGCTGGGAAAACACCCGCCCTAGGAGGCAGGAGAGGTCTATTATTGCCTGGGAGGCCTCTATTGTACATGTTAAAGCCCCCAGTGGCAGGGGCTGGCCCTAGGGATCTTAGAACATCAGGACTTATCTGATGCTGAGAGATCCCAGGGGCTGGGGTCACCCATCCTTACTCACTTCCATTTGAATCCCTACACATTCCCTCACCTCTCAGGCTGGTCCGAACAGGAGGGCTTTCCACCAAAGTAGAGCCGAGATCACCATGAGGTGGTGGGAACCTCTTTAGGCTCCTCCTAACAGAGCACAGTTAGGTGATTGGGTCTCCTTTTCACCTGTCTCAGCCCTCACCAAGGACAAGAGGAGGATCACAGGTGGCAAGAATAGGTGGGCCCTGAAGCCTAATCCTGCCCCCATCTTGACAGCCTTGATGGCAGATCTGTGGGCCAGCTGAGGCAGGGGTGGCCTGTATTAGAGTCCACAGAGAGGCCAGGCCTTGGGACAGAGAGAAGGACTAAGTGGTGATTTTGTTGATTTTGGAGCTATAATGAACTCTGACCTTCTGTTGGTAAGTGGCTCTAGGGTTGGCAGGGTCAGCAGGACTTGGGGCCACTTACCCTCAGAGCACTTCAACAACTGGGTGGAAATCTGTCTGTATGGCTTTAAATAAAACTGGGTTAAAGATAATAATATTGTCCCAAATGTCCCTGAGGCCCCTTTCAGAAGTTTTCTCTCAGAGAGAGCAAACTGTGGCTGTTTGTCTATGGGTTACCCAGCCACAGAAAGGATTTTGGCTCAAGGAGAAGAAATGGTGCTTAGTCCAGGCCTAAATGCTTATTGCTGACTCTGCCTAACCCAGCTTTAAACTCCCTTGGGTACAGTGGACCCAGAGTCTTAGTGGACATAAGGAGAACTCTGTACCTTTCATTCTTGGACTTTCAGCAAGTCCCCTGCCTGTCCTCCACAGAGCTCCTGGGAAGGTTCCCAAGCTCCAACCCCAGAGTGCTCTGAGCCCTGCTTCTTCACCACACCCACCATCTCTGAAGTGGTAGAGAACAAGAAGATAGGTCCAGGATATGATTTGTATACACAAGCTGAGTGCTACATCCAACCTGTGCTTGTTGTTAAGTACATAGTGATGGGTAAGAACCAGTCTATGACCCGGGAGACCAGACACCTAGTTAATAAATACAACCAGAGAAGGTTTTTAATGGGTGGCATGGGATCCCCTGGTAGAACCCAATCCAGGCTGGAAGGATCAAGGAAGGCTTCCTGGAAGAGGTAGTACTAGGTCAGTGAACATAAGCAGAAGGATAAGCAAAGGGATACTTTGGGCTGGCTGAAGCATCTAAGGGGCACAGGGCAAACAGCCTATGTGCACATAGGAGACGATAATGTCCCATGAGACCCACTTGCCCATCCATAGGCTCTGGGAGGGTCTTGGATACCATGTCATTCATGCTTTGGGCTTGCCTGGAGACGGTGATTAGGAACTCAAGCTTCTGAAGTACAGGGAGGCAAATCAGGCTTGTGTTTAGATGTCTGGTCACACAGTTTGAAGGTGTGAGGGTCAACTTCCCTCCCAGCCGTCAGCGGCCTCTCTTGGGTGCCTCTGCTCCCATGGGGCATTCTACCAAGGATATCTTCTTGATGCCCATCTTTTGGGCCTCATCCTGTGCTAATTTCCTCAAAGCCTGAGAATGAGCCGGTGGTTCTGATGGCACTGGGCTACCTAAATCACACCTTGCTCTAGAAGCACATGCTCTTCTCAAGTGCTTCACATCAGAGTTGGGGCAGCCATCAGTCACGAACAGAGATGCTCTCACCAAGATGGCTACTGCTTGGAGCCCAGAGTATGAGGATTTGAGCTCCCATTTGCAGCATAAGAAGTTTGGGGACCAGGAAAAACCACTGTCGTTCTAACATGAGGGTGAGCAGGAACCTCTGCTGGACTTGGGAGGTCATGCAGCCAGCTTGTGGCAGGGGTACCTCTCATATGTCTTCCAAACTTTCTGCTGACCCCATCCTTCTCCCCAGCCTTTCAGCACTATCTTCTCAGGGCCCTGCTTCCTGCACCCTGCAGATATGCCCCCTCAGACCTGCCCAGGAGCTCTTGAAGAGAGCTAGCTAGAAGGGAATTAGCTGCCTGTCTGCTACCCTCCAATCCAGACAATATTGTTTTCCTGATTCACATGCCACTTGCCAGAGTCACCAAGAGCTGAGTTACTCTGGGCAAGTTACTCCTGGAGTTTTTCTTGGTCTATAAAATGAGGACAGAAGAAGCAGATAAAACTACCTATAAGGTTAATTGGAGTGTCATATTCAAATACCAAAAGAGGATCAAGCATAGAGTAAGCACTACATAAATGTTAGCTTTTCAACCGAGATGGCTACTTCGTGCCAGTCAGTGAGGTGGTATGTAATTTTTCTATCTAATAATCCTATTGGCGTTGTTGAGCGGTTACTCTTATGATCCAGAGAGATCTCACATTGAATATGTATAGCTCCCTCCCAACCATCCGGCCTCAAATGAATGGACAATCCTCCACTCCCTGCAGATATCAATGAGTGCCTGACCCTGGGTCTGTGCAAGGACTCAGAGTGCGTGAACACCCGGGGCAGCTACCTGTGCACCTGCAGGCCTGGCCTCATGCTGGATCCGTCAAGGAGCCGCTGCGTATGTGAGTGACGATGGGGTTTGGGGCGAGAGGCACAGTCTAGACCGAGAGGCAAATGTCCCCAGACCTCATGGTCTCATGCCCAGAGCCAGTGTCTGCTATGGGCTTGGAGTTGGGCCAATGTACAAAACTGATCTGTGTCCTATTGGGACTGGAGGTTACAGTCCCACTTTCAACTCCCGGCTTCTCTTCTAAAACTTCTTTGTGATTCATGCTTTCTGGGTTTTGTTTTGTTTTTCTCTCTGATCACTTCTGTCCTGTTTGCTGTCTCATTGTCTTCGAAGCTGTGTGCTGCCACTTTGAAGTGTCTGGCTAGCAGTAGCTGCTAATTGATCTACTACCCAAGTTTAGCAACCAGGTCACGTGACTGCCTAGTGCCCTTTATTTTATTTTATTTTTTTTAATTTTGTGTATGGATGTTTTGCTTGCATGTATGTCTGTGCACTATGTGCCTGGTGTCCACAGAGGCCAGGAGAGGGCATTAGATCCCCTGAAACTGGAGTTATAGGTGGTTGCCAGCTGCCATGTAGGTGTTGGGATTCAGACCTGGTCCTCTGGAAGAGCAGCCAGGGCTCTTAACCACTGAGCCATCTCTCCAATCCCTAAGGGATATTTTAAAAGGAGCATTCATTTGTCTATTGGAGAGTGGTGTTACTGCCCCATCCCCATGGTTCTTTTTGTATGTATCTCCATGACCATGAATACACACATATCATGAGTTGTGACCTTGCATAGTGAATGTGTGTACATTCCTGGTAAACCCTGGCAGTTGTGTTTCCAGTGACCTCTGTGGTTTCCAGCTGAGAGAGGCAGACCAGGCCCTTTCTCATACCCAGATGGTAGAGCTGACACCACAGCCCATGGGGCTTTTCTTGGGAAGAAGGTCTGACCAGAACAGAATAAAACCAGTCCCCAAAGACCTCTGGAACAAAGCCACCTCTAGCGCACAGAGAACTCTGGCTGGCCACAAAGTGCCTGCTAATGGGCCTGGGAAGGCCATAGGAGGAACCAGAGTATGCTGCCACCCAGAGGTAGTGGTCTGAAGAAAGGTCCGGATCTGACATCTCTAAAGATAGGAGACAGTGAGAACCCAGAGAGTAAGAGCCAGGCTGGGAGGATGAAGGCTTATAGTCTTTTCCTTTTCCAGGCCTTAAGGTTCCTTTATTGGGATGGGCATAGTGGTGCATACCTTTAACCCCAGCACTCTGGAAACAGAGGCCAGCCTAGTCGGGAGTGATTTCAAGGCTAGCCAAAGCTCTATAGAAAAATCTTGTCTTGAACACCAAAATAATCGCCGGGCAGTGGTGGCGCACGCCTTTAATCCCAGCACTTGGGAGGCAGAGGCAGGCAGATTTCTGAGTTCGAGGCCAGCCTGGTCTACAAAGTGAGTTCCAGGACAGCCAGGGCTACACAGAGAAACCCTGTCTCGAAAAAAAAAAAAAAAAAAAAGAAAGAAAGAAAGAAAGAAAAAGAAAAAAAGAAAGAAAAGAAAAACCAAAAGTTTCTTTATCAGAGAGTTTGCTTAACATCTGACAGACATGATCATGCCTGGAAGACTCTGATAAAGTGATATGAAGAGAAGTAGGGGACTCTGTCGTTATTTTCTCTCCTCCCCAGGGCTGCTCTCTCTCCTTCCTCCAAGGATTCATTCTCCTGCAGATGGAGAGGGCAGGTTGATGACTTCCTGCCTACTAGTGTAGTAATGAAGTCTCTGGAGGCTGGTCCAACTTCCTGATATTCCACCCTGGGATTCGAAGGCACGGGGCCTGTCCTCACAGTATTCTAAGGGAAGTACCCACTGGAGGCAGAGACTGCACCTGAGCACGCAGGGCTCAGGGACTGGTGGATGTGTGTTCAGTTCCTGACCTTTGTCAGGGTCTTGCAGTGCTTGGGTGCCTTGCTCGATTTAATCTCCATGACTCTGTGAAGAAGACTTCTGTCTTAGTCATTGTTCTACTGCTGTGAGGAGACACCATGCTCACGGCATCTCTTATAAAGGAAAAGATTTCATTGGGGATGGTTTATAGTTTCAGAGGTTCAGTCCATTATCATCATGGTGGGAAGCATAGCAGTGTGCCAGCAGACATGATGCTCGAGAAGGAGCCATGAATTCTACATCCAGATCTGCAGGCAGCAGAGACCATCACACTTGGCGTGGCTTGAGCATATATGAGACATCAAAGCCCACCTCCACAGTGACACACTTCCTCCAACAAGGCCATACCTCCTAATAGTGCCACTCCTTATGAGTCAACTGGTATGGGGCTTACTTCTTCAAGTGCCTGTCCCTGTCCCAGTCGATGAGACCAGGGGTGTGACCTTCAGTCCTTCAGTCACGAAGTGTCCCAAGGGATGGGGAGGGGCGAGTGGTGCCTGTAGAGAATCAGAGTGCTTTTCTATAGCGTTGGCACACATGCCTGGCAGACCCAAGTGGCTGCAGTTCCTGGCATAGCGTGAATATTACTCTATAGGTAGAGAAGCTGGGCCCAGGGAGAGGTGTAACTCAGCTCAGCAGGAAGCCGACCACTGCACGGACCAGGACTCCTCAAGAATCATTAATTCTCAGCTTTGTCTGTTACTCCCTTCACCCTACTCTGACCTCTGATAGCGTGGTTATCCCTCTAAAGATTTAAGGCTCTTTCATACTGGTTGGCTGTATCTCTTCCCACTGAGAGAATAAACAATAGATTATTTTATTTTTCAATATTTGCTAGCTTCTATATCCACAGGATTTGTGGACTCGGTGGGGTTTCTATGTTTGTGTATATGTGTATATGTATCTATGTGTCTATGTGTGTGTGAATGTGTAGTGCTAGCAATGAAATCCAGGCTTTTCATTAGGCATGCTAGGCAAGGACTCTACCACTGAGCTTCACATCCAGCCCCAGATTCAGTACTCAGCTGTTTAATTCAGTAAGCCATCCGTGAATCAATTCAACTTGAATTATTAGGCAACCATATACACTATACACATAGGTGACTCCAAGTGACAAAGATGACCCCAAGGTTCCTAGCCTCAAAGCTCTGTGGCAAGCCTCTGGTTCTCACCTCGTCCCATCTTCCCAGTGAGGCTTTCTGTGGATCTCAGAGCACACTGTTCTCTGCTCATCCTGAAGTACACATGACTGACATCTTTACCAAACACTTTGAAGGCAGCAGGTGGAGCCAAACAACTCCATTCCCAGGTCCTGCTTTCACGATTTCTACACGAACCTTATCGGGTCGACACCATGGGGAGATGCGGGGGCTTCCAATGCGGCCATTCCTGCTGGAGTTCCTATGAGCATCTGAACTTCCAGGCTGAGACACAAGCCAGGCTAGTCCCGGTGCCCATGGCTGACCACAGCTCTGACCATGGCCTCTGTACTTTTCCCCTCCCACTGGCTCCTTGCCCATTCCCACATGCCCTGTCTCTTGCAGCGGACAAGGCTGTCTCCATGCAGCAGGGACTATGCTACCGGTCACTGGGGTCTGGCACCTGCACCCTGCCTTTGGTACACCGGATCACCAAGCAGATCTGCTGCTGCAGCCGTGTGGGCAAAGCCTGGGGCAGCAAGTGTGAACAGTGCCCCCTGCCTGGCACAGGTAACCACAAGATGAGCCCAGCCCTGCCATCAAGATACGTCCTCAAAGTCACTGACAACTTTCCCAGCCTGGGTAGACTCCTTCAAGTGGGAAAGCTCAGTCATATATATACCTTCTATATTCCAGATCTGGGACTCTCTTTGCAGCCACAATTGTCTTGTCCCCTTGAGAGAAGAAAAGGGGCCCTGGTTTCTTACAGGAATGGCATGGCTCAGTTAATCTTCTGTCCGTTTTTTTTTTTTTTTTTAGAAGCCTTCAGGGAGATCTGTCCTGCTGGCCATGGCTACACCTACTCAAGCTCAGACATCCGCCTGTCTATGAGGAAAGCTGAGGAGGAGGAACTGGCTAGCCCCTTAAGGGAACAGACAGAGCAGAGCAGTGAACCCCCACCTGGGGCAGGAGAGAGGCAACCACTCCGGGCAGTCACCGCCACCTGGATTGAGGCTGAGACCCTCCCTGACAAAGGTATCGGAGCTGAAGGAGACACCTAAGGTTTCTCCTTTTCTTACCAGGTCCTTGCCCTGGGCCTTAGGTTCAAAACAGTAACTCCAACTCAGTTGCCTGAGGCTCAGGATGTGTGGGCTAGAAAGAGCTTGTATTTGAGGTCTCTAGCCAGTGCTCCAGAAAACAACTGGGTCATGCCCAGGTCACCTAATACAGGAGACCAGGAAGGAGTAGGACCAAGAAAACTAGGAGATTGCCAAGAATCGGGGACACAGAAGTGAGGACCAAACTTAGTGGTCATGGATGTGGGACACTAGCCCAGTCAGAGGCAACTCATTCCCTTCCTAGAACTTCTCCCTTAGTCCACGGTCCAGGGCAGAGAGGATGGTGGGTAACCCATGTGATCGGGGCCACAGGAGGGAGGAGGTCTGTTAGGTATCTGATGGGGATGGTGGGTGGGGGATGGGGACTCCTGTTATTGGACACCTGGAAGGAATGCAGGGGACTCCTTTCTCCAACTGAGAGGTGAGCTGGGCCACCTATAACGCTCTCCAGTCTTGGGTTTCTGGGGTGATCAGACCCAAAAGGGAGCTGACAGGCTGAGGCAGGTAAAAAGAGTTGCACTCTGGTTGTTGCTCATCTTGGAGGGAATGTAGGGAGGAGGATGGACTGTGAAGCAGTCCGATGTGGAGGGCAAAGACTGCTGCCTCTCCTCCTAGAGCTCATCTTGTCTTCTTTTCCCAGGTGACTCTCGGGCTATTCAGGTGAGTTCCTGCCAGGCAGTTGGATTAGGATAACTGGAGAATGGCATAGACTCCAGGCATAGTCTCATGAGAGCAGCAGAGGAGAAGGATGGACCAGATATTGGATTTTACTTGGAGAGATCACAAAGTTGAACCAAGGACTCATGTGACTGTGTAGTTAGTCCCGGCTGTCACTCAAACCTGGGCACTGTGCATGAAAGCTAGAGCTGGTCCTGAGTCTGGCACGTTCCTGAGCTTGTTTAAACAGACCCTCTGGGGGGAGCTCATGGGAAAGCAGAAGCATAGCTGTATCTCAAACCACTTCACTGAGGAAAAGGCATCTGGCCCCCTTCTCTGGTCCCTGAATGTCTGTGTACATCCAAGTCTGAGCATCTCCAAGTGCCTCCAGAAGATTGAATCTGCTTTCCCCTTCTCCGGTCCTTTTCCAGTCTGCTGGTTCCCGCTCATCTCCTGCTAAGCTGTCTCCGTGCCCTGCTTCTCCAGCGACCTTGCTTTCCTGCTTACGAATTATGTGCCAAAACCCAGTATGGTGCCTCACACCTTTAAACCCAGTACTTGGGAGGCAGAGGCAGGCAGATCTCTGAGTTTGAGGCCAGCCTGGTCTACAGAGTGAGTTCCAGGACAGCCAGGGCTACACAGAGAAACCCCGTCCCAGAAATAAAACAGAACAAAAAGCACACAAGCAATGAAAAAACTCCATACTGTCCCAGATCAAAGCTTCTGCTACGCGCCTTCACAGTCCCAGCAATGTCCTAGTGCCTTTCTGTCATCTGGCATTCCTGTTTGCTTCCTGTGCCCCATCTGTCTCTATCCATAGCTATGGTGAGCGACACCAAGCATAACTATGACTCCCAGCTTTGACACACTGGCTTCGTGGCTCAGGACAATATGGTTAATCTCTGTTACTCCATCTGTAACATGAAGATTGTAGTCTTGATACGTGCTAATGTTCCGCTGTGCGGCCAACACTGAGCCGGTACAGAACACACTTTTAACCGCTGTAACTGATAAGGAAGTAGCACTGATCGGTTAAGACTGGGTATAGAAAATGCCTAGAGAATACACGCCAGCGGCAAAAACTCACTCGCTGAGAGAGTTGAACAGGAAGGAGATGGGTAAGTGAGGAAGAAATACACCCTAGGAGTAACAAATGAGCCCCCCAAATAACCTTCATTTCTGTGCAGATTACAACCAGTGCTCCCCACCTACCTGCCCGGGTACCAGGTGAGTTCTTCTTCCTAGAAGCTCCCAAGGGGAAGAAAAAGGAGAGGACATTAGTTTAGTCATGGAATGACTGCCCATAAACTGACCCATGGGGTTCAAATCAGAAGTGGTGCCTGATATGACGTGTGAGAGCTCTTTCCGGGAACCCTAATTCCCTAAGGGGTTGTGAGGCTAGTAAAAGATCCCGTAATGCTTTGCAAACATTTTCCTATTGACCAAACTCTTTCTTGATCTCATGATGCTACTCAGGAGATTCCGCACATAAATGAGGGCAAAGAGGAGGCGCTAGCTGAAGTAGCAGCTTGGCAGGGCCTCAGGCCCCTTCCCTCTAGGGGCCTCATCCTACCTCCTGACCCTGAGCTGACCTCTCACTAGAGCTAAGCTCAGAGCCATGGATACTGATCTTTCCCTGCTGTGATGTGAACATGATACCTGCTGCCTCCCACAGCAACTGGGTGCCTGTGTTTGCAGCAACAGTTTGTAAGCTGCAAACGAAAGCAAGGGAATGTTCAATTAGGCATCGGGAGATGGGCTCCAGCTCTGCCTCCAGCAAGCTTAGATACATAGCCATTTCTACACTCCTCGGGTTCTTCTACTATGAGGGGCTGAGAGCAGATATGCCAAAAGAGAGGGTAGGTCATGGGAACCCTAGGTGACACTGCTGGTTCTGGGAGTCTGACCATCAGGGAACATTAAAGGGCCATTGCCATCAATGGACTCTACTTCCTCCCCACTGTCCCTTCCAGGGGATACCACTGGAAGACCAGCACCATCGTTGCGTGGACAGGGCATTCCAGAGAGTCCAGCAGAAGAGCAAGTGATTCCCTCCAGTGATGTGCTGGTGACACACAGGCCTCCAGGTAGCTGCAGCAGCCCTTGGAGGCACTTTGCCCCCACTCTGGGAGATGTGATTGCCCAAACCAAAGTCCAGGACAGGTCTGGAAATTTCCTTCTTGCTTCCTCAACCAGATAAACAGTCTCCAGCAACTCTGACCTAGCTGTGGTTCTAGCTTACTTGTACAGAGGGCACAAAGCCTACCCAATAAAGACCAAGGCCCTGCATGGGCACTAATGCCCTTTTGGGGGATGGTCCTACTCAGAGGACTCCAGGGAAGCCATGGATCTTTCTGGAACATCTTAGGGAGAGGAGGGACTTCTTGAAGAATGGGGAGTTCATAGAGTAGGAGGCGAGGTAAGAGGGGACTGAATCAGTGAGGACCCTGGCAGTGACAGCCACCTGCCCATGGGGAAAGAGAGAGTTATACTGCACAAGGTTGTTTAGGTGTCCAGAGCTCTTTCTGGTATCTGACTCTCTCTGGTGAGCCATAGTGATGAGGGGCAGTGTGGGGGAGATCGCTGGCAAACCCACCTGACTGTGGAATGTGCCTTCCACAAAGGCTCATTGTCTGAGGACTTGGTTCAGGAGAAGCAAGGCTACCATTGTGCAATATTGTCGCCATTGCTCTCTGTGCCCGTGTGTGCCCTCTTGCCTGCTCTCTCCAGGGGCTAGCTGTGCTCTTAGCTAGAGGGTCACCTTCAGTAGGAGTCGAAAGTGGCTAGAGTTCTCTGAATTTCCTCCAGTGAGAGGAGAAAACCTGCAGCCTGCTGCCTAGAAAGTGACAGGTGGGATGGGGGCGTGGCTTTCCTGAGAGTTCTCCACTGAGTTTTCCCAAGATTCCGAGTGAGTCCTCTGAGACCCCAGGGAGCAGCATCCCCTTCCAAGTAGGCAGGAAGGGCTGAGTACGTGGGGCTTAACTAGAGAGTGCTGAGATAGACAGCTGAAATATTCCTGGAGGAGGGGCCACAGTACAGTGAAGCCAGGCTGCCCCGCCCCCTGCAGTGGCCCTCAGTTGTGCAGGCGACAGGGCCCCCAGCAGCAGCTTCAGTCTTTTGTCTGATCCAGATTCTACCCTGCCATCTTCCAACCTCACTGAGTGGACATTTGGAATCTGGCTGGAGACTGCTAGTACAAACTTGGAACCAGGCTAGGGAGAAGGTGACCTTGTACACAGGCCACTGTGGGCATCCAGTTTCAGTGCAGATTAGCAATGTCATAAAGCCCCTCTGTGTACCAACCTGGGCTACTTCTGACCTATTCCGTTAATGCTTTTGGGTTCTCTCAGAGTGGTGGGGCAAGGAAGGGAGCCCTAGGTATGTGCCCATAGAATAGTACAACAGGGTGGACACAGATGAAAGTAGTGTTTCCTTATTGGTTTATTGGTTCATTCATTCATTCATTCATTGACTCACTTATCGTTTTAAGTGTTAAGTACTTCCCTAATATTAGAGGTACAAGACAAATAAGCTAGTTTCTTCAATCTGTGTAGCCCCGTTTCTTCAATCTGTGTAACTAGATCTGTCTGCCAGTCTATGGGAAGATGGGCAAGTGTTTCCAGGGGTGGGTGGCACCGGTGTTTGGGGTAAGAGCTGTGCCCACATTTAGGTTGAGGGTGAGGGTCATTTGTAGGGAATATGGATTACTACAAGCCATCAGGTGTCTGTCAGGAGGATGTACTCAAATGGCCTCAGAGACCAGGCCCAGGTCCCATGAGTCTTATGAGACCATTTTATCTGTTGGCATGAAAGGGCCTACTAAGGGTGGGTGGGCATCCAGTGGGCTTCTGAGGCCACTGAGCCTAACCCTGCTATCTCCTCACCCCGCTCCACTGCCTTCGCGCATGCTCCACTCTGCCGTGACCTCCACTTGCTCCATCTCCACAGGCTTCGATGCATGTTCTGCTGGATCTTCTAACATCTGTGGCCCTGGGACCTGTGTGAACCTCCCAAATGGATACAGATGTGTCTGCAGCCCTGGCTACCAGCTACACCCCAGCCAGGACTACTGCACCGGTATTTACAGGGTGCTCTGGGCCTGCTGAATGGTGGGAGCAAATAGGAACAGAGTATGGGGGTTCAGTCACGAGTCTGGACTGCACAAGATCCAAGTAGTGTGCTATGGTTGGTTAGCTTAGAACATTCTCGGTGGGCACAACTAACTAGATGTCAACTTGTAATATGCCAGGCTGTGAAGGAGAAAGGAAGTGGTTGTGGGATCGCTGAGAGGAGGGGACAATGGGCAGGGAGGAGGCTCTGGTCATCACCAAGGCTAGTGCCTAAGAGGACCCAGCAAACTGGCCTGTGGCTGTCAGCCTTAGAGACTTTCATCTCTGCCTCTGACTCCTCTGCTCCCTCACCCCTTCAATGCCACAGAGCACCGTCCTCTAGTGGGGGCAATTTGGTGGCAGATGTCCCCAGAGAAAGGCACACTGGCCTCCATGACCTCCTTCCCTGCCTCCCTCCGGTCAGATGACAACGAGTGTCTGAGGAACCCCTGTGAAGGAAGAGGTCGCTGTATCAACAGTGTGGGCTCCTATTCCTGCCTCTGCTACCCCGGCTACACACTAGCCACCCTAGGAGACACACAGGAGTGCCAAGGTGAGCGACACCTGCCTTAGGCCTGGAATGGGCATAGGAGAACACTTCTTGGCTGGGCCCTACAGTGTGGGTGGAAGAGGAGCCAGGCATGCACAGTGCTAACACTGAGGAGTACCAGAGCTTTGGGGAAAGAGACAGAGCTCTGGCCTTGATCTGGAAGGGAGCTGAGACTATGCTGGGATCATAAGAAAAAAGGAGAATCCAGAAAATAGCAATGTTTGCAAAGGCTTCCAGAAGTTGCAGCTAGAGCCAAGAGTAGGCTAGAGACTTGACTGATGATGAGGACCGAAAGCCAGGACTCAGGTGACAAGGAAGCTTTCCTTTTGGGGAATGAGGGTCAATGCATGGGGACTCTCAGCAGACCAGGGGACATGTGTGCATTTGGAGAAGAGTTCTGATGCCTGGCAGTGGGGATACCTGCAGGCTTTGCTCTTCCCCGGGAAGGCCTGGTCACAGAGTGGCAACTCTTGGTAAGCATGCTTCCTGTGTGACTTAGTTAGGGCTACTATTGCTGTGATGAAACACCATGACCCAAAGGAACTTGGGGAGGAAAGGGGTTTATTTGGCTCACATATCCTGAATCACAGTCTTCTAAGGGAACACAAGACAGGAACTCAAATAAGGCAGGAACCAGGAGTCAGGAGCTGATGCAGAGGCTATGGAGGGGTGCTGCATACTGGACTGCTCTACATGGCTTGCTTACTCTGCTTTCTTATAGAACCCAGGACCACCAGCCCAGAGACGGTATCACCCACAATAGGTAGCCCCTCCCCATCAGTCACCAATTAAGAAATGCCCTGCAGTGTTGCCTGCAGCCTGATTAGAGAGGCGTTTTTCCCAACTGAGGCTTCCCTCCTCTCTGATGACTTTAGCTTAAGTCAAGTAGACAAAACTAGCCAGCACACTGTGCAAACTTTTTTGTAGCATAGAATGTTCCTGTGCATTGTTTATGAGTAAGTTCACAAAGAGATAAGGAAGCATCTTCCACACAGCTCCTGGAGATTCAGAGGCAGCTGAGAGTTTTACCTTGAGAATTGCACTACCTGTGTTTAGGGCTCACACTTCTGGAGCTAGTCTGCTGCTTGGCCATGCTCAAAGGTTCCCCTGCTTAGCCATGGAGTAATCCTTTCTTTGTCAGAGTCTCTTCAACACCTGATTCCAAAGATCTGGCCTTCAGAATACAAAGCCACCCAAGTTCTCTCATTTCCTTATGTGAGGAAGAGAGGTAGAGAAGCCCAACCTAACAGGAACGTGAGGGAACCTGGTCAAGAGTACTCAACGGGTACTCGGGTTCTAACTGAATGGTCAGGTCCCAGGCCCTGCGCTGAGCTCAGAAGACAATCAACTGAATGAGCCAGTTGCTCATTCAACTGACATAGCAGAGAATTTGGGAAGCTTTCCGTATTTGAGCTGGGGTAGAATACGAATAGCTCCCATTTAATGAGCATTTATACCAAGAGCCATTCTCGGTGCTTTGTTCTATACCATTCCAACCCCTGCGATTCTCATTCCCACCTTATGCTTTACCAGATGAAGCTTCGAAAGGTGAGTTGAACCGCCCACAACCTTACACCTAGTTATAGCAGCACTGGACACAGACGCGAAGTCACGCCCATTCCGGGGCGTGGTTTGCTTCCCGTGATCCTCTACGAGCAGCAGCTGGAATGGAGGGAGCAGGTGGTCCAGGGGAAGGCAACCATTTCTTCATAGGCCAGTATTGCGTGCCCTGGGAATAATGTAGTCAGGGTGACTGGATTATGGGCTTGTTAGCAGAAGTGGCAGTAGGTGAGGCCAGTCTATGAAGTGACTCTAGTGCCAAGCTGCAGTACTTGGCCGTTATCCTCTGGGCAGCGGCTGCCAGGGGAAGTTTGTTAAGGGTAGATGGTGCTGTCGTCTGGCTGTTGGGAGGAGGTGACTCAGACAACAGTGTGGCAGAGCCAGGGGAAAGGCAGGGGACAGGGCCTTTCCAGGCTTCAGCAAACTCTGTAAGTGCTGTGGCCAGAAGCACTGCTCTCTGCAGATTGGGCCTGGGAGCTGGCTCTGGGCAAATTATAGCTGCTATAGGGAATGGTATTGCCAGGCCCAGACAAGAGGTTCTGTCCTTTACCAGCCTGGTGTCCAGAGGTCTCTGGTAGCCCCGACAGCTGTAGAGGGCAGGAACCTAAGGTCAGCCAAAGTGCTTCTGCCACTGGAGATTGGATGTCACTTGAAGGACCTAATCCAATTTTGCATCCACTTCCTAAATTTTGCCCGTTTCACAAAGCAGTGTTTCATGACTTTAATCTAGCATTGATTCATATGTATAAATTAATTATTGTAAACTATTACAAGTTTTAAGTTAATTTAAGTAGAAATTAAATTATAAAAATTTAAGTAAGAGTTTGCATAATAACTTGCCTTCTAGAAAGCGTATCTCTTTGCACTTTGCCTTGGGGTTTCCTCATCTGTGAATTGCTAACCTACCCCATCCATTTACTTAGTTTTCCAAGTGTGGTTGTTCTTTTTCTTGTAGCTTTTACAATGCACCTTGTATATTCTGTTACATCGTGTCTGTTTTACGTGTATAAAGTGTCCATGTAGAGGTCAGGGGACAACTTTGTGGAGTTGGTTCCCTCCTCCATCCTCAGGTGGGTTCTGGCTATCAAATGGCAGGTTTCCAGGCCTGGGTGTCAAGCTCTTGCCTACTGAGCCATTGCTGGCCCCCTTTGGCTTTATTTTTCATACGTTGTGGTTTTTATTATGTCACAAGGACCTTGCACATTACATTAATGTTACCTTTTCCGAGTGCGTTATCCAGCTGGTCTGTCTTTGCATGGGTGTTGAGAACCCATTTCTCCATCTCCATTTTCTCTACAAACCACTTTCCCCAGAGCCATCTGTTTATTAGGCAGTGTTGCTGCTGGCTTCGGCCCTGTGAGTCCCATCAGGTTGCTGCTTTTCTCTCTACCCATGAGTCCCTTCCCCTTTCTTCTCTGTTGGCAGTAGAGCCTCCTGGAGCTGGCACAGCTGTTTCTGAACTCCCCAGGGAGTTGTTCCCAGGAAGGTTCTTGGGTCTGCCTATATTGAAGGTCAGGATCTCCACGGGGTGGGGGGGCCGAGGTCGGTGCACGTGGCTGCTCTGCCAGAGGCTCCACTGAGAACTGCAGCGATGTAGGAAGGATTGCACCCGTGGAAGCACACTGGCTTCTAGGGGAAGGTTTATGCTGGAGCGATGCTAGCAAACATTCCTTCTGTGTTGGCTGCCAGCCAGGCACTCTGTTCATCTCTTTGCCTTCATTCAGTCTGTACAAGGATGCTGTGAAGTGTTTGAATCTGTGCCAGAGAGGGGTCATGATGGCTTTGATGGTGGAGCCCGGGAGTAGTCACAGAGCAGAGCTGGTACACTAAGGCACAGTTTGAACCCAGTCTAGGAATCTGCTGCTCTTCAGGAAGGGAAAGACACTCCCGGCAGAGGCTTGTGTGTGAACAGAGATTTGGAAGCTGGACTCATGGGAATCTACCATAGCTAAGATTATACCAAGGGCTGGGTGGTGGTAGTGAACACCTTCAATCCCAGCTCTTGGGAGGCAGAGGCAGGTGGAGTTCAAGGACTGTCTTGTCTACAGAGCTGAGTTCCAAGACAGCCAGGGCTACACTGAGAAACTCCTGTCTTGAAAAACAAAACAATAACAAAAAAGATGATACCAGTGAGTGTGGGCAAATACAGCAGAACTGGGGCCAGGTTTGTGAGCCAAACTACTGGTAGGCCTAGAGGCAGAAAGGAGCCAAGGAAGGAGATGAATGGGGAGGGGTAGCTGACGAAGATCAGGCTTTAGAGCCATTGTGGGATATCAGTGTACTTTGGATAATGATATAAACCATGCTTTATAGATCCTTAGTTGCCTTCGATGCTCCCTGTCTTTCTAAGAAGATCCATCCTGAAGAAGAATCTTAGTGGTAGACCCAGTATCTACTGTACCAGGGCTAGGGCAAGGGGAACTTTTGGCCCCCTTTGAATCATTCTGGATGAATTAACACCTGACCTCAAGCCGAGCTCTTACATCAGGAAGAGAAAGCTGTAAGGGCTCCCATGGATCCTAGAAGTAGCCATCCCTGGGAGAAAAGAACTTAAGGAGCCCCAGAGTCTGACCAGTTTACGAGATGACCTAGGAATCCCTTCAAGCAATCCTACCGCAGCAAATGTGTCTTTCTCGCCTAAGCAGCTTTGTCCATGGCCTCCAGAAAGGATGCTTCAGGAGCCCCTGTCCAGGGCTAGCTTTGACTCAGGACCATCCTGTGTTTGCAGATATAGATGAGTGTGAGCAGCCCGGGGTGTGCAGTGGTGGGCGATGCAGCAACACAGAGGGCTCGTACCACTGCGAGTGTGATCGGGGCTACATCATGGTCAGGAAAGGACACTGCCAAGGTAAGGAGCTACCTACCACCAACTCCCCTACTCTCTGTCCTCCACTGAGTCTCTTGATACTAACCCAGCACCTACGAGCAGAGCCACATCTATGAATCCCTGAGGCCTTTTGTCTTTTGGGTGATATGTTGGCATCCTCTCTGCCCCCATGGCAGAGAAATACAAATTTATGTAACACTACAGGAATGAACGTCTTTGCACACCTCTGCTCCATTCTCCTAAAACTGTGTTCCCTTTGTGTATCAGAGGAAGCATTGCTGTCTCTGGCAGCCTTAACCCTCCTGCTAACACTGGTTAATATATAAGCTCCCAGAAGCTGGGTCATGTCATTAGGTAACATGTGCATGAGGACCCAACAAACACCAGTTGATGAATGAATGAATCAACAAATAGATCTCCCCTTTCCATACACAGCTAAAAGATAGGCTAGGACACTGCTAATGAGTCTCCTCACAGACAGGTTTGAGTCTGCCACAATCCTATCAGCTCTGATATCTGTCTTGCCTGGTTTCAGAGGGTCCTGGAAGTAATGTGCAAGCTCATGGGCCTTGTAAAGGGAAGACCTTTCACCATGGAAGTGCAGTGTGGGTCCCTGGAGATCTAAGTAGAGCAGGAGTATAGAAGTGTAGCTATAGGTATGGGACAAACTATCCTCACTCCCAGAACATCACCTTCCCTCAGGGCTCTTAAAACTCAGGGCTATGCATGCTCAAAGCTGGAACCCATCCCTTGTCCTTATCAGATTAATAGAAACAAGACAGCCTGCATTTCCGAGAGAATGCAGAGTGAGCACAGCACTTGATAGGTACGTTCTGTGTGCCAGCTGGCCACGCTAAGCGCTTGGTAAGAGAGCCTCTTCGGGCATCACCGAGCTTTGCACTTAACATCAGGACTTACTAAAAAGAAAAGCAAAACTAAAGGAAATGAACCAGGAAATGCCAGAACATTGAAAAGATGGGCTTTACAGTAACCATCTGTGTTAAAGGTAGGCACAGTCTCCAGTGCAGGCAGGCCTGGGCTGTATTAGTGTTTCCTGTTTGAAAATGAAAATTGCCACACTCATCTCAGAGGGCCGGTGCTCAGGACCAGCTCAAGCATGCTGTAAGGCCCTCTCTTTATCATGTCCCGACTCCTCCACATCCCCGCCCTACTCTGGGTGGCTCTGTCTCATCCGGAAGAAAGGTTCTAGACAGACACCTCATCTGGGAGGTCAGGCTGAGTTCTTGGCCCTGGGCAGACACTCCAGGACTGTTGAAAGAGTGATGTAGTTTGTACGCTTCTCCAGGTTTCCATCAGTAACCACAGACCCTGCCCGTCTCTCCGGGAGCCCAGTCAATTTCCTCTCCCTTTCTTCTTTCTCCAACGAAGCAGCTACTCTCTTCACTGAAGCCTGAAGTCTCTGGTAAGAGACTGTGAGGTCTGGACAGTGGCCTATGCATCAGTCTCCATTGGCATCTCCATCATACCAGGACTCTGGTTCCCATGGACAAAGAGCAGATTCTCTGTTATACTGCCAGGGCCTTGGCTGTCCCCAACTCTACCTAAGGTCCTCTGAACTCCTGGCTCCTGCCTCCCAGTCCCATTTTGTAATCTCGCCAGGAACACAGATGGATGCCCTCACAGTTACCCATGCAGAGACTGAGCCCTGGAGAGATGTTCAGGAATCCTCCCAGGGTATGGACGACAGACTCACAAGTTTGTCCCTGGTGTGACCATTCCTTGGTTCCCTTTGGCGATCTCTTCAGCAGTCTTCTCCTAAGAGGATAATGTGTGTTATTTTAGGCACAGTGTTTCATCTTTTGGTCAGCAAACATTTGAGTGCCAGCTGTATACTAGCCATGGACTGGGAATACAGCAATAAATAGTCCCAAACCAACCAGAATATTGGACTCTACCAAAACCATACCATATTATTAAGTTAAAATTCAAACTCTTGGCTAGACAGAAGAACCTCCACCCGGTGACAGGCTCCAGTTTAGATACCGTGAGTTAGATGGGATAGGCTCGGGTGATCTGGTGATGGAGTATACCCCATCCAGAATTCTCCTCTGCCTCCTTTGATCCACTTGACTAATGGCTCAGTTCTTTCACTCCAGGAAGGGAAATGCCTTCCATACTTCAGAGGGAGACTGAGAGGCTAGCCTGGTCTTCTGACCTCTCTTCTTCACTGACAGATGTCTCGCATGTTGACATCACTGTTGTCGTTCCCTGGGGTTCTTATCTAAGGAGAAAGCTGGAAGTAGCATGACTGCTTGCACTGGGCTGTGCTTCACTAATAAACAACCCCAAAATTAGTTATAGAGAACGCAGTCAAGCTCTTAGCTCATCAGTGTCAGATGTCTATCAAGAATCAGCCGAGAACTCTAACCCATGTTTCCTTGCAAGTACTAGGCCAAACCATCCCTAACCAATGTCTGGGATGTGCCTAGTCCCATAAAAGAAAGAAAGAAGATACGTGAAGGTTGCATGCAACTTAACGCTTAGTTCATAAATTATGCATGCATATCATATCCCTCATGCTTTATTGTCTGTCACCAAGATGTCACTCAAACACAAGGGATCAGGAAGTAAAGACATACCCAAAACGAAGAGGTAGGCTATACTCTGAACATTACATGTGAGTCCCACATCTAAATGCCCAGCATGCAGTGCTACCTAACCTTCTGAAAGTGTACCCGACACATTGCAGATAGGACAGACTCAGGGTCCCTTTCTCTTGGCAAACGCAATCGTCTTACCTCGCCCAATATCTGAAAGATGGTCCCAAAACTATTATTTTTAAAATCATGTGGCATTAGAAGGATTCTAACTGCAATCCCCCCTTGTCCATCTTCAAAGTCTCATATCCCTGGAAGAAGGACCACTTCTCCCTTCCATCTTTATCCATCTTCCTTCAGATACCTCAGCCAGGAGCAGCAGGCCTGGTGCTGACTCTGTCTCCTGGGTGGCCAAAACTGGAGGTTCTCAGTCCTTTAGTTCAGCTTAGTATCGTGACAACCCAGCTAGGGGCTTATGGTGACTCTTTCCAGAGATGAGTCCTATTATCTAGAAATTGTGTCTTTGTGGATACTCACCCCAATAACCACCTGAAGATGCATCTTCCTCTTCTAGACCCTCAGGGACAAGCTCTTGACCCGGGGACAGTCAGTTATGATGGTTCCTGCCTTCTGCAGGCCAGTCCATCTCTCATCCTCCTTTTTATCCTGAGTCTCAGACTCCTTGTCCTGCTCTGCTCTGCACTGTCCCCTGCTGTCTTTAGTTCTTTTGCAGCAAGCTTGTTTCTCTCCCTTGGCCTCTTGTGTTGCCCCCATAGGTGTTGAATAGGTCTCCCTCTGTACAGTAGACCCTTTTGACTTGCTTAAGCAAGTTGCTTGACTTTCCTCCCGGAGAATAATTGTCAATTTAAGAGAATAAACCCTCCTGTTTCCTTTAGCTTGGCCAACCTGATGGCCAGACATTTTGATATTTGTGCCAGAAGAGCAAATTGTTCTCATGCGGTTGTGACCCAGACTTTAGTCCCTGTGGTTTGTGCTCATTCTCATCTCTCTCTCTCTCTCTCTCTCTCTCTCTCTCTCTCTCTCTCTCTCTCTCTCTCTCTCGGTTTTTCCCCTATTATTGCTGGAATCCCTGACAGGCAAGTCACTAGTGAAGAACCCTACACTTGGCTCCTTGGGCAAAGCTTTTCCTGCTGCTGTCCCCCTTAGCCCCTCTCCCCTGCCTGCCTGTTAGTACCCAGACTCAGCCCTGCTGCAGGGGTGGGGGGGTGTCTCTGTATCTCAGTGGAGTGAGTCCTGAGAGCCTGTGCCTGTCGGCTGGAAGAAAAGCAGACCTTTGTCACCCTCGACCCTTTAGTCTGCACTTAGCCTCAAGGCAGGTCTTCGCCATACCCAAGAGTGAAGTCCAGCCTTCATTTCCTGGGCCAGGGAAGCACTTGGCTGGCTTTCACTGCCCTTTCGTGATTTGCTGGTGTGTGGGTAACAGCCCAACTAACTGCTGTCCCCCAGATGGCCACCCATTGTAAAGAATTAAGCGTGAATCCTTCATTAATCTTTGCTCTAGATCAGTAAGGGAAGGAGGGAGCGTTGGGAACACAGTGAGGGAGTCATTTTTGACTAGTGTTCATCTATAGGAAATGGACATCCATTTCCCCATACAGGGCAGGGTCAAAGATTTGCAGACACAAAGTACCCATGTGTTGTGGCTCTCATAGATGACCAAGGGAGGGGCTGTTGTTTTATAGATATCAACGAATGCCGTCAGCCTGGTACCTGCCCTGATGGGAGATGCGTCAACTCCCCTGGCTCTTACACTTGTCTGGCCTGTGAGGAGGGTTACATAGGCCAAAGTGGGAGCTGTGTAGGTAAGGGCTGATTGCCAAGGCACTGAGGAGGGTCATTTGGCCTTGAGATGGCTGTTTGACCCCACACACAGGGAGGGGAAGAGGTGGGCAGACAGAAGTCGCTTAGAGGGTATTGTCCTCTTTCATCTGGTTGGATTCTTAGACAATGCTGAGTATGGTTGGGTGTGCTTTAGTTATGGGACTCTGCCCTCTGAATCAGCTAGGGTGGGGTCCTCCGCTGCTGCCTAGCCACATCCGTTCCGAAGCTCTATCCCAAAGTCCCAGAAGCTCCTGCGGTTGGCTTCTGTTGACTGGGATGAGAAGCCCCGGGGTCTTAGACTGAAGAGAGCCAGCCACCAGGCCCTCTGCTACACTAGAGTACTGTATGAGGAGCGCCTCCCACTGAATAGCCGTGGCACTTCTTGTTCCCAAAACAATTCCGTGACAGTGGGAAGGAGTGCTCTTTCCCCTCAGCCCCCGCAGGGAAGAGGCCCAAGGTTCTGATTCCAGGAGGAGCCATGTTTTCAATAGATGCTTTGAGGCTCTGGGGAGGGCAGATGGTTCCCAGGCCTTCAAGACAGCCACAGCCAGCCAGGCATGACCTGGCCCCTCTCCACACTGCCTGCCCACGTACTGGAACTGCTCATTGGGTATGGAACACGGGGTTTTTGGTGGCAGGTAAGAGACTAGAGAGGCTGAGACTCCCTACGGAATGAGTCAGGGGTTATTTCTAGCATTCTAGGTGGGTTCATTTTCCAGGACTATGTAGGGTGGCTGAGGAACACTCAGGAGCGTACGACCGTGACCCTGCTATGCCTAAACGAAACAAAGGAAGGTAGCTTTGAAGCTCTTAAAGGGTGGCTGTTCTACATTCTCTCCGATGGCCAGTTCCATGGGCTCATAATAGAGATGATCTAGGCTTGCTACAGTGGGGAGCAGGGCAAGGAGGAGGGGAGGCCAGTGTGCCCTCTTGGACTTTATCTACAGATGTCAATGAGTGTCTGACCCCTGGGACATGTGTCCATGGAAGGTGCATCAACATGGAAGGCTCCTTTAGATGCTCTTGTGAGCCGGGCTATGAGGTCACCCCAGACAAGAAGGGCTGCCGAGGTACTGAGATAGAGCGTCCTTCTTGGCGCAGAAAAATTGAGTCTCCAGCATCTTTCCCTCTGCATGCCAACCCCTGTAGCCAACCCTGAATTATCCTATCAGGCCTGAGGCCTATCCTACCCTTTGTCAAAACCTGTCCTTTCTATACTCCCTGCCCACCTATGAGTCTCTGGCGTATCTGCCCTGCAGAATCCTATACAGAACTCAATGGCCTGTTTCAGATGTGGACGAGTGTGCCAGCCGAGCTTCATGCCCCACCGGCCTCTGCCTCAACACAGAGGGCTCCTTCACCTGCTCAGCCTGTCAGAGCGGGTATTGGGTGAACGAAGATGGCACTGCCTGTGAAGGTAACACAGGAGAGTTGGTGACAGAGGGACATAATATAGGCTGCACTCCCTCTTAACTAGCATCTGTTTGTCCTCCAGCCTTGGATTGATCCTGGTAGTCTCTGGGTTAGGTTAGAGGGAACATAGGGAGACTTGGCCCTAGAGAGCTTCTGAACTTGACGTAACTTCCAAGTTCAGAGATGAGACAAATGGTCACAGAGACAAGAGGGAAACTAAAGTCACCTACAGTAGTGCATGACTATGATCCCAGGACCTGGGGGTGGGAGCAGAAGGATCGGGAGTTCAAGGCCAGCCTTAGCTACAGAATGAGTTTGAAACCTGCTGAACTATATGACACTGTCTCAAAACAGGTAAGCTGGAGGTACGGCTACCCAAGGAACTTTCTAGAAAGGAAGTATGAGGTTGCCTTATAGAATACAGCCAAGGCCTGCCCTTCTCTAGAGATCCAAATGGGTGAGAGGTGTAGTGAGGGGAGGCTTCATTGCTGGAACTGCCCTCCTGGCTCCATGGCCACAGTTGTCTGTCTGCCTAGACCTGGATGAATGTGCCTTCCCTGGAGTCTGCCCCACAGGCGTCTGCACCAACACCGTGGGCTCCTTCTCCTGCAAGGATTGTGACAGGGGCTACCAGGCCAGCCCCCTGGGCAACAGCTGTGAAGGTAAGAGACCCTCCCCTGTGGGGAGAGCACAGATGGGATCCAGTAGACTAACCAAGCATGTCCAAGAGTGAGAAACCCCCCCCCCGCAAAAAAAAAAAACAAACCTAGGATAGTGGGCTGGGGACACCTATAACTAACCCTTCCCCAGAAGTCAGGAAAGTGGCCTATACCCAGGTCCCACCATCATGAAGGCACTAGTGTGCGGGCTGCAGTGTTTCAGCAGGAATAACAAGAGACACATGTGGTTCCTTGGGTCTTGGCCTAGACTGAGTGACTCCCTATTATGACAAATTTCTATACAATGGTTCTCAACCTGTGGGTCAGATGACCCTTTCACAGGGGAGGCATATCCTACCTATCAGATATTTGTATTATGATTCATAACAGCAGCAAAATTACAGTTACGAAGTAGCAATGAAAATAATTTTATGGTTGGGGGTCATCACAATATGAGGAACCATATTAAAGGACTGCAGCATTAGGAGAGTTGAGAACCACAATTCTAGAGTGTCCGCTGTGCTTCTCCATAGTGTTAACAATGTCTACAATCCCAACAATTGAGAGGTCTAGTCAGAATGATGGAAAATCCAAGGCCAACCTGAGCTACTTAGTGAGAGAAGGGATGTAGGGGCGGGGGCAGGACAGCTGTGATGATCTGCAATTGTAATCCTAGCATTTAGAAGGATTAGAAACAAGGGGATTAGGAGTTCAAGGCCATCCTTGGCCATCTTGGAGGCAAGGCCAGTGCAGATCCTATCTCAAAACAAACTTACAAACAGGCAAAATAAGAGTTTCTGTTATTGTCTCAGGCTCCAAACGTCTGTTTCCTTGATTCACTTCCCATTGCTTCTCAGCTCAAGACAGGGGAAGGAGGCTTTGGTTTCCCTAGGCCAGGACTATTGGGCATGAAGGAACCTAGCCGAGGCTAGACCAAATGGAAAGATCTCTTGCCATCCTTCTCCCCCACTCCCCCGCCCCGTGGCCCTCTCCCAAGCTTCTCCCAGCTGTGCTGCTCTGGGAAGGGAGATAAACATCACAGGCCCAGTCCCCTCAGGCAGGTGATAGGTCCCTCCCTGTATGGCCCTACAGATGTGGATGAGTGTGAAGATCCCCAGAACAGCTGCCTGGGAGGCGAGTGCATGAACACAGAAGGCTCCTACCAGTGCCTCTGTTCCCAGGGCTTCGAGCTGGCCAATGGCACCGTGTGTGAGGGTGAGTACCAAGTCTCCCGTCAGGCGTTGGGAACAGCGAGGCTTGCAGAGGTGAGGGCATCCATGGAGACACTCCCTTCCCATCTTTCCCCTGCAGACGTGGACGAGTGTGTAGAGGAGGAACACTGTGCTCCTCATGGCGAGTGCCTCAACAGCCTGGGCTCCTTCTTCTGTCTCTGTGCACCCGGCTTTGCTAGTGCTGAGGGGGGCACCAGATGCCAGGGTAAGAAGTCAGCATGGTCATGTCTAAGGTCTAAGAGCCAGTGTCTAGATCAGAGTCCCATCTGAATACCTTGCTGAAGTGAACAGATGCCCACAGCCTACCCAGGGATAGGACGGGCTGGGGGGATGTGAAAGATCCGGGCCCATAAGGAAGTACTTAGAGTCTGTCAGAGGACCCCTCTGTGATGCCTGTGGCAGATGTGCATGCTCTCCAGGGTCTTGGTGTTACCTTTCTTCTGCTGACAGAGCCCCTCCCCCCCTGCACTAGAGCCCTCCGTAGTGTGGCCTCAGGTTCCTGGCGCTTGGACTGTCCCCTTGATCTTCCTACTCCGAGCTTTCTCTTCGCACTCCTTGGGTTTCTTGAGGTTCAAAGGAAGCTGCTTGGGGCTCTGGCAAGCTCTAAAGAGACCCATAACTGCATCTGCTCACTGGTATCTCTGTCATAGATGTTGATGAGTGTGCAGCCACAGAACCGTGTCTGGGAGGACACTGTGTCAACACAGAGGGCTCCTTCAGCTGTCTGTGTGAGACTGGCTTCCAGCACTCCCCAGACAGTGGAGAGTGTGTGGGTAAGAACCCTAGGGATTGGGTGGGGCTGGCTTGACTTCTGCCCACCTCTATCCTCGTGTTCTCCCTGAAACAATGAACACAGCTTCTCCGGAAGTAAAGCATTTTCTACAGGATCCAAACTATAATGTATTGATTGAGATTCTGATGACTGGGACTTGCCTGAGGCTGGCATGATAAGGACAATAATACCAACAGAGTCCACCATCTAGTTTTAAAGGCCAAATATGTTCAGCAGATTCCAAACACCTGCTATGTTCAATGTCTTTTGGTAAGACAGATGGTTACAGACAATCTTACAGTTGGTAAGGGAGACAGATATTGAAGAAAGCTCCTGACCTGCTGGGGTGAAAATGGTCCAGAGGAGGCTGAGCACGCTCTCAGAGCTTCCCAAAATGCTCAGCCCTACAGGGTCAGGGCAAACTATCCTGAATTCATCTACTTGGGGTGAGATGGGTACAGTGATTGGAAATGGACCTCGGACCTCGGAAGCCGAGGGATATGAGCTTGTAATGTCAGCAAGGTGGGGTCAGAGCAGTGATCTTAGCCACACATCTGCTCCCTCTCATGGCTCTGGAGACAGATATTGATGAGTGTGAGGACCACGAAGACCCAGTGTGCGGAGCCTGGAGGTGTGAGAACAGCCCTGGTTCCTACCGCTGCATCCTGGGCTGCCAGCCTGGCTTCTACGTGGCGCCAAATGGAGACTGCATTGGTGAGTGGGAAGATGGAGGTGGAAGCTAGAGGTCTGAGGAGGGACAGGGAGGGACAGGGAGGGACAGGGAAGACCACGGAGGGCAGGGAAGACCAGGGAGGGCCGAGGACAGATGGTTTTTCCTTCATTGAACTAGAAACAATTTCTCCGGAGGATACTGTTTGGTCACTTTGGAATTTGTGTATTTTCCATTCAGTGAAGCTTACATAAAAATTAAAGAGGAATGTTAGAGTTAAGGGTTTCTTGTGCTGTGTCCAGGGTTTGTTTTTGTTGCTATTGTTGGTTTGTTTGTTTGTTTTCAAATCTTGGTGTTAATAGACCAGATAAATAAGGACTCCCAGCAAACATAGGGGGTATGCACACACCCCCTCCGCCCTGTCCCCATTATCCCTCAGACATTGACGAATGTGCCAACGACACTGTGTGTGGGAGCCATGGCTTCTGTGACAATACGGATGGCTCCTTCCGCTGCCTGTGTGACCAGGGCTTTGAGACCTCACCCTCAGGCTGGGAGTGTGTTGGTGAGTAGCCTGTGGGCTATCCAAGGTCTGGGCTAGGAAAGACACTGGGACCTACGCATTTCCAACAAGGTCTTTCTTGAGAGGAAGTACTAGTGCTCTCTCCAGACACAGTCATGTCTCCATGGCTCCATGATAGAACCCCAGGAAGTGATCCTGGAAATCACAAGGGAGGGAGATTTCCCCTCCAGCCAGCATTGCTGCTGGGCAGGTAGGATGGAAGGCCAATCCTGCTGCAGAAGGAACAAGCAAAGAAGGAAGAGACCTCCTGTCCTGCTCAATTCCCTAGAGAGCTCGGGGACACAAGAGACACCCAGAGGAGGGGACTCTCAGCTTTGTTTGCTTTCATAGCCACTTCTCTTCTCTATTCCATACCACAGCCCTCTACCCACCAGGTCCCCTTCCCGCTAATGAGCATCCACTTTTGCTTCCCCCGAGTGTGGTTCTCTTAGGGGACGTGAACCTGCCTAAGTGGGCTGGAGCCAGGGGCAGGGTGCACTAGCTTCCTCTTATGTGTACACGTCTGTCCTCGTGCCTGGCAGATGTGAACGAGTGTGAGCTCATGCTGGCAGTGTGTGGGGATGCGCTCTGTGAGAACGTGGAAGGCTCCTTCCTGTGCCTTTGCGCCAGTGACCTTGAGGAGTACGACGCAGAAGAAGGACACTGCCGCCCTCGGGTAGCTGGAGGTGAGACCTGGGAGGCCCCTTCCCTTCCTGCCGCTTTCCATAAGGACTCCAGCTTATAAAAGCCATCCATTTATCCAGCTCCTGCCACTGAGGAGAGTTTCTGGGCTAATGTTGGAAGATAAAGGGGACAGGAGTCGAGGGCCACACTTGCCAGATGTGCCAGACAGCATTCCCACTGCCCTAGAGAAATTCAGGGTGTCTTGGCACCTAGAATAGCCCCCTGGGGACCTCAGACTAAGTTTGGTAGAGACCCTGAGTCCAACCAATCCTTGAATAGGTCTTTTGGATTAAGGAGGCCTTGAAGTTGAAGTAAGCTGGATCCTACCCTTCTTGCTGCCACTCTACCCCAGGCTAGACCAGAACCCAGCTGGCTTCAGTGACCTGGAAAAAAGCAAGGGAAACTTTGGAAGGAAAAATGGAGGGGGGAAGGGTTTGTGGGTCCCTGAGAGACAGAAGGGATCAGAAGGATGTTTATATGGTATGCCAGAGATTGTCCATGGAGGTTGTTGGCAAGTAGTACATTAGAAGCATCAGGGGCTTGGGCATCAGAGGCACTGGGGGCAGAGTCCTACTTCACCCCTTAATAACTCCTTAAATGAAACTTCTGAGATGTAATGTCTTTGTGGTAGGGGAATGACAACAGTAGCCACTCTGGGAGGCTAAGGGTACCACAGAGATACGGTACACCATAAGTTTCTCTATAGACACTAAGCTTAAAAGGTCAACCTGAGGGCAGGGATGCCTCAAATGGTCATGAACAGACTGTAATGGGGGCTTCTGTCACACACAGCGCAGAGAATCCCAGCGGTCCCTACAGGGGACCAGGCTCCAGGCCTCATCCGCATGGAATGCTACTCTGAACACAGTGGAGGTCCTCCCTGCTCTCAGATCCTGGGCCAGAACTCCACACAGGCTGAGTGCTGCTGCACTCAGGGCGCCAGATGGGGGAAAGCCTGTGATCCTTGCCCATCTGAGGACTCAGGTAAGGCCTCAAGGGCTAGTTTGCAGTATGATACTTAGCGGCAAGGGGAAGGAGCCAGGGGTGATGACGCATGCCTGTGATTCCAGCTTCCAGCCCTCAGGAGGCTGAAGCAGAAAGAGCATGAGTTTGAGGCAAGTCTGAGGTACATAGCACAGATCCAGGCCAGCCTCTATTATACAATTAGACCCTTAAAAATGGGGGTGGGTCAGGGCAATGGTGGCATGTGCCTTTAATCTCAGCACTTGGAAGGCAGAGGCAGGTGGATCTCTTGTGAGTTCCAGGCCAGCCTGGTCTACAGAGTAAGTTCCAGCATAGTCAGAGCTACATAGAAACCTGTCTCAAAAAATCAAATAAAAAAGACAGAAACCAAAACAAAACAAAACGTTTGGGGCGGGAGGACATAACATTTCCTCTCTGAGCTCGAACGCCTTCCTACACAGTTGAATTCAGTGAGCTCTGCCCCAGTGGTCAAGGTTACGTCCCAGTGGAAGGAGCCTGGACATTTGGACAAACCATGTACACAGGTAACCATCCTCAGCACTCTCCTCAGACTCCACTCGCCAGAGTGAACCCTGGCTAGTCCTCTCGAGGTGTAGGAATCTACACCTAGCTCCGGCTTCCAGGTGCTTTCTGTCTTTTGCGCTCTGGAGCTTTTCCACCCTGATATTTTTAGCTGGAAATTTTTAACCAAGATCCTCCAGGAGTGTTTGCATGCCCCTGAGCTCAGTTCCCCTGTGCCCTTAAGTCTAGAGGGTGCACTGTGGTGTTTAACCTCACCGCCACCATACCTGGACACAGGGACAGACGGGTAGGAACTGCACTAACACCCAGGTCAGGACAGTAGCTGTCTCTCTGGCTCCACCCATCAAAACAGAAACCTTGGGGAGCTCATACTCTTATTGGAGAGTTTCAGGTACCAGATCCCTTGGTGCCTTGATCAGAAAGCTAGTCCTGAGAAGGAAAGAATGGAAACAAAGTGTGTGTGCATGAGTGTGTGTGTGTGACCATGAGTGCGTGTGCACACACATGTGTGCATCTGTGATGTGTGCGCATGAGTGTATGTGTAGTGTGATTCCTTGTGTGTATTTGCCATGTGTTCATGTGTGTTCATGTGTGTGTGTTCTTGAGTGTGTATGCATGAGAGTGTGCCCACGTGAACATGTGTAGTGTGTGTGCATGTGAGTGTGCATGTGTGTGCATGTGTGGTATATGTGTGTACACATTTGTGTATGTGTGGTGTGCATGTCTGTTGTGTGTGTGTGAGTGCATGTGTGTGTTGGTGCATGTAGTGTGCTGTCTGTGGTGTGTGTGTGAGTGTGTGTGTATGAGTATTGTGTTTGTGTGTGTGTGTGCATGTCTGTTGTGTGTGTGAGTGTGTGTTGTTGCATGTCTGTGGTGTGAGTGTTGTGTGTGTGTGTGTGATGTCTGTGTGTGTGTGTGAGTGTGTGTGTGTATGTGCGTGTGTGGTGGGGAGGGGAGGATGGGAATGAAGCCAATGGCAGACACTCTCCCACTGGACACCAAGCGGCTTGTCTTGAGTGCTTGCTTTGTGTCAAGCACTATTTAAAGTGCTTTATGGGTATTAGCATTTCTTAATCCTCATTACAAATGCAAGAGATTAAGCAGTATTTTAGAGGAGAAACTGAGGCAAGAAGAACCTAAGCAACTTGCCCAACTCACTCAGACGGTGGCTGTAGAGCCTCTGACTAAGTACCCTTCCTGCCTCTCTTCCATCTCTGCCCTCACTCCGCCCTCCCGCAGATGCCGATGAATGTGTACTGTTCGGGCCTGCTCTCTGCCAGAATGGCCGATGCCTCAACACAGTGCCTGGCTACATTTGCCTGTGCAACCCTGGCTACCACTATGATGCCTCCAGCAGGAAGTGCCAAGGTGAGGACTCAGTGGGCCCTGCTAACCCCTAGTCCCACTCTTGCTAAGAGCCCCCCTTCCTGGGAAAGATGCCCACTGCAGCAGGCAGGTCTGAGGCAGGGGGAGTCCTAGGCTGTCAGAGATGGTCCCTAGAGAGAACCCTTCCAGGACGGGCATCTTCTGGGGCCTCCTTAGGCAAAGCCTTCTGTGAGCATTGCCAAAAGGCCACTCTGGCCCTGCTCCACCTTTTCCTCACACAACAGATCACAACGAATGCCAGGACTTGGCCTGTGAGAACGGCGAGTGTGTGAACACGGAAGGCTCCTTCCATTGCTTCTGCAGTCCCCCCCTCACCCTAGACCTCAGCGGGCAGCGCTGTGTGAACAATACCAGCAGCACAGGTGAGTAGAGGGGGTGCAGGCATCAGGGGACACAGACCTGGCCTGGGACTCACATTCTTCTGGGGTCTGTGCCACCAGAGGACTTCCCTGACCATGACATCCACATGGACATCTGCTGGAAAAAAGTCACCAATGACGTGTGCAGCCAGCCCTTGCGTGGGCACCATACTACCTATACAGAGTGCTGCTGCCAAGACGGGGAGGCCTGGAGCCAGCAGTGTGCTCTGTGCCCACCCAGGAGCTCTGGTAAGAGGGCACCTGCAGATGTGGGCATAGCTCTGGGAAGAGGATACTATCACCCTGAAAAAAGGAGAGCAGGCCGGGAGGTGGTGGCGCATGCCTTTAATCCAGCACTTGGGAGGCAGAGGCAGGCGGATTTCTGAGTTCGAGGCCAGCCTGGTCTACAGAGTGAGTTCCAGGACAGCCCGGGCTACATAGAGAAACCCTGTCTCGAAAAAAAAAAAAAAAAAAAAAAAAAGGAGAGCAATCAGGGAGCCATGGCCTTGCCCTCCATCCCAGTCATTCAGGACAAAGAAAGATGCAGGCATGGTCAGGAATCCCCATGTGTTCTCTTCCTGGGCCACAAGCCATATAAACCAGCTCTCCGAGCTTCAACCAGCAGGAGCTAAACTCAGACGGTTCTCCTTCCCCCAACAGAGGTCTATGCTCAGCTGTGCAATGTGGCTCGGATTGAGGCAGAGCGAGAAGCAGGAATCCACTTCCGGCCAGGCTATGAGTATGGCCCTGGCCCAGATGACCTGCCTGAAAACCTCTACGGCCCAGATGGGGCCCCCTTCTATAACTACCTGGGCCCCGAGGACACTGTTCCTGAGCCTCCCTTCTCCAACACACCCATCCTTGAACCCCCTCTGCAGCCCTCTGAACTTCAGCCCCACTATATAGCCAGCCATTCAGGTATGTGCAACAAAACTGGAGAAGAGACAGACACTGCCATCCCCCTCACCCCCTCCACCTGCCTGCCACATGAAGACAGGGAAGGAGAGAGACACTGGGCACAGTCACACAAGCCATCACTCCAAATGGTGTGGGTCAGACACTACCATACATGGCTATCACCCCAAACCTTTGGTAGAGTGTGGCCATTGTTGCAGTGTCTTTCTGTAGGACTGTCATGATCCGCTGACACAAGCCCCCCGCTCGGCATGCAGCAGCGACCACCTTTGTACTAGGTCCTAGTGAGAGACTGGGGTCTAATAAGCACAGGCCTCAGCCGCCTTCTTTCTGACCCTCTCAGAAACCCTGGCCTCCTTCGAAGGCCTTCAGGCTGAGGAATGTGGCATCCTGAATGGCTGTGAGAACGGCCGCTGCGTGCGTGTGCGGGAGGGCTACACGTGTGACTGCTTTGAAGGCTTCCAGCTGGATGCGGCCCACATGGCCTGTGTGGGTAAGTTTGGAGCCGCAAGAACCACGCCCACCACAGGACTCCGGTTAGGACAGCTAGGAAGCACGCTGCTGCCCCCTAGTGGGCGTGTGTCAAGCTAGTGACAGTGGAAGCACCAAAGAAAGGTTTAAAGGTCGTCCTCCATAGAAGAGAAGCAGAGACATGATTTCTTAGCATAGTCTTGGGCATGCTAAGAGATCACTGCTTCTTGGGTTTTGTCCCAAGTTGTTGTTTTGTTTGGGGCGGTCTGATGAGGTATGGAAGTCGGATGAGGTGGTCTTTGGGGATCATATCCAGGAAAGGGGCTGGTGACTAGAGGGACCCAGAGACAGCTTTCTTTTTGGTTTCCATAGATGTGAATGAGTGTGAAGACTTGAACGGGCCTGCAGCCCTCTGTGCACACGGTCACTGTGAGAACACAGAGGGTTCCTATCGCTGCCACTGTTCCCCAGGTTACGTGGCAGAGCCAGGCCCCCCACACTGCGCAGCCAAGGAGTAGACATGAGGAACCACTGTGGGCAGCTATCTGGAAATGGCTTCCGCCACAGGCCGTGGACTTAAGATTGCTTCCCCAGCTGGGAAGACATGGAGGCTGGGAAGATGACGTGATGACATCAGGCCAGGGCTCTGGAGCCTAGTTCTGCCAGCCTTGCCAACTTTTTATCTCTTCCAGCTTAACTCTGGGTGTGAGCTTCCGTCACTGCCTCTATGCCATTGCTTGGCTCAGACATCACAAATATTTTAATGCTTCAGCCACTGGCCATGAGACACCACTCACCAGTCTATTTTCGGGACCACACTATAGGGCACTCATCAGAAGAGCCCTCATCTACTCCTCTCAGGCCGTGCAAACATGCAGGCACCCCTTTCCAGCTGTGACCCACACATCATCATTCTGTAACGGGGACAGTGGCTACATCCACCCTACCCGGGGATGGCCCCTTCACAGTCTGTGGAGCAAGAGAGGGTTTGGGGAGTAGCTCCTATGTCACCTCTCAGAATGAGCACCGCCACTCTGCCAAGCTGGCATGAGCTTCTTTTGCCACATCTCCATCCGTAGACAGTTCTGTGGCCCCAAGAAGGGACCAGTTTCCCTCATCTCAGAGGATGAAAACTAATACTAACTTGCCGAGTGTAAGAAACACAAAGGAAGAGGAATGAGCCTGAGAAGGTGCGGCAAGAAAGTGATAAGGAAAACACGCTGAGCTGATATGAAAGGAGGAGCCGGGAGTTAGACAAATCTAAAAACACTGAGTTGCTTTGGGCAAACAAGTTCTCGAAGCCCCCTTAGGGCTGCTGTGTGCCGCCAGTGAGGCTTGTCACAAGCTCAGCGCCCATCTGCAAAGGCCTTTATTAGGCACATCTGTTCTCTACGGGGAAACCCAAATAGATGAGCTAACAGTATAAAGGTCTCCTTTTCAACTGTTCTTGGCAGAGGAAGCCAGATTTTCAAAGTTGTTTATCTCCTCCACTCAGAAGCACCTGCCCTTATTCCCTCTAAGAGATTCATTTCCATACAAGTTAGCTGGGGTTCAGGAGCATGGGGGAATAAAATGTTCATCTGGACCCTCCTGTGATTAGCTTTTATTTCCTGTCATACCAACTTTATCCGCTGGTTAAATCTAAAGATCAGATCAAGATGAACCTGCCCACATTCCACGTCCAGCTTTGCCAGCCCGGTATGGCAGGTTCTATGCTATCCTAAGACAGAGCAGACTGGCTGTGTTTCCCTGCCTGGCTGCATCTGACAGACGACATGGTGATGACTGCTACTTCTTAAATCTAATCTGCCCTGCCTGCTGCTCTGATTGTCAGCCGTCAGATAACTTATCGGATGCCTGCTATGTCTGAGCACGTAACGGCTGCTGTGCGTAAATTTTATTTAATCATCCAACAAGCTCATTTACTACTTTATTCCTATTTGCAGGCAAGAAAACTGAGACATGGGAAACTTAAATAATTCTCTTTAGGCTGCTCTATCTCAGCAGACAAAAACACATGGTTCCTAAGCCAATGAAAATATTCTTTTGCTCCTAACAGAAACGCCACTTAGAGTGCATGAAAGTTGGGGATTTAGCTCCTTGATAGATTGCTCACCTAGTGTGCACAAGATCCTAGGTCCCCTCTCTAACAGTGGGGGGGGTAAGGAGAATGGGGACACTTTTAAAAGACTGGCAAAGATCAAAGTTTGCTCAGACTGCTAGGTGGCTAGCCTCGGGTGAACTGGACACTGACAACTGATCGATATGTATGTTGGGTCAGTGTCTGATGAGCACACTACGACCATATCTCTCACAGTTATAACAGGCACAAAACTAACTCTCTGACCCAGTAATTCCACTCCTAGGACTTTAACCTTCAGATGTGTTCTCATTAAATATGAAACACGTATGTGAGAGGGTATTTATTGTAGAGCTAATTGTAATCAGAAGATTAGAAACGACTGCTAAGGAATGTTGAGACAAGACAGCAGTGTAAACACCTGTCAAGAATACCAAGAACACTGGGGGAGGGGCCATAGAACAGCGTGAGAGATGCGCTGCTGTGTGTCTGAGGCGGAGAGGGGACTTCTACTAACCTCGTCCTCAGACTCCACATTACACCCATCCTCAGAGAACGTCTACCATCGTCCAAACATGCCCTGCTGGCACTGTGCACTTGCCCTCAGAGTCCTCCACCCCTTGTCTGCCTGTTCAGCCTTTGGACATGCTGCATGCACTACACATACTGCCTTTTATTAAAAACAGAAATAATATACTGTGTGTGCTTTTCCCGCCCAGTGTACTCCCTCTAAGACAGAGTCTTACTAAGCAGGCCAGGTTGACCTAGAACCAGTGATCTTCTGCCTCCACTGTGCTGGTAGTCCAGGTGTGGATCACCACAGCAGCACATTTTCACTCTAACATTAAAAATTATTCTTTCCCCCTCTATAAAACCAACATTCAGAAAGTGAGGCAAGGCGATTGTGAGTTAGGACAGCCTGACCTACAAAACAAGACCCTGCTTCAAAACAAGATAAACAATGTCTCTCCTACTTTATACTAGTAGTTTATACTGTCTACTATATACTAGTATATACTATATACTAATATAGTTAAATACACTAGTATATTTTCACTGTCTACTAGTAGTTGGAATGGCTAAGCCATAGCTCACTCAGCCAGTGAGTCACTAGCAGACAATTCCATTGCCTATCTTTGCTCATAAAACTGCAAAGAGCATTTCTGTACATGTGTTATTTCATGTTTGGATTAAGCTCTTGAAAACAATATGGTTATCAGGAGAGTGACACGGTGGACAAATAAAATATTGAGGTTTTTTTTTTTTTTCAAAGTATTTCCCTCCTTTTTAAATTCATAGATGAATTATCTACTCAAAAAAATAAAATATTTTTAAATACCACTACTGGCCAACCACTGCTTCAATGCCTCTTCTTTTATACATTTATCTATTGTTTACAATTAAAATAATCATTTCTTTTTTAAGATTGATTTATTTATCTTATGTATATGAGTACACTGTAGCTGTCTTCAGACATACCAGATCCCA
Source organism: Mastomys natalensis (assembly GCA_021653895.1). NCBI lineage: Eukaryota > Metazoa > Chordata > Mammalia > Rodentia > Muridae > Mastomys > Mastomys natalensis. Next base: position 143,159 of record JAJTUV010002184.1, on the reverse strand, counting down.
CTACAGATGGTTGTGAGCCACCATGTGGTTGCTGGGAATTGAACTCAGGACCTCTGGAAGAGCAGTCGGTGCTCTTAACCACTGAGCCATCTCTCCAGTCCTAAAGTAATCATTTCTTAATTTCTTAAGCTAATTTCCATCAAGCAGTCCTGTGATGCTTTTATGAGGGAAGAACTCCAGAGAGCAACTGTAGACATCACTCCTAGATGGCAAGGAAAGCAAGAGAAATCTTTGCCTGCCAGACAAACACACAAACTGTAATGATGCACCGGAAATACCAGACCCTACAGAGGCTTGGGCAACATCAGCTCAGAGACAGAGGAGGTCAGTCTGTTCCTTTTATCTGGTTGCACCTGCTAACTGTCAGTCCTCCTCTGAGACATTGTAACAGAAGCCCAAAGGACAGAACTCAATTCTCACAGTTAAAGCAAGTATCACCCAAGCACCTTTAAAGTCCCTCTCTCCCCTCCCCCATCAAAATAAATGACTTTAATGAACTACAGAGCATTTACAGTCATGGAAATACACTTGATTACTGAAGGACACGGTGCTTGACATCTTACATGGCTTTCGTCTCCTTCCTTAGAGCCGTCCTTGTGTTCTCTTCCCAGCACGGCTGGCTTGGAGGGCGTTTGCTTTCCTCATCTACCATCCTTTCAGCTCGCTGGGCTTATTTTCTTAGTTTTGACATGTTCCCCAGAAAAGCACATGTGCAAGGTTCTCCTGCGTCACATCCCTGTACGGGGCCTTCTGATCAAGGGTGCTAGTGAAATACGCTTCAAAAAGCATTGATTCCCGAGATTAGACAGCGGCAGTCATCAAATCTTTTATTCTTGCCATATATAAAAGCAACGATTTCAAGTACCAAGGGTCTAACAGGCAAATGGAGGATGACAACACACAGCAATGGTCCCCAAACAAACTCTCAGGCATTAGCAGTCCTCATTAATCTCTTACTTCTGAACAGACATCCTCCTAATTTCTTGAAGTCAGTCAACAGTCCCATCATACATACAAGTAAATACATAGTTTACACACTGTTGTCACATCATATAACTGAAAAGTATAATTCCACAATAAGATCAGTCACAGGCCCCCCTCTTAGAAGTATCAAGCTAATAGGGTCCTTTGTCTTCTTTGTTTATTGCATTAATATGATTTTGGCTAAAGATGAAATATACTGTGTCCTGAATGATTTTACATCAACTTGACATAAGCTAACGTCATCTGAGAGGCAGGAGCCTCGATTAAGAAAATGCCTCTATGAGATCCAGCTATTGGTAAGCTTGTATGGCATTTTCTTAATTGGTGATTGATGCAATAGGGGCTGCCTATTATGGGGGGGCCATCCCAGGCTGGTGGTCCTGAGTTCTATAAGAAAGCAGGCTGAGTAAGCCATGAGGAGCTAGCCAGTAGGCAGGATCACTCCATAGCTCCTGCCTCCAGGTTCCTGCCTTGCTTGAGTTCCTGTCCTGACTTCCTTCAATGGTGGGCTAGATGTGGAAGTGTGAGCCAAATAAACCTCTGCTCCCAACCTGATTTTTAGTCACAGTGTTTTGTTGTAGCAATAGAAACCCTAAGTCATACTGTCTAGCCTGCATGAGTTCCTGTGCTCAATACCCCTCCCAACAGAGAGAGAGAGGGAGAGAGAGAGAGAGAGAGGGTGAGAGAGAGGGTAGATTTGTATTGAGGGTATTTCGCAGGCACAGACTTGCATAGAAGCCAATTCTGCAACAACTAAGGCCTTAACAAACCTTTAAAATAACTGGAAGAGCTGGCTATGCAGCACATGCCTATAATTCTCAGCACCCAGGAAGCTGTGGTAGGAGGTTGGAGAGTGTGAGGCCAGTGTGGGTAGACACGGCGTAACAAGATCCGCCTGGGCTACTCACTAAACTCCCATCTCAAAAAGATTAAAAGCGAGTGATGGGGGTGGAGTGGGAGCAGAGTGATGGTTCAGGAGTTAAGGAACTTCACAGCTCTTCCAGAGAACTGGAGTTTGGTGCCCAGCACCTGTGTTGGGCAGCTCCAGGAGATCTAACACCCTCTCTGGGCCTCCACGGGTGCCCTCAACTAGTGTATGTTGACACAGACACACACACACACAAAAATAATAACTAAAAATCTAAAACTAATTAAAAAAAAAAAAGTCATGGTGAGTTGGGCCTGGTGGTACATAGCTGTAATCCCACCTACTCCTAAAAGGACTATATCTTCAACCTTGCAGGAGCTACAGGAGTCCGAGGCCAGCCTGAGTGACCTATCAGGACCCTGTCTCAAGAAATGAAAGGCAAAAAAAAATGCGTGCGGGGTAGAGAGTGAATAAGAGATCTTTCCATTGCCCCAGGAAGGGCATAGTTTCCTTACGTGAGTTAGCAGTGAGTACATTTACGTAAATGTCTATCTGCTGGCTTTCATGGCTCGTCAGAAAGAGGGCCATTGGTCAGGAAGGGCTTGTAGAAAACCCAATAATGGTTTCAGGACAGCCAGGGCTGTTACACATAGAAACCTTGTTTAGAAAACAAAAACAAACAAAACAAAAGAGAACCCCTTAGAATGCTGTTCGTCTGAGCCAATAGCCCAGTGGCCCCTTGCTACTATCAATCCTTCATGCCACGGGTAAAAAATCACTCAAGAGACTTCTATACTATAGTTGCCTATGAAGTGTCCCCACCTCCAGGATTAAGTTCCTGAAAGACATTCTTTTTTTTTTTTTTGTTTTCGAACAGGTTTCTCTGTGTAGCCGGCTTCTGGAACTCACTCTTAGACCAGCTGGCCTCGAACAGAATCGCCTGCTCTGCCTCCCAAGTGCTGGATTAAAGGCGTGCGCACACCCTGGCAAAGACATTCTTTCATAAAAACCATCCTCACATAACAAGAAGCACTGCTCTTGTTTTTCTCCATCGGCCTTTCTAAATACAGAATCCAATTCTCCCATTACCAGGAGGCGACCGATTCTAAGTTACCTTGTTTCTTCTGCCTGCTGGGTCACTGCAACTTAGTGAAAGATATACTTAGCAACAAAAGCTATTCTGTTCATGCTTGGGAATTTTTAAACCACTACATCAATAGCCCACAAAAAATATTCTGAAAGAGTAGGCTCTAGGAGCTGGAGAGATGGCTCAATGGTTAAGAGCATTTGTTGCTCTTCCAGAGGATTGGGGTTTGATTCCAGAGTCCACAGCATGGCTCACAACTGTCAACGTCAATCCCAGGGCCTCTGGCTTTCATAGGTACTACACACAGATAGAACACAAACACATCAAACACTCATACACATAATACTTACTTGGTTGTTTGCAGTTTTTTGAGACAGGGTTCTCTGTGTAGCCCTGGCTGTTCTGGAACTCACTCTAGACCAGGCTGGCCTGGAACTCACAGAGATCTGATTACCTCTGCATCCTGAGTTTTGGATTAAAAGTGTTGCCATCTCCACCCAGTAACGGTAGTAGTTGTAACATTTAAAATGTAGCAAAATCTCTTTTAAGAATAATAAAAGGCTGTTAGTAGTCTAAACTGAAAACCTTAGTAGGCCCAGCTATAGTCGTGGAGTTTCAGTCTTAGTAATGTGCACACACAAACAGTTCTGTGTCAGCATTTGCCTCCTTCCGTGGGCAGAATCTGTCCCTTCTGTCCTCTAAGCATGTGATAGGCTCGCTTCTGAGGCCTAGATTTCCCCAAATTGAAAATGTAAGGTTTGTCATAGTTTCAGATTCCATCTCTATTTCCATTTTCTTTGGCAAATTGTCTTACTAGATGACACTAACTCCTATCTAGTACATAAATACAAGCTTTTGCTGTAACAAGCTTTTTGTTTGGTTTGAGACAGGGTCTTACTATATAACTCTGGCTGGCCTTCAACTCATAGGGATCCACCTGTCTCTATCTCCTGGGTGTTGGGATTAAAGATGTACCTACCATGTTGGACTAAGAGTTTTTAATTCTGTGTGGTTGTGAGTTGGAGTTATGCCTATTGAGTGCTATGTGGCCTTGGAAGCCAGAAGAGGGTGTCTGGTTCCTTGGAGGTGGAGGTACAGGTTCAGAGTCTCCTGACACAGGTACTAGGAATGGAATTGAGGTCTTCTGAGAATAGCATATACTTTTCACCCTGAGCCAGCTCTCCAGCTCTTTACTACAGCAACCTTCTAGGATGCCAAGCAAAAGATACATTTAACTCATAACTCTTCCAGAGTCCACCTGTCTGTGGTTTACCACATCACTGTTAACAGTTACCTATTGTGACTATGGTGTTGATTCTTTTTCTAGTATCTGTCTAAAAGTTCTGGGCATCACAGCACTGTATATAATTGTATGGAGTTCTGTAGCCCATTTAAGTGTCACACTTAAGTACCTTAAACAAAGCTTTTCTTATGTGGAATGGGGCTCATGGCGGGCATTGTAGCCAACATGGCATCTGAGTGCAAAACCAAGTTATCCAAAAGTCTCCAGTACACGGAGCTTATGCAAAGGGTGAGCTTGAACCTGGGAGACAAGAAACATCCTTAGTGAAGATCACCGATGCTCGGGTTTACCAGAGCTTGAGGAGAGCTTCGTTGTAGAGCAGAACTCTTGCTATATAGAGAACCTTCCTATGGGTGAGTGTCACTAGGGATTTCATCCTGAGGCTGAGAAGTTAACATTTCAGATGAGTATGAGGAACGAGGCAGAAGATTACCAAGATTACATGGTGGGACTTGATGTGTCTATGAGACTCTGCTGGGGACAACTGCAAGTTTGCCAAGAGGGACTGTGCCAATTATGAAAATAGAAAATGGATTAAAGCAAAGATGCTCTTAGAGACCCAAGATTAAAATGAGAGACTTAACTCTGGGTCTGTGAGCAACAGTGTGACTTGGGGCACAGGGTGACTTGGAACCCATGTTGATGGTTTCTGGAGTTGTTGCAGTCTAATGTTGACTTGTAAAGAAATGCAGTTTTAGAAACATGCTGCTCTTAAGACTCATCTGTGATTAAAGCTATACATCCCTTTTCTCATGGCATTCTTTAAAGATTTTTTTTTGTGTATATGGATGTTTTGCCTACATGTATATCTATATACCATGTGTGTACCTAGTGCCAGAGGAGACCAGAAGAGGGTGTCAGATCCCCTGGGGCTGGAGCTATAAATGGTGGTGTGTTCTGGAACTCAACCTAGGTCATCTGGAAGAGCAGCAAGCATTCCTTTTTTTATTATTTTTTTCCCCAAGACAGGGTCTCTCTTTGTGGCCTTGGTTTGTCCTTTAACTGAATCTACCTGCTTCTGCCTACCAAGTACTGGGAAGAAAGGCATGTGCCACCACTGCCAGGCCAGCAGCAAGTGCCCCTAACCACTGAGCCATCTCTTCAGCCGGCCTCTTTAATGACATTTTTCATGGTAAAATTTTACCACTTAATCTTCAAATGTATGTACACACAGGCTGCTTTCTAAAGACTTTGAACACACAAAAGTGTAGACATAGATACACAGACACACAAAGAGACAGAGACAGGGAGAGACAGAGACAAAGAGAGATAGAGACAGGGAGAGACAGAGACAGACAGACTGACCGGGAACAGATTGCTATAAATTAGTGCCATTGTTTAAAATGCCCTTATTTTTTGCTTTGTTAACGCTGTCAAGCCAATCTACATACGTTGGAATCAAATGCTGTAAGAACTCAGCAAATATAGCGTATCAAGAACAAACATTCTCCAGCCTGAAGTATTTGCATGCTATCAGATTATTGTCAGCTTATAGCATTATGTTTTGTCCATTTGTTTATGTAGGGAGTGAACTGGGTTGCTTTTTGATGTTCTATTTAAAAAAAGCTTTTCTTTTAATGACCACTGCCTTGCAGTGGAAGGACCAGCAAATACATATATGTCTTAAAGATACAGATAAATGACTCGTGTGTCTGAAACACAAATTTTACTGGTCTTTATATTTTAATTCACTTTTTAAAAAGTTCCTTCTAGGGGGTTGGAGAGATGGCTCAGAGGTTAAGAGAACGGGCTGCTCTTCCAAAGGTCCTGAGTTCAATTCCCAGTAACCACATGGTGGTTCAGAACCATCTGTAATGAGATATGGAGCCCTCTTCTGGCATGCAGGCATTCATGTTAAACAAACAAACAAGAAAACAAAAACAAAAACAAAGTCCTTTCTGTTATCTACAAGTAATGAAAGAACCACTTCCCCGATGCATAAAACTAAGACATTGTACATAAGGTAGACAAGGTAGGTGAATTCAGTTACTAAATTGTCATAGAATCTTGACCCAACTTTATGGTATGGAATTTGGAATAGAAAAGCTACTTTTCAAGTAATTCCGATATCAACAGGGGTTTGGCCAAACTTGTTTTTTGGGTTTTGGGGGAGGTGAGAAAGTCTTTTGGTTTTATAAAAACCTAGTAGATTCATGAGCATGACAATAAAATGTATTTCCCTAGAATACTGTAAGTAGAAAGAGACTTCATAGGACACATGGATCAATCCCTAACACATTCAAGAAGAGTACAATACAATTGGACTGGTGGCACAGGCCTATCATCCCAATTAACTGGGGTACCAAGAAGAAGGGATTGGCAGTTCAAGGCCAGCCAGGGAAATTTTCTGAGACCCTATCTCCAAATAGAAAGCAAAACAGTCAGGAATATAACTCAAGAGCTGGAGCAGGGAGCTGGAGTAGGGGTTCTCAATCGTCCTAAAGTAAAGGCCCTTTAAAACACTTCCTCACGCTGTGGTGACCCCTACCATAGAATTACTTTTGTTGCTAATTTTGCTGTTGTTATGAGTTGTAAACATCTGATATGGGACCCTTGTGGGGGTCGTGACCCACAGGTTGAGAACCACTATGCTAGCATGTTTGCCTAGCAGTTACAATGCCCTAGGTGTCTAATCCTGGGGGATTAGGGGGTATACAACCACAAAAAAAAAAAAAAGACAAAGAAAAAGGAATGACTCACGACCCAGCCTGGTAGTAACATGTCGCAGCAGTTCCAGCATGAAGAGGCTGAGGCAGGAAAACTGAGAGTCCAAAACCTGGGCTACCTATAAGACCCTGTTGAAGAAAGAAAGAAGAGGGGGAGAGAAAGAGAGAGAAAGAAGTGAAAGCAGACAATACTTTGTTTGCCTTTCTAATCAATTTTGGTCTCCATTCGTATTCAAGCTACCCAAACTGGATCCTGATTGAAAACACGGTAAGAACTTAGTTTATAATGATGCTTTATATATAGCTATACACACACACATAAACAATTCTGAAGGCTAGAGAAGTTAACACCAAATCTTGGAGTCCTAGAGGTGCTACAAATTATACTGGATTCCAACCAGTGATTAAAGTTGAGGTAACAGCCTTTGGATTTGGCCTTAAGATTGTATAGGGGGAGGGGAGAGTATTTCGGCCAAGGGTAAAAGCTTCACATTCCATAATTAATAGTGGTAAAATAAGACACTCCTGGATTAAATTAAATAAAATGAGAGCCGGACATGATGAGAAAGAAATCTCTAGAAGTCTACTATTCCCAGGTTGTTCACACTGGTACCAGGGTGGCAATCCCAGGGTCCTCTGTCATGGTGTCAGATTTTGACAGAGAAGGACGACCCACAGGAGCAGCCTTGCTGGGCTTGAGGGTTATTCAACACTTGGAACGAGCTTCGGATTAGTTCTTGGCTGAAGTCCACCTGGGCTCCCTTAACGAAGGCCAGGCTATCAGAGTCAACCACCACTCTTGCCCCACCCTGTTCAAATACCCTAAAAAAACAAGAGGAAAGCATTAAGACAAATATCACAAACACCAAGAACACAACACCCTGAGCCCATATGTGTATATCCTGTTCTCCAATACATGGACTATTGCTTAGGTCTTCTAGCAGGTGTGGACTGTACCTGAAGTAAAAAAGATTCAACGTGAAAACAGAAGGACTGTTTAAGGACTTGGTCTGTAACTAGTCCAGAGTTTCTCAACTGACTACCCAATGGACCCTAAGTAAGTCAATGTTCTTCCTTAAATTTTGAAACAAGAGGACAAATCTTTGCTGTATCCTCACAGTATGGGGAGGGTGGTGGTATTAAGCATACTTAGACGCTTGGACGTTTGGAATAAAAGCGCATCTTAAGCTGGGGTCACTTTTATCCTCTGATACAGTCTCTAGCGACCCATCCGTCTTCCTTGCCTGTCGTCGGGGTTAATAACTGTATCCAGTGAAAATTTGTATTGGAATCCGGAGCATCCACCTCCCTCTACTTGCAGCCTGAGGAATTCTGACCCTTCGGTGATTTCCAGAAGCCTCTGAAATTCAGGAAAGAGGATCAAGAATGCCAAGCAAACGGAGATAACCGGGCGGGTGAATGGGAATTCTTCTAGCGCCCTCCTGGGCACCGCCGCCCGGCGTCCTGCTTCCTACCTGGACGCAGCTGTCTGTGAGGTGGATCTGTCCCTCGCCAGCCTCTGGAATGGAGGACGTTGTTTCCCAGCGGGTCAAAAGCCTGGGAAAGACGGCGAGGAGCCTGCGATGTGAAGAAGGAAGATAAGCCCAAGAAACAAAGTGGCACCCGATGACCCTCTATGGTCACCTCGTACCCAAATCTAGTGACACCTTCATCTGAACTGCAAAGCCTTCACCTCCCCCGTGAGCTTTAGTCTCCCATCTATCCTGAAGAGGCAGAACCCAACACCCTTCCTAAGTGACGTTCCACCCTCGGTACCTTCCCCGGCGCCTAGGAATGGCAGCCCTGACCGCCTCGGCAGTTAGGGACAAGGCCCTGGCGGCCGCCATCTTACTCCGCAAGCTCCGCCCCTAGCATGGTCCCAATCCGCGCCTTAGCCTGGGCTTCGGGAGGAGGGGAGAAGGCAGGGGCGGGTTGCATCTAGACTCCGCCCCCAAGCGTGCCTATTGGACATAACGAGATAAGAGGCCTTTGATTGGCAGAGAATGCTTCCACTGCCGAAGCGGGGCGGTACCAATAGACCGGGACGAACGCAAAGAAGAGGGAGTTCTCTACAGGCCCTGCCTGCGAGTGGAAGAGATGGGCGGAGATAAAGGGCAAGCAGCAGACCAAGCAGCCCCGAGCCTGGGGCGGGGCGCGGGCGGGCCTTCGCTGATTACTGGTCACAAGTGGCCTGACCCGGCTCCACCCTCGGTCCGCCCGCACAAGTTTATCTTGTGACTTCCCTGGCTGCTTTCCCTTCCTAGATTGCAGAGCTTTCATACCCACGATGCGCTTCCTGATCGCCACGATCCTGCTGCTGGCGCTCGTCGCCACCAGCCAGGCCGAGCCCCTGCACTTCAAGGACTGCGGTGAGCCATGAGCCCACTCGAGGAGACCCGCGGGGGTGGATTGGGAGGGTTCCTGGAACGTGGATGCTCAGCCGCGAACCCGGGTGGAATGGACTAGGTTGGGGCCAAAGATACTACTAGCATTGATGAAACTTAACCCCTCCGCACAACTTTGTTTCTCCTTGCAATTCGTGTTTTGGAATTATCTCAAACACTCTGAAAGCGAACCTTGTGCTGAATTTCTCTAAAGTTTCTTGGGTGAACATCAAGCTTGCAAGAGCAGCGCTCAAGGGCTTGGAGATTTCAATGGAAGGAAGAGAATTGCGAATTCAAGGCTAGCCTGGGCTTATTGAGCCCTGTGTTTAAAAAAGTAAACAAATAAAAGCAAAATACAAAACAATAGGGAAGACAGTGGGCCTGCATCCAAGACGGATTGAGAGGATAGGCACGGAACTTCTTTTGATTTATGCCTTGTATCGGCACTAGCCTTTCCCCCTTTGTTCGTTTGAAGTTTTCTCTTTGGTTGGGAGGAGGCTGAGGCAGCCTCACTCTGTAGCCCAGTTTGACCTTCCAAATCCACGTCAATCCTACTCTGGTCTTACAAGTGCCAGCCACCTCCCACCCCACCCCATCCCCACTAACAAGACAAAAGCTAGTTCTTCTCATAATACATTCTTTTACAATGTAGTTACCTTTGGCCTAACGAATTTCATGATTCTTGATCCGTATCTCCTATAACATTCTTATTTCTAGTGACATCTTGTGACGCCTTCTCCCAACGCTGCTCCTGGACTCTTTGTTGGAAAATATAATAGAGGGTAGAAATTCTGAGTTCATCCCGTCATGCCTGTACAATTAATTGCGGGAGTAGTGCAGGGGGGTGGGGGTGGGGGGTGGAAAAGGCGGCAGTGATGGGTGAAAGACAAACTGATTTTGTAAAATATGAGAGCAGGGGGAAACAGATCACAATGAAGCATTGAATTAAAGAGTTTTAGGACTGGAGAGATGGCTCAGTGGTTAAGAGCACCTGCTATTCCGGATGATTAGAGTTCAATTCCCAGCACCGACATCAGTGGCTCACAACTGCTTGTACCCCAACTCTGGGGAAGGCACCTGCACTCCCAGGCACTGAGACACACACACACACACACCTAATTAAGGAGGAAGGGTGTGGGATTAGAAGGTGCACTAAAGTAAGCCTTCTGTAGTCACACAACTGAATGAGGAACCAGGTTAATTATGCTTCTGGTATCAAGTATCCAGTACTATTGAATAATAGTAACTACTCAATAAATATTTACTAAAAAAGGAAACAAGGGAATCAATACTGCCTCTAATATGATATTAAAAGTTCTGTTAAAAGCAAAGGTGGGCGTGTGCAACTGGATTAACTAATAAGGACCACTGCCTATTAATAGTTCACAGATGCCGTTCACTAAACCAGGAGACTAGCTGGAAGTGGCTGTTTCTTTGGAGTACCTGTTTTTCCCTCTGTTAAATTTCTTAAATTTTTACTTTATTTTTAATGAGGGTGTATTCATGTGTACCCAAGCATGTGGTAGTCAGAGTCCAACCCCTCAAATGTCATCCTCAAGGACACCACCCACTTCTTTTGAGACGTGCTCCTCTTTGACCAGGGTCGGGTGGGTGGCCTCTGAGTAGTTTAGACTGACTAGCCCGGAAGCCTGTGTGCTCCTCCTGGGCCCACCTCTCCCAAGGTCAGGATTACATGTGTGTGCCACAAGTGGCATTTTTATATGGCTTAGGGGAAATAAACTCGGGTTTTCTGCTTGCAAAGCAAGCACTTTACCCACAGGGATATTACCCTCCCATACCTCTCCTTTGCTAAACTGAGGACCAAGACTTGGATGAAGGCACTCATTAGTTTTATTAACTTCTTCACCATCAGTTTTACAGAAAAGGAAACTAAAGCACATAGACCAACTTGGCTAAGATCCTACAGCTGATAAGCAGGAGGAGGGTGATAAGTCTCTAGGAGCCACTTGGAATTTTTTTTTTTTTTTTTTTTTTTTTTTTTTGAGATGTGGTTTCTCTGTGCAACAGAGCTCTGACTGTCCAGGCAGCCTCGAACTCAGAGATCTGCCTGCCTCTTCCTTTTGAGTGGTGGGATTAAAGGCCCTTCCCTACTGCCCTGCAGAACTTCATTATGGCGGTGGTGGTGGTGGTTTTTGTTTGTTTATTTTGAGACACTGTTGTAGACCAGGCTAAACTCGCAAAGATTTGCCTGCCTGTACTTTGGAGTGTTCATGTACCATGCCTGGCTTTTTTTTGGGGGAGGGGGGGTGGTGTGGTGGCAGGTTACACCTTGGAAGAACTTGTATTTTCATGTTGCATCCATTTATTTATTTATTTGTGTGTTTGTATGTAGGAGGACACACGTGTGAGGTATACATGTAGAGGTCAGAGGGCAACTTTCAGAAGTCAGTTCTCCCCTGGGAATTGAACTTAGGTTCTCAGCCTTGGTAGCGAGTACTTTTACTTGCTGAGCCAGCTCTCAGGCCTAGAGAGAACTTAAAGGAAAGGGTGTGTGTGTGTGTGTGCCTGCCATGACAGATTTTGAATTTCTTTTTGAATTAGAAAATGCAATGTAAAAATGTCAGCACCGGCCGAGCAGTGGTGGCGCACGCCTTTAATCCCAGCACTTGGGAGGCAGAGGCAGGCGGATTTCTGAGTTCAAGGCCAGCCTGGTCTACAGAGTGAGTTCTAGGACAGCCAGGGCTATACAGAGAAACCCTGTCTCGAAAAAAAACCAAAAAAACAAAACAAAAAAAAAAAAAAGTCAGCACCAAGGTGAAAGATTTTGATCCCATTCTATGCCCATCTTCTTCTGGAGTGGGATTGACCTTCTCCTGGGCTGGGATCACCTCAAGTGTGAAATAGAACCAAATAAAGTACTTATGCAATGTTTGCAGTGGGAACTGAGGAGTGTGTTCTATTGACATCTGAAGTCCAGGAACCTCTTGTCAGGGGGCAGGAGAAAAGCCACACAAAGGAACTGTAAGTACCCTTTCCTCTGATCCTGTGAGATCATGTGACCCGGCTTTGAAGAAGCCGGTGGGACTGGGCACCGAAGTCAATGTGAACATCGATTTTCATGTTAGGGCCTGGGGTATGAGTGCTTCTCACACTCGCAGAGGGTACTGAGAGGGTGTGCTCTGTGCAGGCAAGCCGGGAGATGGGGATTGTAAGGTGTTGTTTACAGGCCTCCACAGACTAGCATTGTGGCCTTAGAGGGGATTTGAAGAGTGCCTTCTGCCTTGAGGACAAGCCCCGGTACCGAAAGTCGAGTGTATTCACTTTGTCATTTCTAGTTCTACCCCAACGGTTCTGAGCTAACCTGGTAACTACACAGCAGGCAGTGTGGTCTCAGCTGGTGATTTGCTTGCTCTCTACTCTCTCCATTCTACTTTCAAGACAGCAAGAGTCTGTACTATCGGTTGCAAACGTTATCTGTCCATGAAGTCTATTTAAGGAGAGGCTTAGCTTTGGAGCGAGAGGAGGGCTTTGCTTACCCACCCAGGAGCAGCTGCTTTAGTTCATGGACCGAATCCAGACGTGATGGTAATTATAATCAACAGCTTCATAGTACCACTATGTTCCAGATAAGTATCTAAAATCCGTAGATGTGCTGGCTCTCTACCCTTAGGGCAGCCCAGATGTTAAGTGTCTTGCCTTGAGGCTACACCGTGGGAAGTTGAGCTAGGAAGACTTCAAACCCAGGTGATAAGCCCTAGTCAGTTAGAGTATCACTAACCTACCCTGTCAGGGGCTTGAATTATCCTTTCTTTTTCTCACCAGTATTTTATACACATAAGTAGTATTTACAAGTTTATTATTTAAGCAACTGTGCAGCCCTTAGCTTAGTCATTTTACTGGGAGGACAGGACATCTAGAGTCAAGTACATGGGTACTGGAACTGTGAAGAAGTGTGAACAAGCCTGGGCTTTGGCCACCCCAAGCTAGGCTTAGCCACATGGCTCAAATGCCATTTAAAGAGACATTTAAAGGGGGCCAGAGGTTTGGCAGTGGTTTAGGGCACCTACTGCTCTTCCACAGGACTAAGGTTCAGTTCCCAGGACCCTCGTGGTGGCTTACAACCATCCATAACTCTGGTTCTAGGGGACCCAGTGCCTTCTTCTGACCTCCATGGGTACTATGTGTATATACATATGCACAGGCCAGGATTCACACGCATAAACCTTAAAAAAAAATTTTTTTTTTTTTTTTTAAAGAGCAAGTACTCTTGAAAAGCTGAGAAAGATTTATTCAGTGTGGCCACATTGGAAAGAAGAATGTACAAAGGAACCACCAGTCCTCCGGCACGGATAAGAGGTTCATATTTAAATAGAGGGCAGAAATAGGAATAATAAGGTAGTTAGCTCAGGTCTATCTAACAAGTTGTCAGAACTGTGTGAAGTCTCTTCCTTGGGAGCAGGTGTCTCCACTGGCGGGTACCAAGGTGTCACCTCCCCCGACAAGACATGAGGGTTTATTGTTTCAGTAGTCTTACAGCATAGTATCCCTTTAAAATACCTTCTCTTCTGCTAGAATGGGTGCTGTGCCCGTCAGTGTAGCTGAGTGACTCAGCCATGCTTGGGACCTAAGTTTGTTTGTTTGCATATATATATGTATGCATTTATTTATGTATTTGTCTGTTTGTTTGAAACAAAGCTGGTCTCAGTCAGTGCTTCTGTCTCAGCAGAGTACTGACTGACCTGTAGTACCTCGCCCAGCCAGGGCCCTAAGTGGTTTTTTTGGGAACTATAAAGATCTCCCCGCTCCTCTGCTTTTCTGGGAAAAGTCAAAGTTTAATGACCTAGTCAAGATTTGACTTAGAACATGAGCGCTCTGTGACAACTGCAGGTGAGCCTCTTGGATTCCACCCTCGCCCTCAGAGAGCATGACTAACAGGAAGGCAGAAGTGCTGCGGAGGACTTTAGCTTTAAGGGGGGGTCCTCCAGCTGTAGAGGGAACCGTTTCTTCCTTTTAGGGCCATTCCTCCACTGGGGGTTGAGGTGTGGTTCCTCTTACTTTCCATAAGCCGCTCACTCGTGAGTTCAGCGGGCATGTGTGTCCCACCAACCTAAAAAGCTGTTTGACTCTAATCCAGACCACTCATACAACCGCATATTTCTTTAGGAAGCCATGTACAGGTGGGGCCTTCAAGTTAGAAGAGACCTGCAAGCTGGCTCAGCCGCTCAGGGCCCGTGTTATCAGGGTGTTCCGAGTTTAATTCCCAGGGCCTTCGAGGTTGAAGGAGAGCAGAGACTCCTGAAGATTGTCCAGTGCTCTTAACCACTGGCCACCCTCCACCCAGACCCTTGCTTTTGAATTCTGCCAGGGTTGCTGACAAATAGCTGCTTACATCCATGCTTACATTCTGGAGAACTTAGTGGAAAGATGACCGTCTCTTTGGCAGTTTAGGTACCAGGTTTCTAGCACATGATGTGGCTTTTTCTATAGTCTCCAACTTCCCATCAGACTTACATGTTTATCTCTGCTAGGAAATGATGGGAGAACAGGGATATTTAATTAAAAGGAAGATCTAGACAAATAGTTTCAAGGCTTAAAATTCTCCATTTAAGAATGCAAGAGAGAGGCTAGGTGCACGCCTTTAATCCCAGCACTTGGGAGGCAGAGGCAGGCGGATTTCTGAGTTCAAGGCCAGCCTGGCCTACAGAGTGAGTTTTGTGGCCCCCCCCTTTTTTTTTTTGGGGTTTAAAAAAACCCCAAACCCCCCCCCCCCCGGGGGGGTTTTTTTCCCCCCCCGGGAAAAGGGGGGTTTTTCCCCCCCGGGGAAAGGGGCCAAAAAAAGGTTTTTTTCCGGGGAAAAAAAAAAAATGGGGGGGGGGGCCCCAAAAGGGGGGGGGGGGTTTTGGGGGGGGGCCCCCCCCAAAAAAAAAACCGGGGAAGGGGGGGGAACTTAGGGGGGGGGGGGGGGGGAGGGGGGAAAAAAATTTTTTTTTTTTTTTGGGGGGAAAAAGGGGGGGGAAAACCCCCTTTTTTTTTTTTTTTAAAAGGGGGGCCCCCCCCAAAAAATTTTTAAAAATTTTTTCCCCTTTCAGGAAAAATTTTTGGGGGGGGTTTTTTTTTTCCCCCCCCAAAGGGGGAAAACCCCCAAAAAAAAGGGGGGTTTTTTAAAATTTTGGGGGCCGGGCCCCCCTTTTTTTTTAAAAACCCCCCCCCCCAAAAGGGTTTTTTTTTTAAAATTTTTCCGTTTTTTTCCCCCCCCTTTTTTTTTTTTTAAAAAAATGGTTTTTGGGGGGGGTTTTTTGGGTTTGGGGGGGGTAAAAAAAAAAAAAAGGGGGGGGGTTTGGGGAAAAGGGTTTGGGGGGGGTTTTTTTTTTTTAAACTTGGGGGGTTTTCCCCCCCGGGGGAAAAAAAAATTTTTTTTTTCCCCCCCCTCCCCCTTTTTAAAAACCCCAGGGGTTTTTTCTTCCCCCCCCCCCCCAAGGGAACCCCAAAAATTTTCCCCCCCCCCCCAACCCGGTTTCCCCTTTTTTTCCCCGGCCCCAAAGGGGCCCTTTTAATTTTTTGGGGGGGGCCCTTTGGGGGGGGGAAAAAAAAATTTTTTGGGGGGTTTTTTTTTTTTGGGGAAAAGGGGGTTTTTTAAAAAAATTTTTTTTTTCCCCCCCCCCGGGGGGGAAAAAGGGGTTAAAAAAACCCCCCCCCGTTGGGGGGCCCCATTTTTCCCTTTTTTTTTTAAAAAAAGGGGGCCCCAAAAAATTTTTCCCTTTTTAAAAATTTAAATTTAAAATTTCCCCAAAAAAAAAATTTTTTCCCCTTTAAAATTTTAAAAAAAGGGGGGGTCGGGGGAAATTTTTTTTTTAAAAAGGGGGGGGGGAAAAAAAAAAATTTTAAAATTTTAAAAAAAAAGGGGGGAAAAAAAAAATTTGGAAAAAAAATTTAAAAAACCCCCCGGGGGGGGGAAAAAAATTTGGGGGAAAAAGGGGGGGGTTTTCCCCGACCCCCCGGGGGGGGAAAAAGGGGCCCCCTTTTCCCCCCCGGGGGGGGAAAAGGTGGCCAATGGGGGCCCCCCGGGGGTTTTGGGGGGGGGGGCCCCCCCCGGGTTTCCCCCCCCTTTTTTGGGGGGTTACCTTAAAAACCCCCCCCCCCCCCAAAGGGTTAATTAAAAACCCGGGGGTTTTTTTTTTTTCCCGGGGGAAAAAATTGGGGCCAAAAATTTTTTAAAAAAAATTTTTTAAAATTTTTTCCGACCAAAAAAATTTTTTTCCCCTTTTTGGGGGGCCCCCCCCGGGGCATTTTTTTCCCCCCCCAAAAAATTTTAAAAAGGGGAATTTTAAAATTTTTTTTTAAAAAAAAACCCCGGGGGTTTCCCCCCCAAAAATTTTTTCCCCTTTTTAAATTTTTTTTGGGGGCCCCAAAAAAAATTTTTTTTTGGGGGGGGTTTTTTTTAAAAGGGGGTTTTGGGAAAAATTTTGGGGGGGTTGGGGGACTTTCCCAACTTAAGGAAAATTTAAAAAATTTTGGGGGAAAATTTTTGGGGGGTTTTTAAAAAAGGGGAAAAAAATTTTTTTTTTTTTTTAAAAAAGGGGGGAAAAAAAAACCCCCCCCCAAAGGGGGGGGGGGCCCCCCGGGGGGGGTTTTTAAAAACCCCCCTTTTGGGGAAAAAAATTTTCCGGGCCCAACCCAAAAAGGCCCCCCCGCCCGGGGGAAAAAACCCCCAAAAAAAAAAATTTTTTTTTTTTAAAAAAAAAAAAAAAAATTTTTTTTTAAAAAACCTTTTTTTTTTTCCCCCTTTTTTCCTTTTTTCCCTTTTTTCCCCCCGGGGAAAAAATTTTCCCCCTTTTCCCTTTCCCGGGGAAAAAACCCCTTTTTTTCCCCCCAAACCCCCCCGGGGGGGAAAAAAAGGGGGGAAAAAAAAAAAATTTTTAGGACCCCCCCTTTTTAAAATTTGGGCCCCACCTCCGGAAAAAGGGGGGCCCCCGGGGCCCGGAAAGGAAAGGGGGGAAAAGGGGGGGGGTTTTTTTTTAAAAAAAAAAAACCAAAAATTTTTTTTAAAACCCCCGGGGGGTTTTTTGGGTTTTTTTGGGGGAAAAGGGGGGGGGGGGGTGGGGAAAAAATTTAAGTTTAAAAGGGGGTTTGGAAAGGGGAATTTTAAATTTTTTAAAGGGGGGTTTTGGGAAAAAACCCCCCTTTTAAAAGGGGCCCCGGGGAAAACCCCCCCGGGGGGGGGGGGAAAAAAAAAAAGGTTCTTTGGAAAAAAAAAGAGGGGGGGGGAAAAAAACTTTGGGAAAAAAAATTTTTTAAAAAAAAGGGGGGGGGCCCTTTTTTTTTTTTAAAATTTTTTGGGGGGGGAAAAAAATTTTTTTCTTTTTTTGTGGGGGGTTTTTTAAAAAGGGGGGGTTTGGGGGGGTTTTTTTTTTTTTTTGGGGGGGTTTTTTTTTTTTTTTGGGGGGTTTTTTTTTTTTTTTTTTTTTTTTTATTTTTTTTTTTTATTTTTTTAAAAAAAAGGGAAAAAACCTTGAAAAGCCCCTTTCCCCTTTTCGCTTTTTTCCCCTAGACTAGGTGGGGCCATTTTCAGCACTGTTGGCTTCCAAGCTAGAGAATAGCACTCTGCTTTCCTTCCTCTATGCCCTTCCCTCTGTTGAAAAAAAAAAGTCTAGAGGCTGGGGAGAGGTGGTTTGTCGAGCATTTGCCATACAGGGAAGCCCTTTTTCAGACCCCGCACCTACAAAAAGGGCCCCAGTGTGGCCACCACTCCTGGAACTCATACGTGAGTGGCAGGGCTGGGGGGTTTGGAAAGATGAATGGAACCACCCAAAGGGATTTCTTTGCTGCAATGAGTCACCATGACCAAAAAGCAATTTGGGTTTGTAGCGGCATTTTTGGTTTTGGAGAAAAATTTTAGTGGTGGTAATGGCTTCGGTGGTGGCAGTGCTGTGTATGATGGTAGTGGGGATGGCTATAATGGATTCAGAAGCTATTTTGGAGGCAGTGGACACAGCGGCAATTTTGACAGTTACCATAATCCATCTTCAGATGTTGAGCCTGTGATGGGAGAAAGCTTTGGCGCCTGTGTGGTAAAAAGGTGCTCAGCTAAACCACAAGACCAAGCTACCAGTGCTGGTTCTAGCAGCAGCAGTAGCTGTCTGTGGCAGGTTCTAGTTACTGCCAGGAAACAAAGCTTAGCAGGACAGGAGAGCCAGGGAAGTGACTCGGAAGCCTCAGGTTTAACAGTTATCACCTCACAAAACACAGTGTGGTGGCCAGGCCTCTGAGAAGATGTTTTAGACATTTCTCGTTGTCTGAGCCGTTTGTGTGACTAATTGTGGAACAAGTTGTTTTAGCTTCTGTTTTGTGGAGCGCGGAACACATTCCAGTAATGGTGGTGGTGGGGGGGTGTTAATTTTGTTCTGTTTTATAATTGTTATTGTGTCTTTGGGTTTTTTTTTTAGTTTTTATTTTTAGATTTATTTTTTAGTTTTTGCCAGCATGTGTATAGATTTAGCGCATGCATGCTCACAAGGGTCAAGAGAGGCTGATGGATCCCCTAGAATTGGAGTTACGGATGGTTGTAAGCTACCGGGTAGGTACTGAGAGCTGAGCCCTGGTCCTCTGGAAGAGCAACAAGCCTTCTTCCCTGCCAACCTTACTCTCCGTTGCTTCCTCCCCAAGTGAAGGGTTGTAACGTACAGTTGTGTTGATCCATGTTGTTGACTGTGAGGAGTAATGGTCTGATCATGATGCTGATAAACATGTCTTTAACAAACTAAAATTGAGAGTTCCTGGGAATGACTTCGCAGTTAAAGATGTCTGTTGCCAAGCCTGAAGTTGGACCCCAGAATCTACATGGTAGAAGGGGAAATCTGACTCCTCAATCTTGTCCTCTGATCTCTGTACATACCCTCCCACCACTGACTAAGGTTTGGTATTATATCATTATGTGCGATACAGTGCCTACTGTAGGGGACCGCAGCAGTCTGACAGGGGAGGCTCAGCCTTGTCCTCTGTATGCTGATTAAAAAGACAGTGAAAAGTTGAGAGAGGAAACTGAATGTGGTCACACTGGGAAGAAGAACAAATCCAGAGGCTTTGTGAGCTCTTCCGGGTCACTAACAAGGCTTAGGTTTAAATGGAAGGCAAGAGGTCAAGGTGTTAATGTATTGTTAGCTCAGCTCCTGGCCTGTCTCCAAGTTGTCAGAACCCTGTGACCTTCCTACATGGCAAGTTCCTTCTTTTGCTGGTATCCAGGACTCTAGCGTTTTCCCTTCCTCCAGTGTGGAATTCCAAGGAGAATACCAATTCCTTGGGCACATTGTTTCCATAGCCTGATAGTCAGAGGAGGGAGCACAGTGGTCTCTTTAGAATACCTTCACTCCCGCCTGAGAACTGTAATAACTGGCTGCCCTAATCTAATAATACTTTTATCCCTTCTGCTTATCTTGCAGTGTGGAGGCTAGAGAAATGAACTTCTTTTTTAATCTTACACGGTATCTAAAGGATTACCTGCCACTGCTGTGCTAGACCATGGTATTTCAAACACGCTGACAGAAGTCAGTGGTCCCGGGAGATAAGATTAATTGTCCCAATAGCCTGATTCCCTTAATGGAGAGCAAGGAAAGAGACCAGCTTCCTTCATCATATGCACAGGGATAGGTGCTAAGTGTGACCCATGGGGATGGAGACACTACAGTTAGGGGACTCTCTGAATGGTGTCGCCATTCCTGCATTTGATTATGTATTTAACGACTTGACTTAGAATTCACAAATACACCACTGCCTTTCTGTCTGACTCCCTGTTTTCCTAGGCACTCAGTCCCAGAACAGCACGGCCTTCGTCCACGGCATCCTGGCGGGATCCAGTCTCCTTCCCTATCCTGAGCCTGACGGTTGTAAGTGTGGGATCAGCTGTCCCATCCAGAAAGACAAGGTCTACAGCTACCTGAACAAGCTTCCGGTGAAGAGTGAATACCCCTCTGTAAGTGACACGGTGGTCGAGGACACCAGAGACCCTGGGGCTGGGACAGACTTCCTGAGGCTAAAGCAGAGACTGGGGCAAAGAGCCTTTCGTTCCTGGTGGAGCTGGAAAGGCCTGAGGGAGAGGAGATGGGTTGAGGGACCTGAGGGTGCCATTTTTATACCCTAGCCCTCACCACCTCCCTGTGTGGTGGTGATATTATTTCTGACTTACAAGCGAAGAATTTTTTTTTTTTTTTTTTTGGTTTTTCGAGACAGGGTTTCTCTGTGTAGCCCTGGCTGTCCTGGAACTCACTCTGTAGACCAGGCTGGCCTCGAACTCAGAAATCCCCTGCCTCTGCCTCCAAGCGCTGGGATTAAAGGCGTGCGCCACCACCGCCGGCTCAAGCGAGAATTTTTTAACCTTGTATTATTATTAATACAGAGTCCAAGTCCACTTTCCCAGAAGTCTTAGCGCCTAGATTTAGAGGTGAGTCTCTTCAGTCCAAAGCCTGTGCAGTACTGAAAGGTTTATCCAGGTAACAAATAGTTAAAGGTCTAAGTTATTTGGTAGCATCTTCAGGATCTTGGTTTTTCCTCCATATTCTTAATGAAAGAGCAGGAGCCCTTAGTCACATGGCAGGGTTTGGTGGAGCACTGTGCCCCTCCACCCACAACCTGGCTTTACCTACGCCTTCTCATAGGTAGTGTGTCCCCTAGGTAGGGATCATGATAAAAATGGGGACATAAAGCAATTGCTTTTTCCCCCATAAATAAAGGGTTACTTCATTGTTTTGTCTAGAATTGTTTGTGTTAAGACAAGATCTCACTCCGGGCGGTGGTGGCGCACGCCTTTAATCCCAGCACTTGGGAGGCAGAGGCAGGTGGATTTCTGAGTTCCAGGCCAGCCTGGTCTACAGAGTGAGTTCCAGACAGCCAGGGCTACACAGAGAAACCCTGTTCTCGAAAAAACCAAAAAAAAAAAAAAGACAAGATCTCACTTGGTAGCCCAGGTTGGTTAGCCTTGAACTCAAGGCCATCTTCTGCCTCAACCTCCAAATTCTGGAATTATAGACATATATCACTAATCTTGACAGGTGTTATTAAAAAAAAAAAAAAAAAAAGAAAAGAAAGAAAGAAGAGAAGAAAGAAAGCCAAGTAGAAACCCAGATGTAATCTTTTCTAAAAAAGGGAAGTACTTAACAGACATTCTAGAAAAGTAAAATATCAATAGTCTTTAAGACAGTGGTTCTCAACCCTTTTGAGGATTGAATGACCCTTTAACAAGGGTCATCTAAGACCATTGGAGCCGGGCGGTGGTGGCGCACGCCTTTAATCCCAGCACTTAGGAGGCAGAGGCAGGCGGATTTCTGAGTTTGAGGCCAGCCTGGTCTACAGAGTGAGTTCCAGGACAGCCCGGCTACACAGAGAAACCCTGTCTCAAAAAAAAAAAAAAAAAAGACCATTGGAAACACAGATATTAACGTTATGATTCTTGGTGGCAGCAAAATTCAGTTATGAAGTAGCAAGGAAAATAATTTTCTGGTTGGGGGGTCACCACAACATGAGGAACTGTATTAAAGGATCACAGCATTAGGGAGGTTGGGAACCACTGGTTTAAGGGTTGTTGGAGACCCTAAAGGTTTGTAGATGGCTGGTTCACAGCCTCAGCCCAGAGATCTGTCAGAGCCTGATTCACTGTAGGTACTTTGTATTTAGTTTGAAAAAGCTAAACTGTTAGTTTAAACACCAAGTAAAACAGTAACATACACAAGTCTTGAAAACAAAGTCAAGTTTTCAAGAATGTAGATGTTATATTGTCCCTCAAAGTGTTACATTGTGAAGATAGTTTGAGTGGATGATGGGCAAACCACGCCCCATCCCTTTTTGGGGGGGGGGGGCTGGAGTGCTCAAATTAGAGAGGAACCATGATGAAAATCAAGGAAGTAACACGACTGCTTTTCCCTAAAAATAAAGACTACTTGATTAGAATTAGAAGTCGGGGCTGGAGAGAGAGCTCAGCAGTTAGAAGCACTTGATGCTCTTCTGGGACCAAAGTTAGTTCCCAATGCCCCTCACAACTCTCGTAACTCCAGTTCAGGGAATTCAGTGCCCTCTACTGGTGTACTTAGGGCACTGCATGCACACGGTGCTCTTAAATACTTTCTGACAAAACACTCGTACATACCACTGGTCCTAGTGGCTCATCAAATCTTACTTTAAAAAAAACAAAAAAACAAAACACTGTTAGTAGGCACCTTTAACCCCATGGCTCAGCAGGCAGATCTATGAGTTCAATGCCAGCCAATGATGCATAGTGAGATTGGCTAAAAAAAAAAAAAAAAACCTACAAAATTAGAAGGGACAATGGCTTACACTTCCAATACATAGAAGGCTCAGGCAGGAGGATCACTATGGGCTGAAGGTCAGCCTAAGCTATCTCGTGAATTCTAGAGGTCCAGGCTAGTCTGGGATGAAGAAGTGAAACTATCTATGTCTTAAGAAACAAAGCTCATAGCTTCAATGTAGCGAGTCTAGGTGGCAGTCTCAATGAGAGTGATCAGAAATCAGTTTAAGCCTTGTACATGGTGGTGCTGTAATCCTAGCAGTCAAAAAGGTGGGGCAGGAGCTTTCAAATTAGCCTGCGCTGTGTGGTGAGTTCCAAGCCAGTCTGGGCTTTGAGATGAGAACCTGTGTTAGAAGAAAAAAAACAAGACAGGGAAAAGAGAGAGGAATGGGGGTTGGAGGGGGGGACAACACAGTTTAAGGAAGTTAAATGAACTCTTTTGTTTCACAGGGTGGTTATCTTTGAAATTATACAGTTACACATGTCTTTGGACCAGTGTTTCTCAACCTTCCCAATGCTTCCACCCCCAGCCAGCAAATTATTTTCATTGCTACTTCATAACTGTAATGTTGCTACTGCTATGAATTGTAATGTAAATATTTGTGTTTTCCCTTGGTCTTGGTGACCCCTGTGAAAGGGTCATACAATTCCCCAAGGGGTCATGACCCACAAGCTGAGGACCACTGCTTTGGACCAGCCTTGTGCTTGGCGGGTCCATTTCTAACTAACAAGAGTTTCCTTACCCCGAGGAATCTAAGAGCTTTTACTTTCTGTTCTCGCATTTCAAGTGGAAAAGTCTATAGCAGTTTGCCATATAAGTGAAAAGCTATTTAAGTTTAAAATTATCATTCTTATAAGACTCTATTCATATACCTCTGATCTAAGAATGAAACCCAGTAATGTATACCTGTAATCTCAGCACTCAGGAGGCAGAGACAGAAGGACCAGAAATTTAGGACCAGCCTGAGCTACAAGCAAGTTCTAGGTCAGCTGTGTAACAAAAATTCTGTTTCAACAAAGAGGGGGAGGGAAGAAAAAGATAAGGATTTTAGAATTACATTTGATAATCAGGTGTGGTGTTTCACCTATAATCCCAATATTCAAGAGGCTGAAGTAGGAGGGATAACCACAAATTTAAGGCCATACTACATAGCAAATTCAAGACTAATCTAGGTTAGCTAACAAACAAGACTGTATCTTTTAAAAAGAAAACAGAATGGAGGAGCTAGAGAGATGGCTAAGTGGCTAAGAGCACCAACTGCTCATGTAGAGGACCTGGGTTCGATTCCCAGCCCCAAGAGGCAGCTCACAACTATCTCCAGTACCAGGGAATCTGATACCTTTTCTGCCCTCTGTGGGTATCAGGGACACAAGTAGGACACATACGTACACATTCAGACAAACGATACATACACATAAATGTTTTTTTAAAATGTAAGCAGGAAAGAAGAGGGAGAAAGAAATACTACACTGAAAGATTACATTCATAAACTGAACTAGGTTGGATGATACCACTGGATATCACAGTTCGCTCTTCTAAGCTTAAGACCACAGGCTATCCTAATCTGGCTGCAAGATGATAGACAGGACTTAAAAAGAAAGAATCAGAATTGAAGGTGCACACTTAGCCAATCATGGATAAAAATCAGGTTCCAGTTTCATTTTTCTCAGTTCCTTTTCTTTTTTCCAGTTAAGACTGGTGGTGGAATGGAATCTTCAAGATGACAAAAAGAACAACCTCTTCTGCTGGGAGATCCCCGTAGAGATCACAGGCTAGGCTCCTTGACTGCCTGTGTCTGTGTGGGGCCATGGACGGAGGGAGGAGAAGAAACAAATCAGACCTGAAATGGAATCAGTGCCATAAGATGAACAGGTTTCAAGAATGCTGTTTTATGCCTTTCAACCTCCAAAAAAGTACCTGTAACCCTACTGCTCTTGAGAGCTCAGAGCCACCGTCCCCTGGATAGCCTTTGTGGAGGCTTCGGAGGGAAAAGGGAAACTGAGAGATTGATTAGTGTCCACGGCTGTTTACTGTTGGATTACAGTCGGCAGGTCCCATCAGACAGTAGGGATGGGGTTGCTTAGGAATGTCAGATAATTTGACCCAGGGCTATCGATCCACTGTGAAGGATGGCTTCCCAGAGTCTTCTGGCTGGCTGGGGGTGTTACCTCCCCTGTTTCTAAGTGCCTCCTGAGTCCCGAGCATCTGGCTTGTCAGTCTGATGAGTCTCCATGGTACCCTCAGCCCCAATGCTTCAACAGTAGCGGTCCAGCGCTCCACGGTGTCCAGAGACCAGCTGAAGGAAGGTCTGCTGCAGACATTTCGCTCTGAGTGGCTGCTTCCTTGTGGTTAGCTCTTGTTCTTCGGTAGTTTTCATTAAAGCCAATACTTGATTGCAGGTGCTTGCTTTTGTTTTTTAACAGTATCTGTCTATATCCTCTCTCTGCACGGAGATGGAGCCTCCCGATAAATTCTGACTTGCCTCTCTTGTGTTTGTGTTCAGTCTGTGGTTGCCTGCTTCTTCCAGATGGCAGTCTCCTAGGTCCATAGCAGGCAGGCACCCAGTTCCGAAGCTCTAGAGAAGGCAGGACTCACAGATGCTGCCTTTTTCCTCATTTGTATCTTTTTACCAGCTAGACCTTCTCCATAGAAAGTGGCCTTGTTCTGGTTGGTGCACTTGCACTGCCAAGCGTGCTTGAAGCAGCAAACCCTACCTAGTGAGTAGGAGGCGTGGTGACTGGGACATCCCGTGCCTGAGGGGAAACCTAGAAAGGAAAGGGAAGAAGAGGCGGAGGCTAGGAGCGAGCAGCTCTGAGGTTCTGCTTAAATAAATAGCCCAACCCATCGAGAGACGGAAGGGTCATGAGTTCCACACCAGCCTGGACTGTATGTACCTAACCCCTCTGTCATCCCACACCTCACCTGACTCATAATCTCAGCACTAGAAGGCAGAGACATGAGAATTGCTGCAAGTTTGAGACCAACCCACCTACAAAATGAATTCAAGACCAGCCTGGGATAAATGAGACCTAGTCTCAGGGAGAGGGAAGGAGGGAGGAAGTCAGAGAGAGAACATCATAGCAGATAATTGTTCCATTGATTAAATCTTGAAATGACAGATATGGTCATGGATCCTAGTTTGTTGTAGGGAATATAACACTATTTGAGGTCTGATATATCTCAGGCTGGCTTTGAACTTGCCATGTATCAAAGAACTTGACTTTCTGATCCTCCTGCTTCTACCTCAAGTGCTGGGATTACCAGTGTATGACCCTCTCCTCACACACACATAGGATCAGAATAGTACTGGATCCTTGCGTTTCTTCACCTGTGAGTTTCCCAGGTAAGCCACCAGGGGGCAGCAATGGGTCAGTAATGCCGTTCTTACCGGCGGCCAGTTCACCCACTGTACTATGTAACTAGGTCCTTTGTGTATTCTTTCACAGTGAGCCCACCCTGTCTTCCCATGTAGACAATATATGAGTCAGAATCATGTGACTTCCAAAAGTCTGAGGTCATTGCTTCCAACTGCCCGTGGTTAAATTTTGGTTCTTCCAATTATTCAGCTGTGAATGTGAGCTGTGAGTGATTCCATCTCTCCGTGCTTCAGTTCTGATTTTCCTAATTCATTGACCAGGGACAATGGTAGCGCGGTGTGAAGTGAAATGAGGCATGTAAAACACTTTCATGAGTCAGGGCGTGTAGTATACCGCTGTCGGTGTGAGCCATTGTGCTAGGCTGCTCTTTTTGTCTAGAAACAGGAAAATCCAGAGGCTCGATCTGATGTGTGGTAATGTGTCTCCTCAGAAACACGGCTATCGTCTTTGTGTGGGAGCTTGCTGAGGGGCCAGGAGAAGCTCACTTTTGTGTTTGCTGACTCCCTATTCCCAAAACATTCTTCTTGTCTTTTTAGCTCTGTAGCAACTAAAGCAGGTCCCAAATCCAAAAAAAAAAAAAAAAATATGAGGGTGGGGGGTATCAGGGAAGCTCTCTCCTTGTGTCCTAATCAGAGCTGGAGGTGACCTAACAGTTAGGACTGTTTGCCTACCAGTCACCAGGAGGCTCAGTGAAGTCTGCAGTTATGACATAGGTAGACTCCTGTGGGAGGATTAATTTGAAAGGTCATCCCTACAGAAAGTTCACAGTCATTAACACAGAAGCCTTGGATCCTAAGCATACAAAGGGTTCTGTACTTTCCGATGCTGGTCTGAGACCTGTGTAAGCCTTGAGTCTTAGACTCCACTCTTCCCTTACATGAATCTGAGATCCGAGGCAGGCAAATCCCAAGACCCCCGTCATTATGGTCTGATCTTCATGCTAATAAAAATTAATGGGTGGAATAATTTCAGATCCTGGGTGCTTGATTTTGAGGGGTGTGTGTGTGTGTGTGTGTGTTAAGAAACAATGAGGGCTGGAGATAATGGGTAAAAATGCTTGCCAAACAAGTGTGAGAACTGTCCTTTGATCCCGGAACCCATTAAAAAAGCTAGATGTGGGGCTGAAGAAATGGTTAAGTATATTGGCTGCTCTTCCAGAGGACTGGGGTTCAGTTTTCAGCACCCACATGATGGCTCTCTGTAACTGCACTTCCAGGATCAGACACTACACATGATACATGGACTTATTTGGGCTGGGAGTGGAAGCTGTGGCAAAACAAAAGGGGGTAAAGGTATGTCCAAACCCCAGAAATCTCATCCTGAGATTGCAGGTAAGATCACTGGCCCCCTACTCTGGGCCTTCGAGTCCTGGTGCATAAAACTCAGCAGCCCCCGGTTTGCCCTCTGGAGGAGACTACATAGCCAAGTAGCCAGGTTAAGCTCTCCCTTACAAGGTCATGTCCAGCAGCAGCTGGAATTCCTCCTTATGCAAATGAGACATTCCCCAGAGCTCTGGCCCAGGCCAATGATGTACACTCACTCCAAAACCCCCCTACCCACCCCCAGAGGTTGAAGTACCTTTGTTCCCCCAATTAGAGCTGTCTCACTAAAGCTGTCTTCCAAGAGTCTGTTCTTGCTGCACTCACAGCTGCCTGATCTGAAGGCACTGTGATCTTCCCGAGACGGGCAGAGGCGCAGACTTCCATGCCGGCAGAACACCCATACACCTAAAATAAATAAGATTGGGAGGGGGAAAAACTTCTTGGAAAAAAAAGCTGGATGCATCAGCTTGCCTGCTGTATGGGGTGGCATAACAAGTTCCTGTCTTAAACTTGGACTGACATCCAAGGTGGTCATCGCCATACAAGGAAAATGACAAACTGATATCCTCACCAAATGCACACTAATAAGTAATTATCTGAGCATGGCAGCAAATGCCTGTGGTCCTAGCATTAGGCTGTATATGCTGGAGGATAAATTTAAGGTCTTCCTTGGCTACATAGCAAGTTCAAGGCCATGACTAGGCTACCTGAGATCTTGTCTAAGGAAGGAAGGTGGGAAGGAAAGAAGGAAAAATACGACCATGATTCACACAGACTGATAAAGTGTGATCCCTGAGAACACCCTAGGCATAGGAAAGGATCCAAGTGGGTGAGGCCAAGGAAAGGAAGATGGTCTTGGATTACCATTTTCTTTAGAGAATCTAAGAACAGTGCCCCCACAATGGGTTGGTTTAGGGACAACGTTGTGGTACCTAGGAACAACACTGTCACAGAGTCAGTAGGGTGTCATTCGAAATAAGTGCTTCCCCTATAGGTGTTGTGTTTGTGTGTGTGTGTGTTTGTGTGTTTGTGTGTGTGTGTGTGATGCTGAAAAACCTGGATACTCGATGGTGTGTGTTGGGAGTGTGGGTGGCCAGTGCTGTCTGATTCCAGGTAGAAAGTGGCTGTGGGTCCCCCAAATATTGCCTGAAAGTCTTGAGAGAGTTTCCTCTCCAGAGGAGCCCTGGGCCCAACCCTCAGCTTATAAACTGAATCCGATTCACTTACAGCTGTCAGTTGACTAGCAACTAGATGGTCTGAGTGTTCGTTGCTATGGAAACAGCTAAAAGGCCCATTGCCATAGGAACCTACCATGTTCTTCAGACCAGGGATTTGGTTGCTGAAAAGACCCAGAGGAGTCGAGGAGCTTGCATAAGTGAGGGACCCACCAGAGAATGAATGACATGTGACAGGCCAGATCTCCCGGTGTCCCCGCCCCGTCTCTCATTGCCCTCAGTGGTCACAGAGCACAGGTACTTGTCCCTGTGGACAGTAAAGACATAGATTCTGGAGCAGGCTTGGCATGCCAGCGTTACCACCCTCCTCTCCGGGGTCTCTGAGAGGAAAAATATTGTGCTCTCTCTGGCAGGCCCCTCTCCACAAACCATATGCCTCAGCAAAGCAGCCAGCAGGTGAAGGGATCAGCTTAACTCTGACTGCCAGAGGGTCAGGCCACTGAGGAACTTGGCAGGCAAAACAGATGGCTGCTGGCCTTGAACGCCGCAGAGAAACTGGATGTACCAGATCAGAAAGCAGAAGGGCAGGCCCGCTGCAGCAGTCTTCTCAGCATGAGAGAAACATCACACTGCTTCCTGCACCCCATGCACCCCACCCTTCCTCTGTCAGGCAGATCAAAGTACAAAATTCATGATTTGATGAGGGGTCCTCAGTGTATCTGAGCAAGGAATGGTCACAAGGTTCTTGTGTTTCACACCCAAAGGATGTGACTCTTAAATCACTGGTTAGTGGCAAGGAAGAACAAAAGAAAGCTTCCTAATGGCTCTGCCATTAACCACTGTTGCCGTAAGTGTGGAGACTGAAGGGATCCAACTAGGTTCTCTCCAGGTCTCTGCGAGCATGAACCAATTATGGTTCACTGGGCTCCGTAAGGTGACGTTTGGGCATAATGGACAGACTGACAGAGATCATGGACATGTAAGGACAACATAAACCTTAGGAATCCAGAGAGACTTGGGCTGAGAAGACATTTGAGAGACCACCTCCCAGATGTGGAGTTCAGAGTACTGTAGCCTCATTCTACAGGGCTGGAGATGTGGTGTTGATTCTTTCTCCTTTACTGACTGTCTGCATTGGTCTCAATCCCTCCTGAGGGACTTTACAGCCTAAGAGCCTAGCACTAGAGAGACGGATGCCCTCAGAATCTCTGGGGAAGGATTTCACTTTGGGAGTAGTTGTTACTTACAACTTGAATTTGAGTGGGGTTTGCAGCTCCCCACCTCCACCTCTTTCCACTTTGTTGACTTTGGATCCCTCACAGGGCCTCGGTGTCCTCAGCTGAGAACGGAGTGAGAATCCTCATCACCGTTTTTTTAGGGTTCTACTGACATTAGTATCACTATCCTTGGTGAGGAAGGAAGGTTGCAGCCATGGGAGCTAACAGAGGCCTGGAGTCACAGATACGGGTCCTACCTTTGTCTAGGTTTAACTCCAGGACCCTTCCAAGCCCCGTGGCCTCCCAGATGCCTGCTCTGTTTTGCCTCCATTAAACCAGACTCTAATCCTCTCTATGACATGTAACCACATTCTTTTTTTGAGGTACAGTTGTGTGTGTGTGTGTGTGGTGTTGTGTGTGTGTGAGCTTATCTTCCTACTGGATTAAAAACAGTTTGAGGATGGGGACTGCCCTTCAGTCTTGGAGTAAATGCCTAAAACTCAGTGATCAGCATTTTTTTTTTCATTTATTTTTTGAGACCGTGTCTCACATAGCTGACTGTCCTTGTGCTTCTGTGTAATTGCGGATGGCCCAGAACTTCTGATCCTCCTGTCTCCACCTCCCAGATTCTAGGATTACAGGTACACACCACCATGCCTGGCACTCGGGGATTATTTATATAAATGTCTTTATGGGGGGACAAATGCCATTTTTTTGGGAATTTAAATTGAACCATTTAACACTCTAGTACCCTGGTCTCCAGAAGTGACAGAAAGAGGAGCAGCTAGCTGGCTTGGTTTCATTCCCTTGAAGAAGGACATTGAAGGGCCCTGTCCTAGGTAGGCGGTTCTAGAGATAGGTTGGAGTTCACATCTTCTGGAAGCCAACTGTCATAAACCTCTGGGACTCGCTGATGACATAGCCTCATATCCAGCTAACCTAAAAGCTCCCTGGCCACAGCCTCCCTCCCCTTCTGGCTGTATCTCCAGCGCACAAGGCCTCCGGTCCTGTGGCTTGTGTCTAGGGTGCTGTGATGCCTCCGGCTCCATAGCTGGAAGTCACATGCCTGTGAGAGGGTGACAGGAAGCACATCTGGCTCATGCAGCTGTCTCCCCGTGGTGTATGCAATGTCTGCAGCCTGTGATGGGCCCCTGCACTTCCCACCAGGCCTGCCAATGCATGACTCAGTGGGAGCAAAGCCCAGAGAACTCTGGAGCATCTCCTGGGAGCAGTGGTTCTCAACCTTCCTAGTGCTGTGACCCTTTAATACAGTTCCTCATGTTGGGCTGACCCCCAACCATACAATTATTTTCAGTGTTCCTTCATAACTGTCATTTTGCTCTGTTACGAATTTGTAATTTAAATATCTGATAGCAACCCCTGTGAAAGGGTCATTTGGCCCCAAAAGGGGTCCTGACCCATAGGTTGAGATCCACTGTCCTCAACTATCAAAGCCCAGGACTATCTGTCCCCTTTCTTGGTGGCTGACACGGAAAGCCTGAGCTTAGGGAATACACCAGAGGAAGGTAAGAGGAAAGCCTCTGGGTCTCTCCATTGGCTGTGAGATCTCGTGTCAACCATTTAACCTTTCAGCTAAATGCCTCGCAGAGCTATTGTGCAGACAAAACAAAAGAATGCTCGTGCACACGTGACTTGAAAACGGGAATTCTGAGAACTCAGTCCTTGGGCTTTCCTACTTGGGTCTTGTTGATTAGAAGAGCTAGCCAAGCTCATGCACAGAAACCCAGAAACGGGAAAAAGAATGACCTAGATTCCATCACAAATAAAGACATGGGAGGGCTGGAGGGGTGACTTGGTCATTAAGAGTTGTGTACTGCTCTTGAAGAGGACTTGGGTACAGCTCACGACTGGAGCTGATGTGCCACCTCTCCTGTCACATGCACATGCCTACACACAGACATACCCACATCATTAAAAGTAAATTTTAAAATGATTTTTTTTTTGTTTGTTTTAGTGGTGCTGAAGACTAACCCAGGATCTTGGAGTATCAGGCAAGTATTGTGTGAGGGAGTTATATGCTCTTTTAGCTAGACTCAGGATCTTCCTTAGTTGCCCAGGCTGCTCTAGAACTTGCTATTGAGTCAGGCTTCTACCTTGCCTCCCCAGTGCTGAAAGATGTATGATCTTGGGTTACCAAGCCTGGCTAGATACTTTGTTGTAAAGCAGACCTGTGAGGATACAGAAGTCCTAGGTAATTATATCTCTCCTTCAGTCATCTTTTTTTTTTTTTTTTGTTTTTGTTTTTGTTTTTTTTTTTTTTGAGACAGGATTTCTCTGTGTAGCCCTGGCTGTCCTGGAACTCAATCTGTAGACCAGGCTGGCCTCAAACTCAGAAATCCGTCTTCCTTCAGTCATCTTGATCACCATGTAGTCTAGTTGAGTGTTGAGCTTAGCCAATGTGAGGTTCTTGGGGTTTTTGTTGTTGTTGTTGTTTTGTTTTGTTTTTGGAGACAAAACTGTGTAACAGAGCTCTGTCTGTCCTAGATTCACTTTGTAGACCAGGCTGGCCTCGAACTCACAGAGATCCACCTACCTCTGCTTCCAGAGTGCTGGGATTAAAGATGTCACAGGCCCCAATGCAAGGTAGAAGCCTGGCTACATAGCAAGTTCTAGGGCAGCCTGGGCAACTAAGCAAGATCCTGAGTCTAGCTAGGATTTAGCTAGCTAGATTTGTGAGGTTTTACAAACCAATACTCACTGGGCTCCTTTGCTGTACCGTGAACTGTGTTAGGTGTTGGAGGTTTTGGTTTTTTTTATTTTTTATTTTTTAAATCAAGGCATGGTCCCTGCCTTCAAGGAGATCAGAGTCCAGGAAAGAAAGGTCAGCAGCAAGCCATCTCTGCTACAGTGGGACAGTGTCATGGCAGCCAAGGGCGCAGAATGGCATGGCAACAAGGAAGAAGCACTATGGGTAATCTGCTCTGGGAAAGAAGGAGCTAGGCGGGGTTCCTGCTCAGAGAATGGCTGGGAGGTAAGACATGTAATACTGAACCTGATCTCCATCCATGCATTCAGCCCAGGCCTTCATTCAACAAATCTGTTCCTGCCTCTTGTTCTTTAAGGTTTTTTTTGTTTTGTTTTTGTTTTGTTTTGTTTTTTGTGAGGTGTGGGAGAGGAGGTACACTGTGCATGCCTACGTGGGGAAGCCAAAGGTCTTGCTGAACCTAGATCTAGGAAGGCTGGCCAATGGGGATCAGGGATCCACCTGACTCCCTGCTCCCCAGTCCCGGGGTTACAAATACTTTTGTTTGTTTGCTTCTTTGTTTCTTTGTTAGTTGAGACAGGGTTTCTCTGTGTAGCCCTGGCTGGCCTGGAACTTGCTCTGTAGAACAAGGTGTCCTCTAACCCATAGTGATCCACCTGCCTCTGTTTCCGGAATGCCGGGATTTAAGGCATGCGTCACTACTGCCGGCTTAAATACATTTTTATGTAAGTGCTAGTTCCCAACTCAGGCCCTCACTTGCATGGCAGCCGTCTCCCTAGCCCCAGCTGTGGTTTTGTCTGTTGAGAAGAGGTCTTAGTAGGTAGTCCAGGCTAGTCTCAAACTCTTGGCAATCCTCCTGCCTCAGCTGTTGAATACTAGTATTATAAGCATAAGCCACCACTCCTGGCTAGAATATTTATAAAAATGGGTTACATCCCACTGAGCTCCTCCTAGTCTTGGTTGATTTTTACTTGAAGTCCCTCCTCCTTTATTTACTCTGGAACAGGTCAGCATATTTGGCTCTGTCCTGGCTTGGCAACTAAGTATATTCACACAGTTATGATCGTCTATCTGAGTTCTAGAATCTGGGTCCCCACCCTCTGCCCAGTCTGTCTTACAGCACTTCTTGTTCTGTCTGTGTTCCAACCACATTGGTCTTCTTTCAGTTCCTCTCTGGGTTCTTCTCCTTCTTCTCAGCCATGAGACTCTTACACAAGTGTTTGCTGTGCCAGGGGATCCGTGTCCTCACCCCCAAGTCTCTTCTTGCTGACTCCAGCTGTGTTTTGACTGAAATGTCTCTTCCTCCAGGAAGCCTTTCCTGACCATTTCCCCGACCAGGTCAAGCACTTGGCTATAATTCTCAAACTTAGTTCTCTCTGCTTTGTGCCACAATTCAGAGCTACATATATCTTCTCTAGCATCTTACATGCATCACTGGGTACAAAGGTGGTTCTTTTCTTCTTCTCTCTTCTCTCTCTTCCTTCTCTCTTCTTCTTCTTCTTCTTCTCCTTTTCTTCTCCTTCTTCTCCTTCTCCTTCTTTTCTTCTTGTTCTTCTTCTTCTTGTTGTTGTTCTTCTTCTTGTTCTTCTTCTTCTTGTTGTTGTTCTTCTCTCTTTTTCTGTTGTGTTGTTTGTTTGTTTTGGTTGAGACAGGGTTTCTCTGTGTAGCTCTGACTGTCCTGAAAGTAGCTCTGTAGACCAGGCTGGCCTCAAACTCACAAAATTCTGCGGCCTCTGTCTCCCAAGTGGTGGGATTAAAGGTGTGTGCCACCACTGCCAGGCTTGTTTGTTGGCTTTATATGGCTTTATATATGTACATATGTTTGAGACAAGGTCTCATGTAGCCCAAGCTAGCCTCAGAGTTACTCTGTAGCTACAGATGGCCTGGAACTCCTAACTCTCCTGCTTCTGCTTCCCATAGGCAGCACCAGGCTTGGCAAAACAAGGAAACCATTTCTGTTTTGGACATCACATTGCCCCACCCCCACCCCAGTGTCCAGCACAGCCTGGAATCAAAGGAGCAGGTGGCCAATAAAAACCTTAGAAATGAGGTGGGGGTGGGTGAAGACCAACAACCACATCTGCTCACACAGACTGACACATACATGCACATGCCACATACATGCATCATACACACCCAAAAGGTGATTTCCAAAAGTGGGAATGAAGTCATTCATGCCTTCTTCTTCTACCACTGTTTGCATTGGACTCAAATGGTTATGTGTCTAAAACAACACCAATACACACCAAAACAATTACCAAACACAAAAACAAGGGCCAGAGCCAAACAGGGAGAGAATCTTTGTCTAAGGAAGGCACAGAAAGAAGGTGAGTTGAGGGAGAGACTACCAGACCAGAGGGCTTTGAGAGAATGGAAGGTTCTGAGAGGAAAGTATTGGAACTGCCTGGCAAGGTTAGGGCTAGCAGACGTGTGAGGAGCAGGGAGAATTCAGACCTGTGCCATCTTCCCCTCTAGGTGAGGCTCACTACACAGGAGGAAGTCTAAGTCTCATGCTAGGGACATGTGTGTCACTTGGGTGTAAATTAATGTGTCAAGAAGGCTGGATAGAAAGGCAGATAGCATGAGCTGACCTTCCTGCTGCTTCGCTGTTATAGCTGGACTTTGAGGAGCAGGGGGTTAGAGCAAGGGAGGCTCATTTGCATTAAAACCTGTAGTGACATAGAATAGAATGTAAATTTCTTAAGAAGATCAAAATTCAGATGAGAGAGCTGTGTGGCACATACCTATAATCTCAGAACTTGGGAAGTAAGGGAGAGTACCAGGAGTTCAGGTCTAGCTTGGGCTATGTATCTAGTTCAGGGCCACCCTGGGTTGTATGACAGCCCATAACCAAACCCAGAAAGCTTAGATGAGTCTTTTTTTTTTTTTTGGTTTTTCGAGACAGGGTTTCTCTGTATAGCCCTGGCTGTCCTGGAACTCACTCGGTAGACCAGGCTGGCCTCGAACTCAGAAATCCGCCTGTCTCTGCCTCCCAAGTGCTAGGATTAAAGGCGTGTGCCACCACCGCCCGGCTAGATGAGTCTTTCAAAGGCATTAATACCATGACTCCAGCAGGTAATTTAAGACATACACATTGTGTGTGTGGTGCACGTATGTGGCGTGTGCCTGTGTGCATCTGTGTGCCAGCGGATGTGGGTATCAGTCTTCACCTCCCAGCTTATTTTGATTAGCACCTCAAATTACTATATTCTCGAGGACTCTACAGCCTGAAGGTTTGGAGACCAAGTGATGCCAGAAATGCATAGAACGCAGGCACTTTGGAGGCAAAGCTCTTCCCGATGGTTTTGTGTCACTCGACGCTCCCGCTGAAACCCAGCTGAGTGCCCGTGTGCATGGCAGTTGTGCATTCATAACAGAGCCCACAACAACGCAGTTAGTCTGTAAATTGTTAATTAGATCTCATCTACATTCCTCTCTCTGCCTAGACACTCCAGAGACACTTGAGGCCACTTCTTTGTCTCTCTGGGAACGATCTAGATAAAGAGGCCCCGTGAGGTGTTGTGTCCAAACTATTCCAGGATAAATCGGGGGAGGGGAAGGGGAGACATAGGAGTGACAAGAATGAAAAAAAAAAAAAAAAGCAGAAGAAGAGAGAGAATGAAATTTCCTGAGTTGTCTACAAGGAAATTATTCTCCTCATGGTTCCAATGTTATCTTTGTTTTCCTTAGCCCCAGGAGCAAACTTGAGCCCCTTGAAGCTCAAACTCTCTGTTTTTAACACTAGGCACCTTAAAACATGCACAATGCCGGCTCTCTGTCTGGCCCAAGGAATTCCTCGGATCTAAGTAGATAACATACCTGCAGATAAAATCTGTGGGAGATTCCAAGCAGCAAAGCCGTGGGGACAGGCAGAGAAAGCAGGGAATGCAGGAGGTGTACGGACTGAGGTCGGGTCCTTCTTGTCTTCTCCTAATCCACAAGTCAACAAGGAATCTAACCTGAGAGGCTCCTGGAGATAGGAGTGTAGTCGCTGAACCTGGTTCTCTGCAGGGGGCTGGAGGAGGAAGACTGTGTTCTGTTAACTCCCCAACATCCTTTCTCAGGGCCCCTGGCTGCTGTCACCCCTCCCCCACGTCCTCCACTTTTTTTGTGCTACCTGAGCACAACTTTGCCAACTTTCAGCAGCTCTGTATTAAGATCCACAGCCTCTGTACTTCTGTTCCTCCCTAGAGGAAGGAGAGACAGTGAACCTCCAACCTAGCCGCCATTTCCAGCTTGTGTCTTCCAATCAGTTACCCGAGAAACAACTCTTAGCTGAAAGAAGACCCATAAGCAACATGTAGTGAGCTAAGAATCCCGGTTAGCAAAAGCCCACCAAATGTCAATAGGCAAAATAAACAAATGAAAAGAAATTAAAAAGAAAGATCTGGGTGTGGTGGTATATGTCTGCAATACCAGTACTCTGGAGGTAAAAATCAGTAGGGTCAGGATTTCAAAGCTGTCCTTGGCTACACACAACAAGCTTGGAACCAGCGTGGGCTACATGAGACTCGGTCTCAAAAAGCAAAAGGCTGGAGAGATGGCTTAACAGCTAAGATCACTCGCCACTCTTGTAGAGGACCTGAGTCTTGTGTCCAGTGTCCACATAAGGCTCACACAACTCACTGCCTTGTAACTCCAGCTCCAGGAATCCAACAGTCCCCTCTGGTCTCCTCAGGCACCCCGCCCTCCACCCCCCCACCACACTTGGCATACACTCACACAAATGCACACATGTAAATAAACAGAAACAAATCTTATTTAACAAAAACCTCAACAACAAAAGGGCCCTCTGCCTTCTACTTGTGGATCAAATGTTAGCTCCCAGCCTTTGCTCAAGTTCCTAGTTCCTGCCTGCTGTCAGGCTCCCTGCTGTGATGGTCATGGACTTAACCCCTAGAACTGCAAACTTCTCTTTGCAATACATCGAGCTACTACCGAAAACCACAACCAATCAAGATGTAGAGTTGTGAAGCCCAGTCCTAATGTGTACATCCACAAAACATTCCTGCACATAAGGCCCAGGAACATTGTGGTAGTGGAGACAGAAAGATTACAAGAGCCAGGAAATCAGGGACTTTGCTGAGAGATTGCGTCTCCTAATAATGTCAGAAGCTACACCCATAAAGTCTCTCCAAAATGACACCCACACGTGAGTGTGAACAAGGATACGACACCAGGGAGCATGCCAAAGTGGATCAGGGAAAGCCCGCAAGGACAGTCACTAAGGAATGCTGAGAGCAGGAAAAACAGTCTTCCCCAGGGAAGAGCGCACCGCTTGGTGATTCAATACCAAATGGTCAGTCCTGAAAACATGTGTACAAGTAATGCCATACAGACGGAACAAGTCGTATTTAGGAGCATATATGTACATACATATATGCATACGTTAAACAGTAAACGACCACACCGTGAATTTGAAAGAGAGAAAGGAATCTATGGAAGGGTTTGGAGGGACAAGGGGATGAGAGAGATGTTCTAGTTATTCAATCTCAAAAATTAATTAAATATAAATAAATACATACCCTCAGAAAGGGGTTGCGGCTGTAACAATGGCTCAGCTTTTAAGGACACTTGCTGCTTTTGCAGAGGGCCTGGGTTTAGTTCCCAGCGTACACATGACAACTCACACCCTCTATAACTCTAGTTCCAGGGAATCTGGCACCCTCTTCTGGCCGCCACAGGCACCAGATCCTCAGGTGCTGCCCAACAAATACTCATGTGCACAAAGTAAGTCTTTTTTTTTTTTTTTAACTAATGTAAAGAAAAGAAGGGAAGGGAAGGAGGGAGAGAGAAATGCAGGCAGGCAGACAATATGCCAATCCAAATTTTGTTAAACCAGGTATGGTAGCTTATACCTGTAATCTTAGCACTCGAGATGCTTAGACAAGAGGTTTACAATGATTCTGAGGCCAATCTTGGCTACGCAGTGAGTTCCAGTCCAGTTTGAACTATGGAATAAGACCTTGTCTCAAGAAAATAAATAATAATGGGGCTGGAGAAATGGCTCAGTGATTAAGGGCACTCTTGTCCTAAAGCTCTCTTTGTAGACTAGGCTGGCCTTGAACTCAGAGATCTGCTTACCTTTGCCTCTCAAGCGCTGGAATTAAAGGCGTGTACCACCTCACCTGGTCAAGGCTACTCTTAGTAGAACTAAGTTCTGTTCCTAGCACTTACACAGTACCTTACAACCGTCTGTAACTCAGGGCCTAGGGAGTCTGACGCCCTTAGAAATCAGAAACATGGCACTGGGCATGGGTGTCATTTGGAAGCAAAGCTAGACTGCACGACTTCAGGAGCGGGAAAACCAGAGTTGCCAAGGCTGTGAAGACTTGTTGGCAGAGAAGTCTCGGGGGGAAGCAGGAGCTCCTCGGAAACACTTTGCCTCACCGGTCTTGACCGAGTTTTCTTCGTTCATCTGCAGTCAATCACCTGCAAGTTGCAAGTCCTCTGGCTGCCCCCACTTGAAACTGCAATCTGGCAGCCCCAAGTTGGCATTCAGGAACAGAGTTTGTCACGGAAAAGCAAGAATCTTGTTTTATTTTGGTAAATTAGTTGCTGGCAGGGAGGGATTTTCATTTTCCAAACCGGAACAATTAACAAACAAAGACATTGCTGGGCCAGGAGGCTCCTAAAGGTTACGCTGGGCCTAGTGGCCAGACTAAGCAGCAAATGTATATTGATCTTGGCATCTCTGAATGTAAAACCACAAAACAGTCAAGGGTCATGCGCTGAGCCAAATATGAACACCTAAATAGCCCAGCCTCATCCCTCAGCCGTGCAGAGAGCCCGGACCCTCTAAGCTACCCTGTGTTTGACAGTGACCATGTCTGTACACGATCTACAACCCCCGTTTGTGAGCCATGAGTTCTGTAGAGTATAATTAGAAGGGAAGTCACAAGCAGTCACCCTGCATAAGGTCCCAGCAGCCTCTACACCTGACACTATCCCAGCTTCCTCCTGTATATGAAGCCTGACCCAGTCATCTTCCTCACGATAAAGCTACCAGCTGGTCAGCAGACTCACTATTGGGAACCAGTGTCACTGTCCCCTCAGAAGGGATGACCTTTAAAGTACTTAACAGCCATAGACAGGCTGGCAGGATGGCTCATCAGGTAACAGCACTTGCTGTCAGGCCTGATGGTCTGAGTTGCATATGGTGGAGGGAGAGACCTCCCACAAACTGGACTCTGACCTCCACGTGTGCTCTGTGGCACACACACACATATATGTGCTCACACACAAAATGAATGTTTTTATTATTATTATTTAGACGCACAGACATATAACTCACAGAAGCACATGCAACAGAGAGACCCATCCTGTTATAGTCTGCAAGGTGTTAGGAGCGAGGGGAGAAGACTGCTCACAGGTTATTTGGGGAAGGTTTCCCGGAGGAGGGGAGATAGTTAACACATTGTTCAAAGGGCATTTACTTGATTTAGCAGAGAGAAAGGGAGGGCATTGCAGGTGTTGGGCCCAGGGATGACTTGCAGACAGGAAGAAGCAGAACGCTGTTTTCTACAGAGGGAGCCATGTATGGAGCCGAGGGAGCCAAGGTAAGTCCCCAAAGAGTAAGTCAGACGTAATGTGGGATGTACACCTGAACACACTACAGTTTCTACACAGTGAGCTTGTAGACTGGGCTGGGCCACAGGGCCTAGACAGGACCTGTCACCTCACATCAGCAGACAAAGCATAGGCTGCACAAACAGAAAGGAAGGTAGGCGAATGGAGCCCTTATCATTCTCAGGAAGACCACAGCACGAGAAGAGGTGTGGTCTGGGCCTTCCAGGACAACGTTTACAGGAGCAGGAAGAAGAGCCTATGAGCATATGGCGGCCAGCAAGACCTCCCTGTCCACTGAATAATTCCTTTGGCGTTACTTTGTTTTGTGACAGGATCTTGCTTTATAGCCCAGGTTGTCCCGGAACTCCTGATCCTCTCACTGGAGAACCCCCACCCCTGTGCTGGGATTTACAGGTGTATACCACTATTCTCATCTCAGAAAGACAATTAATTCAGTGTTTAAAAAGAAATACCTTAGCCAGGCAGTGGTGGCTCACGCCTTTAGTCTCAGAACTTGGGAGGCAGAGGCAGATGGATCTCTGTGAGTTTGAAGCCAGCCTGGTCTACAGAGAGTTCCAGGACAGCCAGGGCTATACAGGGAAGCTCTGTCTCCTCTGTCTCAGAAAGAGAGAGAGAGAGAGAGAGAGAGAGAGAGAGAGAGAGAGAGAGAGAGAGAGAGAGAGAGATGGAGGGAGAAAGAGAGAGAGATGGAGGGAGAGAGAGAGGACTTACTAGATGTGGTAACATATGATTATATTCCCACACTTGGGAGGCAGGAAGATCAGGAATTTAAGGCCAGTTTTGGCTCCATGAAATCCTATCTCATAAATAAATAAGTAAATAAATGCATGAAAGACACTAATAAATAAAAGCCAGGTGTGACACATGCCTATAACCCAGTACTTGAGAGGGAGGGGCAGAAGGATTAATCAGGTCACCCTCTGTGACATTGAGTTCTGCACAAGCCCGTACTCCGAGACCCTGACTCAAAAAGAAAAGTTCAATAATAAATAATAAGCATCTAATGCTAAAACAAAACCAAACCATTATGTCAGTGTAACTAGATTCTTAAAAAGGTAAAGGAATACCTTCACATCTGTTGCCATTCTGATGAGAAGAACCCAGTCGAGTGAGCAGGGAGAGATGAGAAAGGACATGAAGTCCAAGCTCCTGCATGTCTCCCCCTCCCAGGGGAGCATGAGGGAGGAGGAGGAGTTTGGTGGCCCAGGTTTCCTTAAGGCCTTCCTAACTTGCCAGTGGTCTTATATCTTGGGCACCTGCCAAAGTGGTATACAGCTTCCGGCAGGGTAGGCCATTAGGTCCCACTTGGGACCTCAGACAAAGGCTTTGCTGTGCCCTAGGGTTCTCCCACCTTAAAGCTGTCAGGAGAGGGATGGATCCCAATTTCCCTTCCTTCTGACTCTTTCCTCTAACTGTCTGTGCCTCAAGCAACTCCACACCAACATAGATGCCTCTTCAGGTCTGGCTGGAGGTTCAGTCATCCACAGTCAGCCCCCTGTATATCTCCCTCCCCATTGCCTGCCAGTAAAATCCCTGCAGCCCCTTCTCATCCCTCCTTGGGAGATGTTCTCTTATTGGAAAAAAGCAATTTGCTGAATGGGAGCTTGCTGGGTTCTATTGTTCAGAGAAAGGATTTTCATATCAGTTCTGGTGAAGGCGGTTGACGGCTGTTCTTCACACCTGCTGGGAGAGGCAGTTAATCTGAATGCACATGGGGACTGCATTCCCCTAGAGACCAAGGGTGACAGCTTTATGGACTGAGCAGCTCCTCACTTGGGGCTGAAAGGGTCCTGGATTCTCTTGTTGTTCGGTAGATTTTTAAAACAAGGTTTATTTTCTTTTTAATCATGTGTGTATGGGAGGCTGGGGGTATCTCTGTGTCTCCCTGGAGCTGGAGTGACAGGAGATTGTGAGCCACCCAGCAGACACTGGGAACCAGACTCAGATCCTGTTCTTAATCACTGAGCTATCACTCTAGACCCCCAAGTCCTGGCTTCTAACTAAGATAAACAAGTGGGAAGGCAGCCAACCGGGGCGCGTAGCCCTTGTTAGAGGACCTGACCCATCCCTCTGAAAGTCAAGACTCAGGCTGGAGGGCACAGGGTGGGAGACACTCAAGCTTCCAAAAGGAAATCACACGCCTGAGAAAAGTGTAAGAGATAACTATTATGTGCTTCTATGCCCAGAGCTGGTAATTGGAAGTCTACTTCTGACTTCCACTCAAAGAATTTTCCCTGATTCGAGGAGACTTCTGGGAGATGAGAAAGAGATGATGAGAAAGGGTCTCTGCTATTCCTGTCTCCAATAAACCTACTGTAATTCTGCAGTTGCAGTAGAGAGAGCCTTGTGACCCAAACATCTCCAGGATCACAAGGAATCCTTTACAAATGTTTAGTCCAGTAGTCATCCCACTTGGTCACCACAGGACCTTTGCCTGGTGGCACGCTGGACAGTGAGAAGTTTGACATTCAGGATTGGGTATAGTAGCTTGAAATCCAGTGTTGATAACAGTTCAGCAATAAAGGAGGGGTAGGAGAGCCTTATAAGACCAACATCTTCCTTCTTCTGCTTCAAATTCAGCAGCACTGTCTGTTCGTAGGGGCAATATGCAAGGACATGAGAACGGGGCTATTAGTGTAATCTGTGGAGGTAGGGTGAAAGACACGTCACTGGCCCCCTTTTACAAATGAAGAAACTGAGGCTGGAGGGGCATGGCCTACCCCGAGATCATTCAGTCAGTGCTCCTTCAGCGTTCATATCTGAACAGGTTAGCCTTCATCCACTCTTCAGGGCACTCCATCCAGGCACCCAGCATCCTTGGAGCACCGCACCTGCCACTGTATGGACCCCAGATGCAGCAATGAATATTACACAGGCCTTGATCCTCGCAGTCAGTACCACCTTCTCAACGAACCTGGGAACTGCAAAATGTTCCCATCCCAGCACAAACCCTGTCACTCAGGCACCCAGCAGCCAGAGCTAAAGATAGAATTGAGGGCAGCGTTTTAAGTCAGCAGCAGCAGACCTGTCTGGCCAAGTGGGGATGGGGAGAGAGCCAAACGGGCAGAGCATGGGGTCGGGGACTCAGAAGACCTCCTCAGAGAAGCCACTGTGTTCTCTAGAACGGACCATTCTCAGAGACAGACAAAAGCTGCCTTTCCTCGGCTGGGTAGAGACCTGGGCGGGGCTCTAGCGCCTCAGTATGACACTTCATTCCACATTCTAGTCTTCCCTGGGCCTCAGAGATTTTTCGCCTGGCTTTGTATCCTCTAAACCCACAGTTTCTGTGACCCGAGGCTTTGGTAATTCCCACAGACAATGAAAAGTCCACACCTCGAGCTTTGCTGTGCCCTCAGGCTAATGTTCACAGGCTCCCTGAGGGCCAGGGAAGGCTGCAAAATGAGGCCCAGAGCTGGAGCCATCAGGCCCTCTGCTGGGAGCCCGCAATACTCAGAGCTGGGGCGTCTGTACTGGCGGAGGGAACCTGGAGGCTGCATGGGGTCACTGTCAGACTCGACTCATCTGAATTCCTTCCGCATCTCTGGGCTATCTGCTTCTCTTTGCTGCTCCGTGGATGGGCCATCTGATACCAATATCACAGGTTAATGGTAACATGAGTGGTGTCAGAGAAATGAGCTGGATTCCCCCCTTCTGGTTATGGCTCCCCTCCTCCAGGTGTGTGGGGCTTCTGGTGATGACTGAGCGCTGCAGGGTTTAAGAGAAGTGGGAGGAGTGAGATGAGCTACCCTGCGCTGCTCACTTTTCCTCAGAAATGTAGAGAACTGAAAAGCAGCTTCCTTGTATACCTGGGTCTGATTGAAATCCGAATCCAGTGGATCTAATGAAGGTAGGTCAGAGGTTCCCAGGGAGATCAGTGCAGGTCACCTCGGGGTTTACCTCAGTAACAGACTTGTCCAGGTCTTCCTGGGGAGAGGCCACCTCAGTACCTTACCAGCACCAACTGGTGTGAT
This sequence comes from Mastomys natalensis, assembly GCA_021653895.1. Taxonomy (NCBI): domain Eukaryota; kingdom Metazoa; phylum Chordata; class Mammalia; order Rodentia; family Muridae; genus Mastomys; species Mastomys natalensis. Next base: position 99,237 of record JAJTUV010002184.1, on the reverse strand, counting down.
TTTCTAATCAAAGGGTTTGGTGAGAGCTCCCAAGGAGAGGCAAGCTGGCGAGCCAGAGGAGGCCCATCTACCCAGAATGGCCCTCTTCCCCCCACACTGGCACAACATGGAAGAGCAGTCCAAGAACCTGCTTTCCAGGTACAGAAATAGTATGGAAGGGTGGGGTGCGGGGGCTGGGGCTGCCACATGCTGCTTTTCCCTGGGCATTCTGGGTAAGAATAATAATGAGGCTATTAATAACTTCTTACCTCTGTCTTAGAGACCTTTCTCAAGATGTTTTCACCGCCTGCGCACCCAAGAGCTCAATTGATTTTTCAAGACAACCCTGTGCATCTGTTGGGTCATCGCCCCCATTTGGTAGATGAAGAAACTGAGGCATGGGGAGAAGTGGGTTAGAAACTACCCATGCATGTCACACGGCTAATCGATGACCAAGTGGAACCAGGCCCAAGTTTCAGGTTTCCTTGGGTCATCGCTCCAGTTGTCTTGTTGAAAAGTGGTCCCCAAAAGCCAAGGCTCTGCTAGGCTGTTCTGGGGTTACTCCTGGGGATGATATAGACAAAGTCCTCTGAAGCAGTTCATTTGTTCCCTAGGGGAGGAGGTAAAGATCCGTTTGTACCACACTTCCCATGATGCATTGCCCTATGCCAGGGCCCAGCTATTAGTAGAGAGTAGTTTGATTATGTTTAAGAGATGGGGTTTCAACTGACAGGTGGTGTATGCCAGAAAGATCAGCATTCAGGAAGCAAAGGCAGGAGGATGAAGCAAATTTCAGGGCAGTTTGGGCTACACAGTAAGACCATGACTCAGAAAAATAAGGAACGGGATTGTAACTCCATGGCAGAATCCCTTGGGTTCAATCCCTAGCACATATACACACTCATGATGGGCGTGAGGGGAAGAGAGGAGAGGGGAAGGGAGGAGCCCAGGCTGACCTCAAATTCCAGGATTCAAGCAATCCCTCTGCCTCAGCCTCCTGAGGCTAAGATTAAGATGTTCAGTAAAACCTTCCTTACCCATCAGAAGACTCACAATAAAAACAGACAGAAAATCCTTAGGTCATCCTGAACTCACTTATGGAATGAGATAGTATAGGATGTCATGGAAACCCTACGAGAGAAGCATTGGGGTACCAGAGGGGACTTCCTGGAGGAGGAAGTACACTGCATGGTCTTTACCAAGATTATTCTCCCTGACTCAGTGCCTCATTTCAAGACCATCTGTGCCCTTCCTTGCCTCTCTCCTGACGTCATTCTAATCTGGTTTCTTTTGGGTCTGGTGCAATCAGGGAGCAGTAGTCAGACCTGTTGCCCCAACAGATGAACATGGCCAAGGGTTACTGTGTCAGACTTCACAGCTACACATGGACAAGAGAATAGGTTCTGAGCCCAGCTCACCTTGGATTTGCACTAATGGAGCAGTGGTCTTTGTAGACCCTAGAGCATCGTGGGTTATCCCTTTCACCCAGGCTTCTCATACCTGCACAAATCTAGTTTACTTTTAAAATCTGCTTGTCAGGGTTCGCAGTGCTGTAGCTAACTCCTGGTGGTCAAGGCTTCTCTGTCTAACTTGAATCTGTCATTACTGGATTTAACCTTCATCTTGGTCCTTGGTGGGAATCTGAATTTTTGGTCATAGTTTTCCAAACAAGAGGTTCCCTTAGACTTGAAATGTGTAATTGGAGAACCCCCAGCTTCTCTACCTGAGGTAAATCTCAGTGGTTTCCCTGTGAACTCGCCACCTCAGCCTTCCTTCCTCTTAGGGCCTCTCCACTTCTTTGTGTTATTTGGTTGTTGGTTGTTGTTTTGTTTTGTTTTGAGGCATAATCTCACACTGTAGTCCAGGCTAGTCTGGAGTTCACTAGATTTGAACTTCCTGCAATCCTCCTGCCTCAGCCTTCCAAGACTTACGGTTACAAGAGTGTACCTCCATAATCAGCTTTCCCCTCCTTTATTTGAGGGGTATAAAGAGAAAGAGTAGACTGAAGGGCTGATGTTAGCTCACGGCAGCAGGGAGGAGGCAAAGGCCTTGAGGTTGACAGAACCAGAGCAGGTAGGGAGAGCATGAGAAACTCTTTAATTTTTATTTATTTATTTATTCTGTCAATGGTAGCTAGCCAGCCGAGGAATGATGCTCCATAAAGCTGCCCTGCCTTATAAAACTTTGATGCAAATCTTTTCATTTCCTCCACCTAGTATAACATTTGTTTACAGAAAGTTCCGCTGTAGTCCCTGGAACTTGATGACCCATGGCTGCTGACCTCTTCCCCCCTTTTATTTCCTTCATTGTGTCAGTTATGAATTAGCCAATGGCATTAGATTGTTCGATTAAGTTCCAACCAATGGGAGACACAGTCTATACTGCTTTAGAATAAAGCCTCCCTGCCCAGGTATGCCTGTCTGCCCAGGTGTGCCTCCCTGCCCAGGTGTGCCTCCCTGCCCAGGTGTGCCTGCCTGCCCAGGTGTGTCTCCCTGCCCAGGTGTGTCTGCCTGCCCAGGTGTGTCTCCTTGCCCAGGTGTGTCTCCCTGCCCAGGTGTGTCTGCCTGCCCAGGTGTGCCTCCCTGCCCAGGTGTGCCTCCCTGCCCAGGTGTGCCTGCCTGCCCAGGTGTGCCTCCCTGCCCAGGTGTGCCTGCCTGCCCAGGTGTGCCTCCCTGCCCAGGTGTGCTTGCCTGCCCAGGTGTGCCTGCCTGCCCAGGTGTGCCTGCCTGTCCAGGTGTGCCTGCCTGCCCAGGTGTGCCTGCCTGCCCAGGTGTGCCTCCCTGCCCAGGTGTGCCTCCTGCCAGGTGTGCCTGCCTGCCCAGGTGTGCCTCCTGCCCAGGTGTGCCTCCCTGTCCCAGGTGTGCCTCCCTGCCCAGAGTGCTTGCTGCCCAGGTGTGCCTGCCCCAGGTGTCCTGTCTGCCAGTGTGCCTGCCTGCCCAGGTGTGCCTGCCTGTCCAGGTGTGCCTGCCTGCCCAGGTGTGCCTTCCTGCCCAGGTGTGCCTGCCTGCCCAGGTGTGCCTGCCTGTCTAGTTTGGGTCATGACACACCCCTTTTTACAAACAAGAAATGGCTTTCAGGGTTACTTTCACTTTGTTTGGGTGTTTCTTTCTTCAAAACTGAAGAGTATTCTTTTCCAAGAAGAGACAATGGGAAGAGTTAGTTACCTGAGGCCTAAATCTTTCCACCAAGAAGGGGCTGGAGGGCCATTCTCGGGATCCTGAACTGCAGTGAGGCACTGAGCCCTCAAGTATGAAATATGACTTAGTACCTTATTTGGTCTGAGGCTAGTGGACAGTAATGAGCTGGTTCTTGTTAGACCTTTCAGTTCAGAGCCTTATGTTTAGAAGCTCAGTGCAGAGGCAGAAGCAGGCGGATTTCTGAGTTCGAGGCCAGCCTAGTCTACAGAGTGAGTTCCAGGACAGCCAGGGCTACACAGAGAAACCCTGTCTCAAAAACCATTAAAAAACAAAACCAAAAACAACAACAAACAAACAAAAAAACCAACTCAGCACAGCTGGGTGTGGAGTCACAAGTCCCCGTGAACCGAGATACTCCAGGTTTCTATATTATCTGCATTGTCTGTATTATCAAGATGCCCAGCACTGGGATCACAGGCTTGCATCACCACACTTGGATCACACAGGATGACTTGGCTAGTTTCTGAGAGCAGCAGCTATCCGCTATCCCCATCATGTCCTCTTCCTCTCAAGAAGTGCTGATTCCAAAGTACTGAGGACCACCATGAACCACCCTGAGGCTGCAGGTAACTTCTCCACCTGACATTTCACCCATCCTCCAGTCCCTGACCATACATGCCATCTAAAGGCAGCCACACACGCTGTCCACGCCCTGCTGATCATCAGAAGAACAGGCACATTGTACAGTCTGTGGAAGAAGACCGATGGGCAGGGGGAAAAATAGACAGGGCTCCCCAGAGCCTGCTTGCTTCCTAGAAAACCATGGGTAGATCAATGAGATGAAGTTGGGTTTGGTGGATGATACCAGTAATCCTAGTACTCTAAAGGAATAGACAGGAGGGTCATGGGAACAGGACTGAGGATGAAGGGAGTGAGAGGTGATGAGTCATGTGAAGAACCCGGGAATCAGACTCCAGAGACCAGCGTCAGGGTGCAGATCTGAGTTTATTGCGCAGAAGCAGTGTCCAAACCAATCCCAAGCCCCTAAATCCTCGGCCAATCATATCTTGCCCCACCTTCACCATGCCCCAATGAAAGCCCTGCCTAATGAGGTAACACAGAAGAGGAGAGGGGAGACTTTTTACCTGTTAGGACTTCCGTGAAGGTGGGGGAAGGGGAAATAGCCACCTCCCTGGCTCTGGTTTCTTTTTGCTGTCCCACTGGTGTTCCTGGAGCCATCTTAGATCTAATACGGTGTACGGCAGATACCTTATTTGGTCTGGGGCTAGTGGACAGTAATGAGCCGAGGAGATGCAGTCATAGCTGTCTGGGCTTGTCTGTACAGGACTCTGTGAGGAGTCGCAGGAAGCTGTGGTGCCTCGCTCTCCATCCCACCTTTTCCTTCACACAGTTGGCCTCCACATCCCCTCAAAGGGTTGTGATTTTGAGGACAGTGTGGGCCACATAACAGGTTCAATGCTAACCGGAGTTGCACACTGGTATCCTGTCTCCAACGACAACAATAACAACGGCAGGCAGGCTGGGAGAGAGCACTCACTGCTCTTGTGGAGGACCTGAGTTTGGTTCCCAGCAGTGCATCAGGTGGATAACACACATCCATAACTCCAGCTCCAGGGGATCTGATGCCCTCTTCTGGTCTACACACACACACACACAACACACACACACACACACACACCAGAGAGAGAGAGAGAGAGGAGAGAGAGGAGGGGAGGGAGGGAGGGAGGAGAGAAGCACGGTGAACACACTAATCTGCGGAGCATACAAGGTGAGGCAGGAGGATTAAGGGTGCTGGAGCCCCACAGCATGACCCCGTCTCAAAAAGAAATTGAAAATATATGTGGAAAATGTTTGTTGACAAAACAGTTCAAAAGTGCCCATTTAATTATTTTCTGAGCTCAGAGGAGAGCTGAGAAGATGCAGTCGTAGCTGTCTGGGCTTGTCTGTACAGCTAGCATTTGCCTAGCAGGAAGCGTGTTAACTTGCTTAAATGCACTTGTATTTGAAAATGTTAGGCAAAGACCCTGACATACAGCCAATCCTCAGTAAATGATGGCTGCTCCTTCCTCTCTCGATCTTCCCAGCTCCGTTTTATAAACAAGGAAGTGTGGCGTAGAGAGGTTAATGAACCTTTTCAAGGTTCCCACAGAATCAATTACAGCGCCTTGACCCCTGGAAGGACCTCAACTGCACCTGAGAGAAACTATAGCCTCTGGTCTCCAGGATGGGAAATTCTAGAGAGAAGGAAGAGTTTTCTGTGTGATGGGGGAAGGCATGGTGACTTGAGGCCTTTTCTACCTCCTTCTTCAGGACAGCCCTGGTAAACAGCCTTCAAGAACCGAGTCTGGGAGCAAGTGGAGAAAGGGAGGGTGGAACAGGAAGAAAATAAACAAGCAAACCAAGGACAGCCAGGAGAAGCAAATCAGTGCAGTGAGGCAGAGAGCTGATGGATGGCGGGTGTCTCTGGGGAAGGAAAGGCAGTGTGGGGAGAAAGCTCACGGCGGCCCAGGGAGGCTGGGAGAGCAGTTCTTGGGGAGTCACGCATGCAAGGAGCCTCAGTTGCTTCTCGGGCAGGATATTGGTGGTTTGTTGACCCAAGTCACGGGATGTGGGCACAGGGACCTGAGTTGTGAGCTCAGGAAAGGCCTGTGGGCCACAGTGGGTAGAGGGGCCCCAGACGGTTAAGGCAGGATGGAAACATGAGGAGGGTTCTTTGAAAAACAGGACAGGGCACTGACCCAGCACCCAGCCAGCCTACTTGCCTGAGATCACCTAGAGTCTCTTTGGCACTATGCCCTGCCCTCCTGATACCATGTCTCTCTGAAATGCCCTGGGTACCCTGGACATATTCACAGGACCACTCAACGCCTAGATGCTTAACATGCATCGGACAACACTCACACAGTTGAAACAAAATTAGGCAGTTTCCAAACCCATTAAATACGTCTGTGATAGCATCTCTCTCAGGGCCATTTTCAAAACTGAACCACCGGAAGAGGCTTCCTGGTGAACACTTCTGGGCTGTCCTCTCTCCTTCAATCTGGCCTCATGTCATAGACTGAGTGACTTTTCCAAGGGCCTCCAGCAGAAGTGCGACCCTGCTTCCTGGAATACAGACCCCAGTAGCCTGCTTCTGTCAGCCAGCCCTGACTGATACGCCAAGAGCCACAGTGTGCCAGGCTGCAGGACTGTAGGTTCCAGCTCCCACTTGGCAGGAAATGAGCTATGTGATCCGACACTTCTGAGCTCCAGTGGTTCTTCTCTAAGATCGGGGGGGGGGGGTGGGGGAATGTATAACTAACTGGGAAAATAGATTTTTAAAAGCCATACTGGGCATGTGCTATACAGTAATACCAGAATTTGGGATTTGGAAGTGGGGGAGGCAGGGGATTAAGAGTTTAAGGTCATCTTCAGCTGTATACGGAGTTCAAGGCCAGACTGAGCTAAACAAGATGGTGTGAGTTTCACACTCCTATGAAGAACACTGGAATTGGAGCCTGAAGACCTGACCTCAAATCCGGGCTTTCTCACTCCATGGCTGTGTGATTTTTCAGCACATGATTAAACCTTGTCTGTATCATTTTGGACTGCATAAGAGGTGGGGGAAGATAGATGAGTTCAGTCATCATCTCAAATCATGTTAGAGAAGATGGCATCTTGGCCTCACACATGATAGGTACTGATAATATGAGGAGCTTTTCCCCACCCCATCTTTGTCTTTCTCATCTACCTTAAGGCACAAGGTAGGCCTTGGTAGGAATTCCGAAATACTAGGAAAATGTCACTGAGCAATTCTTTGTCCCCGTGGTTGTTGCTGCTGTCTGTCATTAGGGATTTTCTCAAAGTGCAGAGAGGAAAGAATGGAACATTGCTATATTATAGGGTGTGAGGCTGCCACCTCCCTGGTGCAGTCTAGAGGCCATGACACTACATAATGAACGGAGTCCCAGCAGGAGATGCACTTCTGGGGAGCTGTCCCATGAGTCCCACTGTCATAATGTCTTTCAGAAAGGACAGGTCCATAGAGGGCTCCATTCAGCAACAGACTGGAGGGAGAATAGCACAGCAGAGGGAAGGAGGGAGCTCAGGGCTTCCACTAAAGGGCTGGGGAAGGAAGAGGAAGGGAAACAGTTGGCTGGGTCAAAAAGGGAGAGGTTCCTGGTGTCTGTGTGTATGTGCCCATGAATGTAGAGACCAGGGGTCCGTCTCGGCTATTTTTTCCTATGCCTTGACAATGACTTTTGAAACAAGGTCTCTACTGACTGGGACCTGGGCTCACCTGTTGAGGTCTGGGGATTATCCTGTTTCTGCCTTTCTAGTGCTAAGATTATAAACATCTGCGATCACACCTGGATTTTTATGTAGATCTAGGAATCAAACTCAGATCCTCCTGCTTGCCTGGCAAGCATTTTATCAATTGAGCTATTTCTCTAGCCCTAGATCCTGGACTTTTGCATTCCAGTGGCAATTTCTCTAGAGGAGATGGCGAGGCACCAGATTCCTGGGCAGTGTAAGGAGTTGTGTGTTCTTAGTCAGGCTGCCCTCCTATGGTCTGTTGAGCCCTATCTAGGCACAAGGTGAGAATAACTCAGAATGGACTAAGAGATAGAAGCAGGCTTCGAGTGACGTGAAATGCAGCCACAGGCCCCTCTGGCTCTCACTTGACCAACATTGCTCAGCCCAGCCACAGGTGAAAGACCTGGGAAGGGTCTCAAAAATACTGACACTTGGGCCTGCTAGATGGCTCAGAGAGTAAAGGCACCTGCTGCCAAGACTTGGGACCTGATTTTGGTCTCTCCAGATCTCCTAGGCAATAGCAGACTACTAAGTCCTGCAGAATTGAATGTCTGACCTCCATGACGAGCGGGAACCCACAGCTCTAACCCCCATTTGCTGAGGGTTCTGGGGTGAGAGCTTTCACTTCAGATTGTCTATGTAAGGCGGCAGCGTGCTGCAGACATGATCTGAAGCGACTGACTCTTGGACTGTGATGCTGGGAATGACCGCTCTCTGGGGACTGTTTTGCTCTTCTCTCTCTTGTCCCTCCTCTTCCATGTTGATGGGCTCATTTCAGAGCAGAGGCCTGTTTTGCTGCTTCTTGCAGCTCCATTTCAAACATCATAGAGGGAGGGGCCTGTGGATCTCCTCTTACCTCCTGTTAGTTTTCTCTGTGTGTTCGTGCTTGCATGTATTGCTGAAGACAGAGCCCAAGGCTTCACACATGCAAGTGTTCTAAATGCTTGGTCACTAAGCTACACCCCTTCTTACCCTACTGTAAAAAGAATGGAAGAAATGGGCAGTATGTAACTGTGCCAGTCAGGGTTTGCCAGAGGAGCGGAGCTATAAAATACGAACATATTAAGAGATTAGTTCCATGGAGTTGGCTCACACAGCCGTAGGAGCTGGCAGTCTGTCGGACATACCCAGAAAGCTGGGATCCCTCAGGCAGGAGCCCAGGTTTGCAGTCTTCAGGCAGAATTTGTTTCTCTGAGATTTTCCCATTTGCTGGAGGAAACTCACCCATGCTACCAAGGTCGATCGATCTCTTTTACTTACAGTCAAGGGAATATGTGTGTTAATGTCTTCTTTAAAACAACTTCGCACAGTGGGGCGGTAGTGCCACAAGTCTTTAAACCCAGGAGGCAGAGACAGCCATATATATTTATGGGAGTTTGAGGCCAGCCTGATCTACAGGCAGGACAGACAGGGCTACACAGAGAAACCCTGTCTTGACAAACAAGAACCAAACGACAGCTTCACACTAAAACCCCAGTGAAGGACTGAGCCCTGTAACTTGACCAAACTGGCATGTAACTGGCCTGTAAACCAGGTTAGTGGCTCACATCTATAGTTCCAGCACTCAGGAGGCTAAGGGAGGAAATTACTGCAGTTTTTCAGCCTGCCTGGTCAATGCTCTACACAGCAAGAACCTACCTCAGAAAATAAAGCAAAAATAAAATGAAAACAATAGGAGGTTGTACAGGAGAGGACAAAAGTCATGAAAGTGGTCCCTCCTGGCTGGAACTGAGAAAGTATGGTGGCGCTTCCCTTCAAGTAGGGAGCACAGGTGTGGGAGGGAGGTAGGATTGGATGTGGGCCCATTTTATTATCTGATGACTCCTTTGACTTACTTCATTGACTTTTGTTGTTTCTCCCCTCTCTCTCTCTCTCTCTCTCTCTTTCCCTCCCCCCCCCTCCTTTCCTTCTTTTTTTCCTTTGTGTTTTTATTCAGTTTTTCTTTTAACTTTTCCTCTTCTTTGTGGTGCATGTATATGCATGTAAGCACATGTGTTTGCATGTGTGGGCACACAAGTGTGTGCATCGGGTGTATTCTCCTTCCCTCTGTGAAGTGAGGCCTCTCACAAAAAGGGCCCAGAGCTCTCAGAATCATCTAGTCTGATAGCCAGCTCGCTCTGGGGGTTCCCTGTCTCCACTCTTCTTGAGCTGAGGTAACATTTGACCCGTCATGCCCACCCAGTTCTTCACAAGGATTTCAGGGAATCCAAACCCCAGTTCTCACCCATATATGTTAGCACATTACCTGCTGAGACAGCTCCCTGCCTCTAACCTTTCCTTAAAAACAAGGTTTTCCTGTGTAGTCCTGACTGTTCTGGAACTGGCTTTGTAGACCAGACTGGCCTCAAATGCAGAGATCTGCCTGTGTGGCCAGCCTGACTCGATTATTTAATATTTGTTTGTTTGTTTATTTGTATCTTTTGAGAGTCTCATCAAACAGCCCCGACTGGCTTCAAATCTTTAATTCTCTTGCCTCAGTTTCCCCAGTTGTGGTGACTAGTTTTGTCCACTTGATTGGATTAAGAAACCATAGAGCATTGATAAGGCATAGCTTTGGATATGCCTGTGAGGGTTTTTCCAGAGATTTAATTGGGGAGGAAGACCTTCCCTGAATGTGAGCTGGAGTCCTGGCTGAGCAAAAGGGAAACGGGAAAAAGGCGCCTTGGATGGCATCCCCTCTCTTCTCTTTCCTCTTGACTCCATGATCGTTTCTATTGTTTGACCCGACCCTAGTGGACTACATTCCCCTGAACTATGAGTCAAGCAGACCTGTCTGCCCTTACATTGCCTTTTGTCAGATATTTGATCAAATAAACAGGAGGGCCACTGCACCCAGCTCGTGGATTTAAATTTTTTATGTGTATATTCTCTCTGACTGGGCTTGGTAATGGTCCTGCAGTCCCAGCTACTCAAGGGGTTGACACAGGAGGGTGGAAAATTTGGGGCTTGCTTGGACTACAGAGTGAGTTCAAAGCCACCCTGAGTAACTTAACAAGACCCTTTCTCAAAACAAAAATTTAAAAATGTGGGGTGTGGCAAGATGGCTCAATGGATAAAGGCACCTGCTCCAAAACCTGATGATTTAAATTCTATCCCTGAGACCCACATGGTGGAAAGAGAGAACTTTCACAGACTGTCTCTGGCTCCCATGTGTAATCTGTGTCAAGTACAGCCACACACGGATGTGGAAAAACTGGGCGCAGTGGTGGAGTCCCTGGGACCACGAGGCAGCAGGCCCCAGGCACAGGCAGCAGCGGCCTGGGACCTGCGTGTTGGAGGCTGCCTGGAGGCTTCCAGGCAGCCTGTGTCACATACCGGAGGAAGGTCCCTGGTTCCAGTGGCTGGAGGCTTCAGCAGCGGCAGGCCCGGCAGGCCCCAATGATACGAGGAAGTCCTTGGTTCCAAAAGGGTTTATTGTCATGGCGGATGGTGGATGGATCTGGATGTACCCCCCAAACTCAGGGCAGACCTGGGTTAAGTAGGGAGGGAGAAAGGGGGAGGTTCTGGGGGCAATGCTTAATTGGCTCCACCCTCTGACCTTCATTAGTATGTAAATCTCTAGGGCCTGAGGCCTGTAGTTACACCCTCTACCTGTGCACTTTGGGAGGGGCTGTAATGGCCTACGTGACTGAACAATGTAGGTCCATGGAGACTGGACTGTTTTTCAGGACCCTGAGTTCTGGGGGTGTGGCCGAACTCCTGCCGTTTCTCCCTTGGAGTCTCGGGGTTCTAGGCCCATGCCCAGCCAAGAACCAGAATACCCTTACGCAGTCCCACACACCGAGACATGTGATAAGCAAATAAATAAACAAATATAATAAAAATAAAATAAGGCTTTGTATTTTCTATCAAGATGGCTCAGGTTTGTGCTATCTGCTTGGCAATGTTGTTATTCTAGACAGGGTCTAGACAGGGTCTCCCCTGTGTATGATAGGCTGGCCTTGAACCCAGGTTACCCTAAACTCATGGTCCTGCTTCTGCCTCTGCAGTGCTCATCCCTTAATCTTGCTCTGATTATACCTTTATATTCCATAGCCCTTTCCTTTTCTTGCAGGGTTGGGATTGTACCTAGAATCTCACACAGGCTAAGTAAGTGCTTTACTCTAAGATACATCCTCAGCCCTCTTCTTACTTTTTATTTTGAGGCAGGGTCTCATTAAACTGCTCATGCTGGATGGTAGCAACAACAACAACTTCTCCTCTTCCTCCTCTTCTTCCTCTTCCTCCTCTTCCTCCTTCTCTTCCCCTTCCTCTTCCTCTTCTTCTTCCTTTTTTCTTCTTCTTTCTATTCTTTTTCTGTCTCCTCCTCTTCTTCCTCTTCCTTCTTCTCTTAGAATAGAACAAGGTAAAGTAAAAAGACCAATTATTAGGCTCAGTGTACGGTTCATTTATGACTTACTTAAAGGACTGGCTGTGCTGCTCACTTCTAAGCATGATGTCACTTGCTACCTAGAACAAAATGACCTGGAGAAACAGCTGAAACAACAGGCCACTGCCCTTAACAACCTGATCAGTCTTACTCCCTAGCTCACTCCACCTTGTGGTTTTGGAATATGAAATGAGAATACAGTCTGACCTGAAATTGAGGCCTTACAGGAGCTGTCCTGGCCTCGGCCTGCTGGTGACATCTCCTTTCCTCCACTCCCACTGGTGTCGGAGTGCTTATCCAGAAAGAGTCCCTGGGAAGTCTCCTTCTTCTTCTTTTAGAGAGTCTCATTATGTAACCTTGGCTCACCTGGAACTTGAAGACCAGGCATTAAACTGTAATCCTCCTGCCTCAGATTCCTGAGGATCTATGATTACAGGCCTATGTCACCTGGTCCAGCTTAAAGTATAATTGTTGTCAACAATATATATTTGGGTCTTAGATTCTGTTTTGTTATAAATTTAATCTGTTAACTGGTGTCTTTATTAGGAATGTTTAGAATATTTATCTTTAATATGATTGTTGATATGGTAGGGTTTAAATAATCATGTTAGTATTTTTTAATTAGAATTTTTAATGTGTATTAAATTCATGCCTGGTGGCTGCAGAGGTCAAAAGAGGATGTCAGGGGGCTGGAAAGATGGCTCAGCGGTTAAGAGCACTAACTGCTCTTCTCTGGAAGAGCAGAGTTCAATTCCTGATTTCAATTCCCAGCAACCACATGGTGGCTCACAACCATCTGTAATGAGATCTGATGTCCTCTTCTAGTGTGTCTGAAGACAGCCATACTGTGCTCATATACATAAAATATATAAATAAATAAATCTAAAAAAAAAAAAAAAAAAAAGAACACTGCTCTTCCAGAGGACCCAAATTCAATTCCCAGTACCCACATGGCAGCTCACAACTGTTTGTAACTTCAGTTTCAATTCTCTCACACAGATATACATATAGGCAAAACACTAGTGTGCATAAAAATATAAATAAATAGATGAATGGATAAATGAATGAATGAATAAATGAATAAGAAGGAGGAGAAGGAGAAGGAGAAGGAGAAGGAGAAGGAGAAGGAGAAGGAGAAGGAGAAGGAGAAAGAAGAAGGTGTTAGATCCCCTGATCTGGAGTCACAGGTGGCTGTGTGCCACCATGTGGATGCTGGGAACTGAACCAGGGTCTCCAGAAGAGCATCAAGTGCTCATAACTGCTGAGTTTTCTCTCCAGTAGGCTGGGCTGGACCAAGCCCTCCACATCAATTATTAATTAAGACAATGCCCACAGGCCAGAGTGATGGAGGTTTTTCCTCAGTTGAGCGTCTCTCTTCCTGTGACTCTAGGCTGTGTCAACTTTACTGTGCTAACTCACCAGGACACTACCTTGAGGGAAGTGTTCTAAATATAGACTAAACTTGTTACTTGTGTTTCCAACTCTCCTACAAATTCCCAATTTTTTTAAAAAAAATTTTTGTCTACCTAATCAATCAGTCATTGAAAAAGTAGTTGAATATGCCACCACAATATGGCACTTGTGTGTTTGCTTAATCTTTCAACTGTTACTGTCTATCTCTCTGAAGCTATGCTTCGAAGAAGTTGGTAATTTCTTACTGATTATTTAATTAGACGCCCAACCTCTTGTCTGAGGGTAAGATTGAATTTGTGGTTCTGCCTTCCTAGGGTGCAAGGATTACAGGCATACACCAGCATACCTGGTTTAGGTAGTCCTGGGGCTTCATGCATGGTTTCTACCAACTGAACTCTATCCCAGCCCTGATTCTTATTTCTTTAATGTGATTCGAGTATCCTTTAGTGCAGTATTTAACCTAGTTACATTTAATAGAACTGCAAACAAAAATATATGGAATCATCTCTGTCATGTGTCTTGTACATTTCATTTTTCTTTTTTTCTTAAAGATTTTAAAAATTATGTAAACTAAGCAGTGATGGCACACACCACTAGTCCCCAAACTCAGGGGCAGAGGCAGGTGGATCTCTGTGAGTTGGAGGTCAGCCTGGTCTGCAGAGCTAGTTCCAGGACAGCCAAGGCTACACAGAGAAACCTGTCTCAAAACCACACACACACAAGTTTGTGGGTCTGGGTGTGGTTTTGTACACATGAGTAGAGCACCCACTGAGGCCAGAAGCATCCAATTACAAGCACTTGTGGGCTGCTGCAGTAGGTGCTGGGAACCAAACTCTGGTCTTCCACGAGAGCAGCGTGTGCTCTTAAACCACTGGGCCCATCTCTAGGCCCTCTTCTGTCTTTATTCTCTTGCTTTTCTTCTTTTGCGTTAACTGGGTCCTTCATGCCTGTCTGTTTTCCTTCCTTCTTTCCTTCCTTCTTTCCTTCCTTCCTTCCTTCCTTCCTTCCTTCCTTCCTTCCTTCCTTCCTTCTCTCTCATGGGAAGTGTTTGTGACAGGGTGACCTCAAGCTCGCTATATAGCTGATGTTGGATTTGAACTCAAGATGGCATCCCTCCTAAACCTCCCACATGGTGAGATCACAGACATGCACCACCATGCCTAACCCAGCTTTTTCAATAAAAATGGAGTGAAGTGTTTCTGTGTCTTGGTGCCAACCTATATAATATGGAGAGACTTTCACAAGAGAACACGGGACTGCTTGGTCACAAAGCATGTGCCGAGCACGTGAAGCCAGTGATTTGATATCCAGGTTCAAAAAAAAAAAAAAAAAAGTAGAGAGTAAAGAGAGAACCTTAGCAACAAAGAGAAAATTAGTCACAAGGTCTTATCTCTGGAGTTGACACCAGTTCATTAGTAAAGACAGTGTGTCAGGCACGCGTTCTCCTGCGTCTGGATTGCCATCCTCGTGACTCATGCAGCAAGCTGCAATTTGGAAAGTCCTTGAGGAAAGTTCCTGTGAGAGGCATATGGGTCTGAGCCCTTCAGAGAGTCTTTATAACTGGTCTCCTCAGGCACGTGCACACAGGGCTCCCTTCTTAACCTCCAGGCTCTGCTGCTTTGTGTTATCAGATGTGACACGTCGCTCCACTGTCATTCTGTCAACTTTCACAACAGACAATCATGTTTCCAAAAATAGAGGCCGACCTAATCCCTCTGAGCCTCTGGTCTCTCTCATTAAAGAAAAAGAATATTGGTCTGGCTAGATAGCTCAGCAGGTCAGGGTGCCTGCGGCCAAGCCTGAGTTCAAGCCTCTGGACTCACGTGGTAAAA
Source organism: Mastomys natalensis (assembly GCA_021653895.1). Taxonomy (NCBI): domain Eukaryota; kingdom Metazoa; phylum Chordata; class Mammalia; order Rodentia; family Muridae; genus Mastomys; species Mastomys natalensis. Next base: position 84,190 of record JAJTUV010002184.1, on the reverse strand, counting down.
AGAGAGAACCAGTTCCCACAGGTTGTCCTCTGGCTTTCAGACACACACACACACACACACACACACACACACTATACATATATACATATGTATATATATATTAGATAGATAGACAGACAGACAGACAGATAGATAGATAAGGCAGTGGTAGTGCATACCTTTAATCCCAGCACTAGAGAGGCAAAGGCAGGCAGGATCTCTAAGTTCGAGGCCGCCCTGATCTACATAGTGAGTTTCCAGGACAGCTGAGGCTACATGGAGAAACCATGACTCAAAAACAAAACAAAACAAAACAAAAGAATATATAGAAACATATATGTGTGTGTGCGCAGTATAAAAAAGAATAGTCTCAAATTGCAAAGTAAAACTTTTTGTTGCAGGTACTTATCTAGATGAAGTTTAGGTGAGTCTTTCTGGGTTCAGAAGCCAATAGAATTTCTCTGCTTACAACCTCAGCACAGTCTCACTTTTCCCACATACCAATTTCATCAAAATAGTATAAAATTTGAACAAATGACACTTTGTCATTGAGCTTGCCTCAGAAGGGCTGTAGGTGCAGCTGGCCTTGAGGGGTGGCAGAGAGCGAAAGCACAGAATGCTTCCCTTGCCACTGGACGGCGCCAGCCCTGGGGATTCAGTGGCTCTCCAGTCCTCTCTCCTGCACAGTTACAGACTCACCTTGTGGTGCCCTGGGGCCGTGTGAAGCCTGAAACAGACAGCTCCTGCTTCATCCCTTCCTTCAACAGCTGCCCTTCCCGCCTTGCCTCACTTCAGAGGTGTCCACAAGTCCCTGTCATGTTGATGACAGCACTCATGCCAGCTAACTCGGTCTTTGGCAAACACCCTCAATCCAGGTTATTCTGGGAACATGTCCTAAATGGTTTCATGTTATTGTTTGTTTGTTTGTCTGTTTTGCTGTGTTGGGGAGTAAGTCCAGGGGCCAGTACATGCTCAGCAAGCACTGTGCTGCTGGCACACCCTTCCCATCCTACCCTAGGCATTCTACTGTCTACCTCTGCATCAGGTCGTCTGCGGGCTCTCTGCTAACGGCCCAGGCCTTGCCTCCCCAGCAAGGTTGTCTAGGTTGACCGTAGCTGCTCCTTCTCTTTCTGTTCCTTCTGTGCGTCACACACCGTGAACCTTTTGGTCCTCTGTGTGTGTGTGGTGTTGTGTGTGTGTCTGTGTCTGTGTGTCTGTCTGTGTGTGTCTGTCTGTATTTGTGTGTATATGTGTGAGTGTGCATGTATCTGTGTGTGTCTGTGTATATATGTGTGAGTGTGTGTGTATCTGTGTGTGAGAGTGTGTGTGTGTATGTGTGTGCCTGTGTGTGTGAGTGTGTGTACGTCTGTGTATATGTGTGAGTATGTCTGTGTGTGAATGTATGAGTGTGAAACTGTGTGTGTGTACTTGTATGTGAGTGTGTCTTTGGGTCTGTGTGAGTGTGTGTGGGTGTGTACACACGTGAGGGCAGGGAACTCAGATCATCCACAAGATCAGTAAGTGCTTTTAACCTCTGAGCCACCCCTTAGCCCCTGGTCCTTCTCCACCACCACGCTCCCCCCATCCCCCACCCCGAACCTGAGATCCTGTTTCCACATCTAAGCATCACCCTCTCGTGTCTCTCCCTTTACTTCTGTGCCCACACTTGATCCTTGGCTTGGTTTTGCCTCCACTTCTTTTCAGCCTTCTCACCCAACAGTTACACACTGGGTCCTGAGGCTGGACCTGTCCTCTCCAACTATACCTCCTCCCAGACCTCACATTCATACGCACAGCTTTGATTCCTGTCTCTGCTCATTTCCCCACTTGCACACTCACACTCACACATTCACACAACTACTCACCACTACACGCTACACACATATACACACAGACGTAACACACACACCTCACACATAGTCACACATCACCTTGGATACACTATACACACACACACTATATACACAGACACCACACAGATACACACACACATATATACACAGGCACACACACAAATACACATACACTCACACATATACACACAGATACATACATACATATATACATTACATTACATACATTCTACTTTTAGACCCACATACCAGCTACCTATTACACAGTCAGCTTGGGCAGCTCAAAGGCACCATGGACCAACAGGTACAAAGTCACTCAGGTGCATCCCCCATCCTGCTGCTCTTCTGGGAGTTCCCCTCACAAATGGTACCACCTGCCCCCCCCCCCCCAATTACTGAAACTGAGCAGGATAGAAAGACAAGGAGACTTAGGGGAGCATGAGAAAGAAAGCCCCTTACCCTGAGTCTAGTTAGACTCTCCCCAGCTACAGGTCAAAATTCCAGACGCAATTGACAGACTTTGCTGCAAAGTTTACCTACATTGAGACAGTATTCCTTTAATTTAGAAATATATTAAAGTAACAATGAGTCAGCTGAAGGCCCAAGCGTATATGGCCAAGGATGGCCTTTCTTTTTGGTCAGCTATAAACCTGCAATTCTTTAGGAAGTTCATAAGGAAGACTGTAAACTCTATTTACAGTAAAAGACAAGCTGTAACCCCCTGGTGCCGCCTCTGGGAACTGTACAGAACTCATCAGACTGTAAAGTTGTTCAAGGCACCTGAGGAATAACCCTGTTATCCCATTTACCCAAAAAAAGAAGAGTTCCTTAGCAACTGTGTGCATTTAAGCCATCAAAGTCGCATAAATGGCTACTGCTAAGCACAGAAGGTGACTCTCTCAAGAAACCCATGCCCAAACTTGGGCATGTACTATCTTTCCCATAAATGCCTCTTTCTATTAGCACTTATGCTTAAAACTATGTTGAAATTCTCTTGCCCCCTTTCTTTTGAGAAGTCTAGGCTGCCTTGAACTTGCTGTGCAGCAAGGGTGATGCACTGAATTCCTGATCCCTCTCCTCTCCCTTTACATCCCAAGTGTTGAGATGACAGGTGTGCATGCCAACCAGACCTGTCCCTTTCTCTCTTTCTTTCTTTCTTTCTTTCTTTCTTTCTTTCTTTCTTTCTTTCTTTCTTTCTTTCTTTCTTTTTTTTTCCTTCCTTCCTTCCTTCCTTCCTTCCTATCTATCTCCATATCTATCTATGATCTACCTATCTATCTCTCTCTCTATCTCCCTATGTATCTATATACCTCCTTATCTTTATCTATCTATATCTATCTATCTATCTATCTATCATCTATCATTTATCATTTATCTCCCTATCATCTATCTATTTATCATCTATCTCTCTATCTCCCTATCTATTATCTGTCATCGATCTTATCTCCCTATCTAACATCTATATATCTATGAATCTATCTCCCATGTGTTCACATGTGTGTGAGTACAGGTTCATATGTATGACATATGTATGGAGATTTAAGGTTGATGTTGAGTGTCTTCCTTGGTCCCTCTCCACCTTATATACTGAAACAGAATCTCCCAACTGAACTTACCCCATTCTAGCTAGTTGGCTGGCCAGCTTTCTCCAGAGACTCCCTGTCTCCACCTCCTGTATTGGGGCTATGAGGGGGCTGAGACATACACCCATCTTTTACATGGGTTCTAGGGATCCTAGCTTTGATCCTCGTGCTTGGAATTGCTTTACCTGCTGAACCATCTTCCCCAACCCAAATCTTTCCAATTATTGTTTTATGCAAATTTTGAATGTTTTGCCTGCATGTATGTTTGTATATCAAATGCATACCTGGTGCCCATAGAGGCCAGAAGAGGGCATCAGATCTCTGGAACTGGAGCTATAGCTGGTTATAAGCCTGCCATGTGGGTGCTGAGAATTGAACCTGGGTCTCTAGAACACAGCCAGTGCTCTTAACCACTGAACCATCTTTCTAACCCCAAAACCTTTTCTCAATAAACTCCAAATGTGCTTCATACTAACTTGTCCTGAAATTCTTTTCTGTAGTCAAATCAAGAATCCTTGCTTTAGCCAGGATGTAGTGGCACACTCAGGAGGTAGCAGCAGGGAGATAGATCTCTTGAGTTCAAGACCAAAGCAGAAGCCTGGACCTACCCAACAGTCTTTTCTTCACAGTCCCTACGCTACCTATCAAACCTACGACCAACTACTATCCTTCTCTTCTCTAAAGAGCTCTGAGCTGCCCCCTTCTAACTCCCTCTATTACTCCACCATCCTAGGCTGGTCACTGTAGTGACCTCCTAACTGACGTGCCTAAACTTGTTTAACTTCTTTCTCCAAACCTACTGTCAGCGAGAGATTGACTGAGGACAAATCTGACACACACCAGACTTGATATTAAAGCTTCGAGATTTCCTAGTGGTTTTAGGCAAAAACAAAATATGGCCCGGAGCTAGTGTACCCCCCTAGCACTCGGCTCCTTGCTTGCTTTGACTCCACCTTCCCATGGCTGTCTCTCCCACCACAGAACCTTCGCACTTCCTGTTTGGTTATTAGGTCTCTAGTAACTATACTACACTTCCTTGTTTTGTTTTGTTTCTTGGTTGAGACATATTTTGATTATATAGCATAAGCTTGTCTTTGTTTGCGTTTTGGTTTTTGAGTCAGGGTTTCTCTGTGTATCCTTGTCTATTCTGGCTGGCTTTGTAAACCACAATGGCCTTGAACTCAGAGAGCTCTGCCTTCCTGGAAGTACGGGTGTGGTGTTTTTTATTCTCTCTGACTCTCCTGCCTCCACCTCCTCAGGGCTGGATTACAAGTGTATGCCACCATGGTCAGACTATGCAGTGCTGGGGCTCAAACCTGGGACCTTGTGCATACCAGGCAAGCACTCTACCAATCGAGCTACATCGCCAGCCCCATCAAGTGCTGCTATTGCAGATATCATATATATCTAGCTGAGCCTGAGTGTTTATAGTTTGAAAATGCACCACTAATGTAAAAAGGAATGATTTTATAGTGTGACTAATTCAAAAGCCACTGCAAACAGGACTGACTGCCCTAGATTGCGACTCAGTGCTCCCATCCATAGTCAACAGTTCCCCGTGCCTGTGCTGAGAAAGACAATGCAAGGGAATACTGAGGCCCTCCACCACCGTGGCAGTTAATCAGGGTTCCATTACTGATCCCATTACCATTACTGTCTCTTATCTTCAGTCTCCTCAGACGTGAAACGGGCTAACACCATCTAACGGGGTAGTCTAAAGAAAGGCCGTTCAGTCGTCACTTCTTACAGAGCTTGGCAGGTGCTGTCCAGTCAGTGTGATTTTGTGACTCAGAAGAAAACAGCCTTTCCCTATCTTGGTAATTCCAGCTGTGCTCATGCTTGTGTGAGGAGAGATGTGAGCATACTCAGAGACAACGAGCTGTTAGGGTTGTCAGTAGAAGAAAGGATTAATGGCCTTTTCTTTTTCAATCTGTGTACCACTCATGAAGCTTCCAGGATCTCCAGCTACTATTTGTCTTATGGGAAATTATTCTGTGGTTCTTGAAGTAGTGTTGGGGGTGGGGTGGCTGGAGGAATAGCTGGTCTGAGCTGCTTTTAGTTTATTCTATACCGTGCTATAGTTCATCAGCTGAGATTAGTTCATCCCACCCATCCTCTGCCTCCAATTCCTAGCTATGGAATTTACAAGCTTAGAAAGTTGTTGTTTGGGCTGCACACCTTTAATTCCAGCACTGGAGAGGCACAGGCAGGCCAATCTGTGTGAGTTCCAGGCCAGCCTGGTCCACAGAGCAAGTTCTAGGACAGCAGAAAGAAAGTTGTTGTTTGGGGATGGGACGGTAGAGTGCTTGTCTAGCATGCATGAAACTCTGGGTTTTATCCCCAGCACCACATCAAATGGATGTGCTGGCACACACCTATAATCCCAGGACTCCAGGGGACCAGAAGTTCAGGGTTCTGTGATCAATGTCATCCCCCAGCTACACAGGGGATTTGAGGCTAGCCTGAACTGAACACCTTGTCTCAAAAAACAAACTGTTACCGTCTCTTATCTTCAGTCTCCTCAGACATGAAATGGGCTAACACCGTCTAATGGGGTAGTCTAAAGAAAGGCCATTCAGTCGTCACTTCTTACAGAGCTTGGCAGGTGCGGTCCACACAGTGTGATTTTTTTTTTTCAGCATGTTGTTTTTGCTTTTAAGGGAGGGTTTGGTTTTGCTTCATACAAACTTAGAAAACTTTATCAGCCATGGGAATTTTTATAGGTCAGCTCAGCCAGACTTAAGGTTAGAACTGCTGTGAACCTGGTAAACTCTTAAACAGAATTTTGAAACCCTGTGTTTAGGTTATATCTCAGTGGTGGAGTATGCTTGACCAGCATACTTGAACCCTTAGGTTCAGTATCTACATGAGCAGGAGAAGGAGAGATGGGGAAGGGAGAGAGAAATCAAGATTGTTTCCCCCCACGTCTTAGGTGAGCTCACTCGGAAGAATACCTTGACCTAAGCAACAGTAAAGGTATTTAACATGTTTATTGATTACACCGGGGAGACTGCTCATACATTTTCCTGGAGAAATATTGACCCGCTTGATTGTGTGGTACTTCCACAGACCTCACTAAGGATTTTATGAAATATACCATAACACCTTGTTAAAATTTGAAAAATTCTGTAAAGTATACAGCCTCAGGGCTTTGAGCTGAGAGACTGTAGGCACGTATTTCCAGAAGATTTCAGCTTCTCTTGTCCCCAGCTCAGCTTTTGCCTATCATTTGTCTTGTGTCCTTTGTGAGCACAGATGAGCCTTGGCTAAGACTCAGAGACGCCTTGGGGCCCCTATCAGGACATCAGCACCTCGGACAGCAACACCGCCCTGGGAAGCGGCCAAAGGAATTTGCTATAAAGCACTGGCCTATTTTTCCTAGCTATAGAGGGGCTTACACAAGGAAGCTTGCCTGGAAAACGCAACCGATTGTTTTCTAATGTTAAAAACACAAGGTTTAAGGTGGGGGTGGGGGGACAGTTAATGTGGTCTGAGTAGAGAAGGTAAATGCGTTTCTTATCTTTTTCCACCAGCTGGTTCCAGCGCTTCTACTTTGACATTATTAAAAGCCTGGCAGGTACTTTGAATGTTTGTTTCCACCGAGTTTCCTTGCCACTTTAATCTGCAAACACTCCTGGCTAATTTCCTTTCCCAGGTGTTGTATGTTGCCTAGCCACTAAATTTTCCCAGCCTCGCCTGCCCAGCAACCAGGTAAATGGATAAGACAGGTTATGAGTGGGCAGGACATTCCCACTGGAATCCTGTCTGCTTTAGTCATTTTAAAAAGAGATATGCTCAAGCCACGAGTGGATCCCAGAGGAGGAAAGAGGGGCACAGCAAGGTAGTCCCTTCACTGCCAAGTGAAGTCATGCCTGCCCTTGATGAGATTGAGCCTTCCAAGGGGATGGGGACACAGTAAAGGGAATTTTAAAAAGAAGAAAAGAGATTAAGCCTTTTGTAAGAAATTGGTTCTTTTGAGACAGGGTTTCTCATGTCTTGTCTTGGCTGTCCTATAACTTGCTCTGTAGACCAGGCTGGCCTTAAACTCATAAAGATCCTTCTGCCTTTGCCTCTCGAGTGCTGGGATTGAGCTTTTGGAAACCAAATTATGTTCCTCAGACAATGAGTATGAAGTGCTGGTATGTGGATTGGAATGTATCTTACGTCTTTCCTAGCACGTATAGCGCCCTGGGCTCAGTTTCTACCACAGAGTGAACCAAGTATGGTGGAGCGTGCCTGCAATTTTAGCATTCCAAAGGTAGAGGCAGGAGAATTAGAAGTTCAAGGTTATCTTTGGCTATTTACTAAGCTTCGGAACAGCCTGGAGGGTGTGTGTGTGTGTGTGTGTGTGGTGTGTATGTGTGTGTGTTGGGACTAGGTCTCTCTAGGTAGCCCTGGCTGTCCATAGAATTTGCTATGTAAACCAATCTTTCCTCGAGCCCACAGAGAGCTACATCCCTTTGCCTCCCAAGTGCTGGGATTAAAGACATCCACCACCACACCTGATTTTAGGCTAGCCTGGGATACATGAGATCCTGTCTCAAATAAATAAATAAATGAATGCAACAAGATGGATTATAGTTTATGTATTTCAGTCAGTAAAAGGATAATATATGTTTTTCCCTACTCAACAGCATCTATGAAGTGTCTCCTTACATCAGATATCAGCAAGGTAATGGAGCAATAGCTTGATTCTTCTACCAGATGCCCTGTCTGAGAGAGAAGTCAGAAATGAAAGTACTGTGCACCAAGCACTGTGGTATGAAAATACAGGCCTACAGGATGCCAGAGAAGGGACAGCCAGTCCAGGCAGAAGAGGAAGGCCCTGAGATAAGATTTGAAGACAGGCACATGGCTGGAACAGGAGCTTCAAGGGAGAGGCTCACCCAGATCTGTGATATGCATTAGTGTGCATATGTATGCACTGCTTTGTCCCACAGCTAAAATACTCCTTTCTCTGATGACCAGGGTCTAACTTGCATCTCTTACCCTGTTCCCTGTGTTCCCAATCAGAGCTACCTGTGAAAACAGGCGGAGAGCCTCACCCATTGGAATGGAAGCAGTGCGGGCTGGCTAGTTCATGGTGAACAGCGGCACATAAGAGTGAAACCTGGGCATACTCACTCTGGATGCCTCAAATGTTTGCTGTGCTGCCCCAAGGACACTTGGCCTGAAAGCCCCAGCAAAATGCAGACATTGAACTGCTCCTGTGCTCCTGTGGCTGGAATTTTCACAAGGTATGTGGCTGAGCAAGAGAGCTCTTGTCCATGTTCTCGAGCCCCAGAATCAGTGATGACCAGCACAGTGATGCTTAGGGGGGTGTAGCCCATAAGGTAGAGGGCCCGAGAGATGGCTCAGCGGGTAAAAGCACTTGTCATGAAGGCCCAATGCCCTGAGTTCGATCCTCAGAACTCAAAATGGAGAGAACCAATTCCCCAAAGTTGTCCTCTGACCTCTACACACGTGAATACACACTGGAGGTGGTGTGTGCACACACAAACACACCATATACCCACATAATGATAAATAAGTGTTTTAATTAAAAAGTAGAGCTTATTTGTGAGTTACCTCCCCCTGTGCACACCCTAAGGATGAAAGCAGGCAGGATAAGTATCAGCACACAAGCCCCTTGAAGACACAGGACCATACTCCTAAGGGATCATTCTAGAGATCTTCGTATGAACTCCTAAAGCCAGGCGCACTTGCCAATTGACTCCTGGCCACGGCCAAGTCTCTTGTGTCTGGTCATCACTTTGCACTTTGCGGCTGATTTCAGAAATGACCCTTGAAGGTCTCACATTTTTTTCCACAACATCTTTTCAATGTTTATTTGTTTGTTTCAAACCTGGAAGCTTTGGCATCCTTTGTGCACCGTGGTCTGGGACAGCTGTGCATCAATCGCTGTGTTTATGTTCTGACTCATGTCCGCCTGTACCAAAGCTCCCGACATGGGCTGGTGAAGCTTCGATGAGCTCGGGTCTCGTTGTCCCTGGCAAACTGCAGTGGCTGTGGTCCAGAAAGGTCCTTGGCTGGAACAGTGAAGACTAGGGGGTGAGAACAGGCTGCTGGGAAAGAGACCGGAGTTGCAAGTCCTGGGAAAGGCTTCTCCTAAATGGAAGCAGCATTTAACTGCAGGGGGGAAAATAACCCAACTGTTTCTGTAATATTGGGGCAATGCACTGCGGCTTAGCTAGCTTGGCATGTGAAAAAAATTAAATCTCTTACCAGTTTGCTATGATCTCTCTCCCCCCTCCCATCCTCCCCCTCTCCTCATCTTGCCTCATCAACTCCCTCACATCCTGTTCTGCCAGCTCCCTGACCCTTCTGGAGTCTTCATCGATGTTTCCTTTCCTCCCATCCCTCCCCCCAGCTCATCTGCCCCCTCCTTCCCTCCCACCATTATGTTTCCTACTCTCTGTGTCCTCCTCCCCACTCCTTTCTTCTCTGCCTTCCTCATTTGTCCCAGTGAGGATCACTGGGGCCATAAGGAGAGCATTATCCTTTAGAAAGACGACTCATTAATACAATTCTTCCACAGAGGCAAGCCAGAGTAGAGGTCACCCTCCCCCCCTACCCCCCAACCCCATCATTGTTCCTGCTGAGGATGAAGATATTGAGAGAAAAGATGAATCCTTCAAAAGTACCTACTGGAGCCACCCTCCACTCAGTGAATATTTATTTTTATTTCAGCTTTAAGATCATTTTAAAGTAGTGCAGGCATATCGCAGAGAATGGAGAAGATGCAAAAGAGATTGAGCGGAATCTTGGATTCCTGTAGATGAACTGTGGATGCTTCCAGCAGGAGATAACTCTTAATGGGGCCTGCTTTCATTCCTCTACAGTCTTCTCTTTTCTTTTCTGGGTTTATTTGCATACTTATAAGTGTAGTGTTGTAAACCGTTTCACCATTAGCATGAGCAATTCCTTCATGTTATTGTAAATTCTCTCAATGTGCCTGTCTCTGTGTCTCTGTGTCTCTGTCACCCCTTCCCCCATTCCCTGCATTGTTTCTTGGTATAGCATCCTGCCTTACCCTCCTGAGTGCTAGAATTGCAATCGAGCCCCACCACACCTGGCTCCAACATCAATTCATAAAATATTCTTTAGAGGCAGGTGTGGTGGTTCATGCCTGTGATCTCAGCACTCAGCAGTGGGAAGGGGGTTGCTAGGAGTCCCAGGTCAGCTTGGGTCACATAGTAAGACCTTATCTCAAAAAAAAAAAAAAATTAAAAAGTTATGGCTGAATGGGGCTTCACACATCTATAATTCCCCCAAACCAGAAAACTAAAAAGCATGTTGGTGGTATGGGGGTGGAGCAGTTGGGGTTTTTGGAGGGTTGGTTGGTTGGTTGGTTTTTGAGACACAGTTTCTCTGTGCAACCCTGGCTGTCCTGGAACTTGCTCTATAGACCAGGTTGGCCTTAAACTCACAGAGATTCACTTGCCTCTGCCCCTGCCCCTGCCCTGCCCTGCCCTGCCCTGCCCTGCCCCTGCCCTGCCCTGCCCCTGCCCTGCCTCTGCCTCTCAGTGCTGAGAGTAAAGGTATGAGCCACCACCGCCTGGTTGTGGCAAGAGTTTGTAATTTCAAATTTGAAGAGGCCAAGACAGGAAGATTGCTGGCCAGCCAGTCTAGCCTAGTCACTGAACCTCAGGCCAGCGAGAGACTCTATCTCAAAACATAAAGATAAGTTGGGTGGTCCCCGAGGAACAACATTCAAGGTTAGTCTCTGGCTTCCACGTGTAAATGGACATGCACATATTGCAACACACACACACACACACACAGAGTCCTCAGCCTTAATGGCCATGATGGCACACTTACCTCTCAGAGGCTAAGGCAGGAGGATTACACATTTGAGGCAAGGTTAGCCAGGGCCACATAGTAAAACCTCATCTTAAGAAAAAGAGCTGGGTAGTGGTGGTACAAGCCTTTAATCCTAGCACTTGGGAGACTTGGGAGGCAGATCTTGCTCTGTGAGTCCGGGGCCAGCCTGGTCTACGGAGTGAGTTCCAGTTCAGTCAATGCTATATATAGAAACTCTCTTTCAAAAAAAAACAACACCAGGGAGGGAGGGAGGTAAGAACTCCTCAGCTTTTGACCCAACCAGCCAACCAGTATAGGCTCCTAATCCTGTATAACTGTGGGGCCTTGTGCCATCCTGTTACCAACCTGCTGAGCCAGGGTCCCTTCTACACTTCAAGGTTGTTTCCTCTTGTCTCTCCTCCTGCTCCATCATTAGGTATGCAGGTCCCTCAGTGATGAGGGTCAGAAAGACTATGGGGATAGGGATGAGGAAAGAAATCAGCTCAGGGTTCAGACAGGCTGGCTCCAAACCTTGCTTGCCATTCACTGAAGGTACGGTGCTGCCAAACTGGCTTGATGTTTATGAGCCTTGTCTAAAAACTACCGAAGCCAGGCTTGATGTCACATGCCTGTGATCTCAGGAGCTAGGAGGAAGAGGCAGGAGGGCATGTGGAAGGTGACACACAGGCACACACATGACCACATGTACACATGCACATGCAAACATCCACACAGGAGCAGCCTTGGCTCCTCTGGGTGTCCCCCCTTCAGAAGGTTTCAGTCAGGATCTTTAGGAAAGGAGATTGGGCCCCCTCAGCATTGCTCAAGGTCAAGGTCTTCAAGAGGCAGGCTGCGGGGTGGCTCCCTTCTGCAGTCAGGCTCTGGCTTCAAGGATGAAGGAGGGGAGTTACCCATCCATTTCATCTCTTCTCCTTTCGCTTGGTATTGATCTTGACTATTTTTCCAAGTTGGGAGTAACTTCTAGAACTTGTTGGCCTCATCTCTGCATTGTCAGTGATGCATGTCGATGGGAATCCAGTGAGAGAACAGCTGAGCAGACGCTGCTTCTCACACTGCAGAGTGTGAGACCATTGAGAAGTGTTCTCCCTCACGGTTTCGTCCTGCCGGGGCCTCTTCTGATCAGCTGGTAACTCATCACCCACCCAGCAAGCACCTGAAGCCCTCACACCGGCACAGTCAGGCATCTCTGCTCTGCAAACATGAGACAGTGCCAACTGTGCAGCTTCTCTGCCAATGAGCTAATGCTTCCATAGCCTGAGGCAGCCTGTGGATGGCAGAGAGAGCACTGGAGGGCTGAGCTGTGCAGGCTGCAGGGTGGCTCTGTTTCTGCACCGTTATCCTCTTCCGCCTGGCAGAATTGCACTACCTCACGCACTCCCTTCCCCAGGCTGGCATGAGCAGGCTTGGCTGGACAGTGGGACACTGGGCAGAACTGGGGCTGAGAACTCCCCGCCCTCGTCTTTCCCTGTAATGAACCAGTGTGTTTCTAAAGAAATGGCCTCATCTTCAGCATTATTATCTCCCGTGGAGAGAGGAAGTGAGCAGCTGGTATCATGCTTCCAAAGCCCCCAAATGAGAGGTTTAAGAGACAAGCTTCAGATACAATTGCTGGGGTGTCTGCTTCGAGCCACAGGACCTGACTCAGAAGCAATGAAGGCCGCCAGGCTTCTTTATTGAGTCCAGAGTCAAGGATTGGTTCCAACAAACTACTTGTACCTGCAAATGTACCTCCTAGGAGCTCTGTCCTTCTGGAGCCATGCTGTGGGTACAGAGTTTGGCCAGTGGACAGCCCCAAGGTTTGTTTTTCCTGCCCTCTTTTAGTCTGCCCTTCTCATCCCCCTGGGCCTGTAGGACACATAGCCTTGACTGTAAACTTACGTAGGAGGAGCTAGGCTCACTGGGCAGGGGTAGACCTTGCTTTTCCCCTTATGGGGAGTGTCTCCTTGACTGTGTGGGTTGTTGGAGAGCAAGCGAGGCAGGCCTCCGTACATTTGGTGCTGATTTACATTCCCAGGGAACCGGTGGAAGAAATCAGCCCTTGTGAAAAGAATGTGGAGTTTATGCAGGCAAACACTTAGGAAAGGAAGTCCCAGGTGGGAAGAGATTAGCTGACTTCAACAAAATCATATCCCAGAAGCATCCAATTTCTCCTGGAGACTGTCAGAGGGATTCAGGGAGAAGAGGACACAGGGCTTCTCCTCCAGGTGTTCACTCTGGACTCCACTGCCTCTTCCCATAGAACTTGCTCCCATTCCAGCAAGGACTCCTGGAACTATTCTGCCTCACTCACTTCTCCTGGCTGATATCAGGATATTTACCTTTCCATAAAGACAATTGGAAGGACAAGTAGGTGGTGGTGGTAGCATCTCATATGTGTATGTATGCATGTGTCGAACACACACACACACATACACACGAATGCTCAAAGGGATCACAATTTTTTGTTTTTTGTTTTGTTTTATTTTGTTTTATTTTCAAGACAGGGTCTCTGTGTAGCCCCAACCATCTTGGAATTCACTCTGTAGAGCAGGCTGGCCTCTAACTCAGAGATCTGCTTGCCTCTGCCTCCTGAGTGCTGGGATTAAAGGTATGCACCTCAGCCACCACAGTCACCGGGGGCCACCATCACTGCCACCAGCATCTGGCTCCAATGTCACTTCTTGACCCCTGTGCCCTTTCACACAGTCAGTCTCTCCTCTCATAATGTCTTAACCCATTCCTTGCTCCTTGTCCCACTGCTATAGCCTTGTTCAAATTCTCATCATCTCTTTGGTTGACTATCTTTTTCCTGTCTGACTCTTACCTTGTCTCTTGACTTCGGCCTTCCTAGTCAGCCTTGAAGATGTCTCATTCTTTACTTAAACTCAACTCAAATATCACTAACTCCAGGAAGCCTCCTAGGACTTTTTGAGGCACAGAGGACTTTTCATACACTTCATGGTAGAATTGTTCTCCATGTGTCAAATTACTTGCCAACTTTCTAAAACCCTCCAGTACACATCCTCCAAAGACCTAGACTTGGGCTTAGACTTTACATCCTCAGGTGATAAACTCCTCACACTGCATGCTGGAGAAAGAAAGGAGAGATGGAGAGATGGCTCAGCTGTTAAGGGCACTGACTGTGCTCTTCCAGAGGTCCTGAGTTCAATTCCCAGCAACTACATGGTGGCTCACAACCATCTTTAATGGGATCTGATGCCTTCCCCTGGTGTGTCTGAAGATAGGAACAGTGGACTCATATACATAAAAATAAATAAATAAATCTTAAAAAAGGAATGAGAAAAGAAGGAGGGATATAGAGAGGAAATAGAAAACTTCACTGCAGATTTACAGAGGTACAGACTCAGTGCCACTTATTCCTTGCAGACAGTAAAAGGTAATTTCCCTAGAAGTTCTTATTGCTGCATTAGCAACTGTTCCCATTTCCTAGTCTCCATCACACATCACACATCACACATCACACATCACACAATGCTTATTTTCCTTATTTCAAAGCTACAGAAAGGTTTAGAATTCTAAAGGAGCAAAGGTCCAGGAAGATTAGGCAACTGCCAGAAGTTGCACGTCAGTGACAAAGGAAGACCAGCACCTAAGGTTTCCTGGCACCCAGGCCATGGCCCATGACACATCACCAACTAAAGGCCTCTCTTGGCGCCTTCCCTCCTGACAGCAGCACTTAACTATCAACATTAGTATTTGAAATTCTGTGCAGCTTTTGCTTCAATGGCTTCTTCTTATTATTATTTATTATTAATGTTATTATGATTATCCTTTTAATTAGTAATTCAGTAAGCAGCCCAGGCATTGACCAAAACCAGGGTGGAGAGGGGACAAGCAGAGGGAAGCCAAAGCCAAGTAAAGGGGCCTATGTGCCTATGACAGGGAGACCAGAAGTGACCAAGTCACACAAGAGATGATGTTTTTAAGGAGTGGTTTGTGTACATGTGAGTGGTCCAAGAGCCTTCCTAGTATAACTCTAGTGGACAGAGTCAGGAAAAGCAAGTCGGTCACTAATACGAGACCCATGACAGACCTTAAGCCCAGGAAGCTCTCTGCCCAGTTTGAAGGGGAGACCAAACCCTTTATTAATGATGGAGACCAGATTGTGGCCCTTTCTCTGCATGTCGGGAGCTAAAGGGAACTGCTTTAGATGTCCTACACACACTAGAGCTCCCGTCCAGTGTAGGCTGGCATCCCTGCATGGGAGAAGGGAGGGATCACTGCAGAGTTTTTGTTCCCAGGATCCTTCAGCTGCCCAACCTCAGCATGCCCTGGAATTCCCTTTGCCCATCCCTATTTACCTTCCTTTAATGAGAATATGCTTTTTTCCTGATCCCTGGGTACCAATCTCAAGACCTTGTCATGGGTAGAGGGGAAGGCATGGAAAGTACTTTTATCCATCCACTCACAGCACTCACTGTAGGGCTGTCTATCACCATGCTTAAACAAAACAAAAAAAAAAAAAAAAAAAAAAACAAAAACAAAAAAAAACCTATGGGGGCTCAGAAAAAGAGCTGCACAGTGGGGAACACAGAGCCACCAGAACCCTATGGTCAGATTTCAGGCCTTCTCCTAGGACAACTGCAGAGATGGCTCACTCACTGGGCCATTTGGAAGCCAATGTGTCACATATATGTCCTTACATGACCCCTCATAGATGGATTCCATCTGGAGAATTCGACAGGTTTTGTAACTTCCTCTGGGTCAGACAGTGATTGGAACAAATTATCACCAAAACTTGGATCACAAAAAACATGGGCTATAGAACCTATATACTTCCCAACTCAGAACTGATATCTCCAAATTCCGATATTTAAGCTATGTTGAGCTCAGCACACTCGTCCATTTTTTGGGAGAGAGAGGTGCCTAGTAAATTGTTAAGAAAATGAAATGAGAGGACCTGGCTAAATAAATAAATCACCTGGCATTTAGTAGGCATTCAATAAATGTTTGTTGTTGTTGTTCGTTTCTCCTTTTAGGACTGATCAATAATTTGAACTCAGGGCTTGGAGCCTCGGAGCTCAAAATGCTTTAAGAAGCCCAAGGGCCGCGCGCATCGCTTCTGGGACGCGCGAGAGGAGGTAGGGGAGAAACGCTGGAGAAGGAAGCAGAAAAGCCGGTTCCAGCTGCGCGCCCCTCGCGCCGCCGCCTCCTCCGGGCTCCCGGACTTCCCGCCCCGCCCAGCCCGCCCCGCCCCGCCCGGGAGCTGGGTCCGGAGTGCCTGGTGGGCTGATTCTGGAGCGTGGAAGGGAGCACGGAGGCGAGAGGCAGGCGGTGGCGGCGGGAGGCGGGGACCCTCCTCGCCGCTCCCCCAAGTCGGCACGGAGCCGCCTCGGGCCGGGCTGAGAGCTCAGCGCGGCGGAGCCGGGATGCGGAGCTCCCGGGACCGTGTAGGGCGCGCGGGGCGGCGGCGGGCGGGCTGGAGCTGTCCACGGTGCTGAAGCAGCGGCGGCGACAGAGACAGGGACGCGGGCCGGGAGCAGGGAGCTCTCCTGGAAGCTTCACCGCCGCCGGCCGCGAGGCAGGAACGCTGTCGCTCGCTGGCCCATGCCCGGTTCCCGAGCCCCGCGAGGAGGCGGGACGGTCCGCAGAGCGACAGGTAAGGAGCCGTCTCGGGGCGCAGCGGGATCGCAGAGCTAGGCACCGAGAGAGCTGGGGAGAGCTGGGGGAGCCCTTCCAGTGTTGAATCTCCAACCCCCTACAGGTCCTTACACTCCTTCAGAGCTCTGGCCAGGTCTATCCCTACTCTTCACTCCTTGTTGGGTGACACTAGGAGAGAGACTTGAGACATCCAGACTGTGATTGGCACCTGGACACCTTGACCCTATACCTCCAGGCCTTGGCCCTGACCTGAGACAGCTCTGCGACACCTTGCCTACTGCTTGCAGGAACACTGATGTGAGTCTCCCAGACTCTCTGGTATCAGTCGCCGCCAAGATTCCATGACATTGGTCAAATCTGAGTGGGTTTCACTCAGCTATTCCCTCCCATCCAACCCTGGTCACCAGAGTGACTGGAGAAGCTGTGATCTCTTTGCTCTTAGGTTTCTTTGCCCTGGAATAGCCCTTGGGACAGGGAAATGTCTATCTCCTCAGGACTGGTTAATCATTTCTCTGAGGAAAGAAAAAGGCGACAGAGGTTCCTCAGCTTTATCCTGTGGCCCTCTTTCTCAGGAAAAGGGGCCGGGTTTGCATAGCACTGCTTGGTTTGGGAGGACAACCTAGGGCACCCGGATCTGGTTTTTCTATTATATGCCTGAATGCTGATGACCCTGACAGAGCCTCCATTTGGTATTCTCTCTCTCTTTCTGGCAAGAGTATGTAGCATGAGCTCATTCAGGCCTGCAAAGTGCTTCCAGTTCTTCAGCACAGAGTTCCGTGAGTGGCAGAACTGACCCATGAAAATAACACTGCGTAGAGGTAGACTAGCTCGCTGCTGGGGCTGACCACAGGCTCCAGACTGGTTCCTCAACACCCTCCCACCCAGTTCAATCTCCCACCCTCAGAGGTAGAAAAGACATGGTTGGCAGCTTCTAATTCCTGGCATCAATTGTCCAAGTTTACAAGCTCAGGAACCAGTTTCCTCGTCCCTGAGGTGAGGTTGAGAACTCCGGGCGTCTCAGGAAACTGTCTTGAGATGCCAAGAGACACATGTCCCCGCAGTGAGCTCTCTCACTGTCTAGGTCCCCAAGCCGGGCCTGCTAACAGTGATCTGGTCATGGCCATCCGCAGCCCCTCTTCTGCAGTCCAGCCATGGCTCCTTCTGCCTGCAGCCTCTAAGGAGTCCCAGAAACGGTGAAGCCCAACTCATAAATCTCCAGGAAATAAAAGGATTTCCTACCCCCTTCTCCATCAATACCTATAGGAGATAATATAGGGCGAGAGTCTGACTCATAGTTTTTTGTTTTTATGTTTCTCGAAGAATTGCAGATCTAGGGAAAATAGCTTGTTGGTGGCAGGGATTGTGTTGTTTTAGGCTCTTTGCTTTCCTCCACACCCCTCCTCCCACAGCACCTGGAACATAGGAAGGACTCAGTAATTGGCTGTAAAACACAGGAATAAACTGTGAAAATGTATCAGTCAAAGTGTTTGACCGGAAATCAGGGGCCCTGGGTTTGGTTACAGATCTGCCTGACTGTCTCAGGCAGGTGCCTTCCTTCCTTTTCTCATCTGTAACAGGAGAGGCTGGAAAGACATGAGACCTAAGACTCCCAGGGCCTGGTGTTCTATGGAGCCATCTGAGGCTGGCTTAAACCACAAACTTCTCAGTTTGTCCTCCTTGGATACAGGGTACCACTTCCATTCACATGGCCTGACAAGTGAGTTAATGCCGTTCTATGATGAAGTGGATTTTATGAATGGAGTGGAAAAAAGCTAGAAGCAGCAGAGAAGGCCACTTACACATTTGGCATTTCCGTTTTCCTTATTTCTCAAGGAAAGCTACAGTATATTTAGAGTGACCAAGGAGCTTAGCCTCTAAGCTAAGAGGCCAGAAACTATCTCACCAAGGAACAGTGGGCCAGGGGCTTGATCTTCTCTTCCCAGAGACCCTGCCTGGCTAGAATCTCCCTCCTAGGAAGACTAGAAGAGAAGACAGTTAGGAAAGATCCGTCTCTGTGGAGAGAATTCTATTTTATTTTTACAAAAAATAATAAATAAATAAATAAAATGAGCTTCTCTTACAGTCATTTCCCTCAACTGTGGAAGGCACAGCCAATGCTCAGAAAAACCTTAGCTAATTGGCACTCGGGTAGAGCTGAGTAAGCCATGCCAGTGACCTCTCTTACTTCCCCTGAGTGCCCAGCCAGGGTGGGGCTGGTCCCTCCCCCATGTCAGTGCTTTCTGGCTCCCAGCTGTTGGTGCAGCACTGGCAAGAATCAGCTCTCTGGAGTTAATGGACAGTCACTAACCCCCATAACAAAGTGACAGCGGCAGGAGCAACCACAAGCTAGGAAAGGGGTTTTGTTTTCTCCAGGATTGGTCTGTGGGAGAACAGGCCTGCTACTAGTCAGAGGAAAATACAGTGCCCCTCCATCTCCAGATGTGTGAGAATCCACACCTACCCCAGGGCCCGCAGGGTTCAGGGTTCTTGTAGTCACCCAGATAGATAGCATCTTCTTCCTCTTCCAGCCAGGGAAAGCTATCCATCAGCCGATTCCTTTGCCCCCTCTTCTGTCCCCTCCTTCCTTTCCCCTCAGAGGGAAGACAGGAGTCAGCAATGGTATAATTTTGCATGTGTATGACCTTAGTTATTTAGGATAGGGGTAGGGAGAGCTAAGAAAGAGGAAGAGGAAGTGAAACATGGTTGTTAATAGGGTATACAGGGCTGGACAGATGGCTCAGTGGTTAAAAGCACATCCTGGTCTTTCAGAGGACCCAGGCTCAATTCCCAACACCCACATGACAAATCACAACTGTCTCTAATTCTAGTTCCAGGATACATTAGCTCTTAGGCACACATTCATGCAGGCAAAACATATACACATAAAATAAAAAATAAACATTTTTTTTTAAAATAAAAGAAATAGGGTATACAGAGTCTAGCAGGGTGGCACACCTGCAATCTCAGCACTTGGAAGACTGAGGCAGGAGAATCAGAAATTTGAGGCTAATCTGGGTTACATAGTGAATTCCAGGCCAGCTTGGGCTGCATAACAAGACTCTGTCTCAGGGGGAATAAAGAAAAAGAAGTGTGTGTGTGTGTGTGTGTGTGTGTGTGTGTGTGTGGTGTGTGTGAAAAGCTGAGACTGACATACACGCAAATCTCTTCTCTATGACATTCAAACACTGGCAGAATCAGAGAATGTCTGCAGACGTGCACATTATTAATCACCTTCAGATCCAAAGGCCAGTTCATCTATGGGTCCCAGAAAGGTGAGACAGAGAAGGAGCAGGCTTCATTCAGGGAAGCAGTAACATCTGAATTCATAAAACTTATCTTTCCTAGTCTTTGTCCTCTCTCAGAAGTTCAGCTGGCATCCTACATGGGGGTCCCCCATGGCAAGCGGGAGCGATAAAGACTTGACTGTGCCCGTTTTTTTAAGAATGAATCTCACCTCCTGTTTTCTTTCTCCTATACATACAGCCACCTTCACCCAAATCCCTACTCGAACCCTGCATGAACCAAGTAGGATGTGAGAGTCCTACGTTTTCTTCCATTGTTCCCTTGCCATTTGCTCCTAAGCCAGTGATTCTCAGCCTTCCTAATACTGCCACCTTTAAGTACAGTCCCTCATGTTGTGGTGACCCCCCATCATGGAACTATTTTTGTTGCTACTTCATATCTGTAATTTTACTACTGTTATGAATCGTAACGTAAATGTCTGTGTTTTTCAACAGTCTTCAGCGACCTGTGAAAGGGTAGTCTAAGCCCAAAGGGTTGAGACCCACAGGTTGAGAACTCTTGTTGTAAGTGGTTTAGAATGAGCTCTGTCACTGGAGAGATGGGTTGCTTCATCAAGAGTGAAGATTTGATTTATTTCCTCCTGAAAGTGGAATCATTTGAGTAGTTGGTCTTCCCGGCACCACCACGGTCTTCCTGGCAGTTTTCACCGTGTCAATCGCAAGGCATGTAGGGAAGGAATAGCGTTGCCCACGGGAGCCCTGGGTGCTAGATCGATTCTCTCTGGAAGACAACAACTAAGACGCTTCTCGAAGAAGCAGAAAAATACCCAAGCTGCTTTATCCGTCCTTGTTCTGTCCTCTCCTTTCCGGTCCTTTCCTCTGCTCTGTCTTTTTTGTCTCCGAAGTCCTAGGATGGCTCTCAAAGCTCTCTGGCCCATACCACCAACCCGAGCTCCCATTTCACACATCCGGTAAGATGCAGAGTTCTATCCTTGTATCCCAAGACGCTTTCAAACCAAACTCACACGACTTCTCTCCATCCTGTTTCTCCAGCTAGGACATAGTAGGTCTTCACAGTCCAAATATTCTGAGTTTTCTCAGGAAACATGTTTTTCTTCTACGTCTTTATTTTTTGTTGTGGCTGTTTTGTTTTTGTTTTCTGAAACAGGGTTTCTCTGTGTAGCCTTGGCTGTCCTGAAACTCAGAGATCCACCTCTGCCCCCCCAGTGCTGGGATCATAGGTGTTACACCACCATTGCCTGGGTTATTTAAAAAAAAAAAACCTCAGTTTTAATGATCACATCACAGTGTTCCCACTGCAATGTAATGCTTCCTTGGTTTTTTTTTTTTTTTTTTTTTTTTTCCTCCTCTAGTCTTTTCTGTGTCTTTCTCAACATCCTGTTATTCAAGCATCAGACCTAATATTCTCTGCCATGTCTCAATTTTATTACATATGTGCCATATTTTTGTCTTTTTTACTCTGTCTTGGGGAATTCCATTAACATTATCTTTTAAGATAATGGCCGTTCCATTACTCAGTCTCTCCGCTGCATTTTCCAAAATTCGGAGAATTACTTTGTTTCAAAATCTTAGATGTTTGTGAAGTGCTCCTTTTTCATAGCAGTCTCTTAACTGTTTTATAGACCTGATGTGCTCATCTCCCTGAGGACGGGGATTTTAAAAATTGTGAGACTCCTTTCTGTAATTTGAATGATTCTGGAATCTTCTTTAGTCATTCTTTGTTCATTAAGTCATCTTCTTTTTACGTTTCTGTATTTATTTGTGTTTCTTTATCCTTTTTGGTCCATCTTTACTTATGAACATAGGACTTGGGTTTCCCCTGCGGCACAGTTTGTTTTCTCCATAGGCTGCTCTGGTGGGTGGAAGTTGCCCTTAGTTCTCATGTTGGGGCTGCAGGATTCCAAAGGTTTCTTCATCAAGGATAATCTTCTCTTTATCTATTGGGAGGTTTTTGTTTGTTTGTTTGTTTTGGTTTTTTTGGTTTTTTGTTTTTGTTTTTGTTTTTTTAGCTCCGAGATGTCGTTCTGTTTTTGCTTTGTTATTATTTTCTTCTTTTTGAGACAGGGTCTCACGTTGTAGCCCTGAATGGCCTTGAGACTGCAGTGATCTGTCTCACTCTGCTTCCTGACTGTTGGAATTAAAGGTGTGTCCCACTGCACCAAGCTACTTTATTATTTTAAAGTCATACATCTTACTATTTGAATAAGCCCGTGAGTGTGTGTGTGTGTGTGTGTACACGCGAATGTGCACGATGTGTCTGTCACTCGTGTGCATGCAAGGGTGTTAGGGTATGCACAAAAGCACGTGGAGGCCAGAAGGCCGGAAGTTGGCAGTTGACGTTAGGCATTTCCTCAGTTCATCATCCACATTATTTTTGAAACAAGTTATTTCACCAAACCTGGTGCTTACTGGCTAGACTAAGCTGCCTTCCACTGAGCTCTTGGGCCCTGTCTCTCTATTCCTTAGCACTAAGGCTGCAGACACGCCACCAGGCCCTGCTCTTTATGTTGCTATTAGGGATCTGAACTCAGATCCTTATGCAAGAACAGCAAGCATGTGACTGAGCCAGTCTTAATACCCTGGCTGCCCTTTCGAACCAGGAGTGTTCCCTTAGCTTTTCTCTCTCCATTTCTCACACCAGTCTTTACCTGGCCAGAAATCTGAAGTTATTCTGGACTCCATCCTTTCTCTCTTCTAGCTAACCACAACCCTACTTAGCTGCCTCCCATTTCCTCCCTCTTCAGATATGACTTCTCCTCCGTCCACTCTGCCCTCACCTCACCCCCTCCTTTTCCATTACTGTGTTGTGATGTTCAGTATGTATTTCCTTATCGCCCCATGTCTGGAGCTTTGGAGACCTTCTCTTCTAGATCTTTAATAAATGTGTGATGGGTTATTATGAACAGTAATCATCCCACTGTGTGGTGGAGTGTGGGAAACTATTCCCTCTTACCTATGTTTGGTACCCATTACCCAACTCACCCCTATCCTTCACAGCTTCTAATATTTCAATATTCTGCATTCAGATCAACTATTTTTAAGCATCCATATATGAAATAGAACATGCAGTATTTGGTTTTCTGGTCTTTCTTTCATACCTTATTTTATTTAACACAATTACAGGCATGAGCCACCACACCCAGCTGTGTAACATATTTCTCTTACTGCATTCATTGTTGGTTGATTCCATATCTTATTTATTTTGACTAAATCAAAGTCATAATGGTCAGACCCTCCACCTTCTGTCTAAGCAAGATCCCACTATGAGCTTTGGCTGGCCTGGAAGTTGCTATGTAGATGGGGCTGTCGTTGAACTCACAGAGATCTGCCTGCCTCTGCCTTTCTTGTGCTGGATTTAAAGGTATAGATTACACCCAGGCCAGTAGTTTCAGACTCCTCCCCTCCAAGATTCAATTTTATTTATGTGTATGTGTCTGTATGTGCAGATGCCTGTGGAGGCCTGAAGAGGTATAGCTTCCCCGGGGCTGGAGTTACAGGACACTGGGAGGCTGTTGTGAGCTGTCTGTTGTAGGTGATAGAAACCAAAGTCTGGAAGAGCAGATGTTCTCGAAGGCTCTCACCAGTAAATGGTCTCTCCACAGGGCTCGGAGTCTCCACTCTGACTCAGCCCTCGTCCTTTCCACTCGCTGCTGCCATCCAGAGTGTTCTAGAACACAGGATAGGCCATGTTATACCCCATTGTATCCTTTTTTGGCTCACCACTGCTTGTCTGTAGGTGTGGGAGGCCTTCTCTCCTTACCTGCTTCCTTCATCAACCAAACTAGCTGGCTTCCCCTCCTACCCATCCACCCATCACTGGTTTCCTCTGGTTTCTCCCCTAAGAGACTTCCATTTAACCTTCAGGACCCGTTGCCCATGGCACCCTCTGTAAGCCTTTTCTAGTTCCTGCCATCTCTGGATCTAGGTCCCTTTCTCTCAGTGTGTAGCTGCATAGCTTCTGCATCCCCTATCACCCTTGTGTTTGCTAATCTGCACTGTACACCCCTCCCCACAGCAGGTGCTACTTCCTGTCTATTTTTGGATCCTGAGAAATGACCTGAAGTAACTGCCCAAGACGGCATGTTTATTGTGCAGAGCTGAGTATGCGTAAGCCCTCTATCCCAGATCCTAGAAAGTATTTTCTTTTCATTTTAATTTTTGCCTACATGTATGTTTGTGCAGCACTTGTATGTCTATTCTCATGGAGGCCAGAAGAAGGCATCAGATCCCCTAAACCACCCTACCCCGTGTGTGTATGTGTGTGTGTGTGTGTGTGTGTGTGTGTGTGTAATTTTAAAGATAGGGTTTCTCTGTATAACCCTAAATGTCCTGGAACTAACTTTGTAGACCAGGCTGGCCTTGAACTCAGAGATCTGCCTGTCTCTGCCTCCCAAGTGCTGGCATTAAAGGCGTGCGCCACCATGCCCAGCTGCTTTTAATCTCTAATCCATTTCTATGGCCCTAGAAAGTCTGTTCTTACCAAGGAGCCTCAGTACAATACAGTTCAGCTAGCTCACCCGCTCACGAATTCCATCATTCATTCATGAGGCTCTCTCTTGAGTGCCTACTATATATCAAGCAAGGGAATATGTGGATGAGCAAGACATACACAGTCCCCACCCCTCTGGAGCTCACAATCTGGTGAGGGAGAAAGACACTAATCAAGGAATCACACGTATATAAATAGAGACTGTGATAAGCACTTTGAGAGGAAGAGCATAGAGCAGTGGAGTGCCGATAACCAGGGAACCAAAAGCTAAACTGAGGATGTAGGGAGAGCCTTCCCAAGGAAGTGGCCTTTAAGCTGTGAGCTAAAACTTGTGAGTAGAGCTTCCAGAAACATGGCTGTGAAGTGGAGGAGAGATAGAGACAGAAACCCAAAGGCTTAAAGGCACCAAGGAGGATATCCTTGATATCTGTTGCTCCCTGAACCACCCCCAAAACACAGCGGCTTAAGTGACAGACACCTCATCATATCCGTGACTTTGCCGGGTCAGACACTCAGGCAAAACTAGCTGTGTGCTTGCTCATCTACTCCATGTGGTACTGACAGAGCTCACCTGGCGACAGATGGGCACACTCAGAGAGCCCCAGGCGGCTTAGTTCTCATGCCTGGTGTCTTACTGATGACTGAGAGGATGGCCCCGGGATCTGTTGACTGGAGCCCCTGCTCACATCACACATGGCCTCTCTGGCATGGTGGCCACAAACAGTCCAACTACTACTAGAAGACAGCTCAAGGTTCCAAGGGAGTATACCCATGAAGGAATTGAAGGTGAAGGACGTGCAGCCTTCTGTAGGCTAGCCTTGTAAGTCACACATCACTGCTGCTGTGTTCTGGGCATGTCTCAGCTCTCTCAGACCAAGAGGAGGGGCAGGATGGAAACTTGTTCTAGCAGAGTGTCAGAGTACTTGCTGCTAAGTTTGGCAACCAGTTTCTTTTCTCATGATGCTGGGAGTTGAACTCGGGTCCTGTGCCACCAGACAAGCACTCTGTCACTGAGCTACAGGGTACTGTATCCCAGATGAGCCATGGATCCTCTTGAATTCCCGATCTTCCCTTCTGTCTCCACCTCTGCTCAGATTACGGTATTCCCACCCCTGGTTCATGAAGTTCTGAAGTAAAGCCCAGGGCTTCACGCATCCTAGGTAACCACTCTATGAATCTAACCGCAAGTCCGGCCCCCTGATTTGACTGATTCTTAAATTTTTGTGGTATTAATTTTATTTAGGGTTGGAGGTGGGGATATCTATGTCATCACTCATGTAGAGGTCGGAGGACAACTTTCAGGAGTTATTTTTCTCCTAATACCATGTGGATCCTGGAGATTGAACTGAGTTACCAGATTTGACAGCGTGCACCTTTACCCACTGAGCCGTCTTGCCATTTTACAC
This sequence comes from Mastomys natalensis, assembly GCA_021653895.1. Lineage (NCBI taxonomy): Eukaryota > Metazoa > Chordata > Mammalia > Rodentia > Muridae > Mastomys > Mastomys natalensis. The sequence goes on along the minus strand of JAJTUV010002184.1, from coordinate 58,192 downwards.
TTCCGCTTTCCAGTGAAGGAGACTACAGTTTGCTTAAGAAGTGTTAGAGGCAGGCATGACGGTACATTCTCATATTCCCAGTACTCAGGAGGTAGAGGCCCAACGCTAGGAATTCAAGGCCAGCATCAGCTACATGGTGATTTAAGGTCAGCTTGGACCAGATGCGACCCTTAGAAACAACAGCCGAAAGCAGTTAGGGAAGAAAGAGGAGACAGTTGTGTTGGAGATGATCAATTGTGTTAAGTTTGCTGAGCTGAAACAAACAAAAAAGCCATGTTCTCCATTTTCCTTGGCTTAGCTCACCTTGCCCTTGTCCCCGTGCCTGGCTTTCTCCCTTCTCAAGCAGATTTAGCGAGCTGCAGCTAATGGCACCAAGCTCCCTTAGTGGCTCTCTTGCTTACAGGCCAAAAGCCATCAATCTGGCATAAACCTTTTACCAACAGCTACCATAGACAGAGCACTTCCCGGTCAGCCACACACTTTATGTGTTACTGACGGGAAGGTAGTACTGCTGGTGCCTGTTCTTAAAGAGTTTACCTTTTCCTGGACTGTAACCACTTCTCTTTAGTCTTCTGCATCACTCAGAAGCCCTGGTGTTTCTTTCTCGCTTTAAAAGAGTCTCTCCTGATGCACTGAGAGATGGTAGATGATAGTTCAGGACCCTCATAATAGCTCTGTGTTTTTTGGAATCCAGGCCTCCAAGGTTTTCTTCCCTGGGCTGCCAAGTCACCCCAAATCTTCTCACTATTTTTTTTTCTGAGACAGCGTTTCTCAGTGTAGTCCTGGCTGTCCTGGAACTCACTCTGTAGACCAGGTTGGCCTCAAACTCAAAGATCCACCTGCCTCTGCCTCCCAAGTGCTGGGATTAAAGGTATGTGCCCCTGGCTTCCTCATCTTTTCTTAAAGGCCCCATTTCTCCTCTTCTCTGAAAACTCTGGTGTTAGCTGCCCTTCTCCTCTTATTTTCCTGCCTCCCAGGGACATACTTGATAGGTGTGTCCAGACACACCCAGGCTTTGGACAAATATCAAACCTGAGTTCAAATACAGGCCCAGTCCCTTCACTGTCTAACCTTTCTGGTCTGCAGTCTTTCTGGTTTGTGTGAAAAGTAGGAAGCAATAGTAATCAGCTTTGTCAGTTTTTGTTTTGTTCATTTGTAGGGTCTTTCAGTGTAGCCCAGGCTGGCCTGGAACTCAAGAATCTCCTGTCTCAGCTTCTTGAGTTTTGGAAGTACATGTAATGTGCCACCACACTGGCTCTGTGGTAAGGTTTTAAGACACAGTTCATAGAGGTAGCTGGCCCTGATGGAACTTGGGCAGAAGGATCACAAGTTCCATGCCAGCCTTGACAACTTACCTAGACCTGTCTCAGAAACAAACAGGGGCTGGGAGGTGGGTCACTGGGTAAAGCTGAGCTCAAATCCCCAGAACTCAGAACTGTCATGTACAACTTGGTGTGATGTTTCTACAGGAACATGGGAGGTAGACACAGGAGAGTCCCAGGAAGCTCCCGAGTAAGCTAGTAGGACAGACACAGAGGCAAACAACAAACCAACTCTGTTGCAAACAAGGCAAAAGCAGGAAGGAACTGGCACCCAAGTCAACATGTTCTCACATATACCACATATACAATATGTACACACACACACACACACACACACACACACACACACACCTCCTGGTCGACGAGGTATCTGCTTAGTAGTTAAATGCATGTACTCTGGCCAGACAGACAGAGCAGGCTCTACCGCTCACCAGCTGTGTGTTCTTAGAAAACCTGTTAGCCTCTCTGGGCTCCAGATTTCCCATGCATAAAGAAATAGTTAAGTGAGTTACTGCATCTGAAGCGCTTGGCAAGGGCTTAGAACTCATGCTGGGATTTCAAGCATACGCCACCACACTTACAGTTATCATCTTTTATAAAGCATTTGCCCCTTTTTTATTTTAAAATTAATATATATTTGATATAAACTTTATATACTTACGTTCACTCATATGACCACTAAGTCAAGATAGGAAACAGTCCTATCACTCCAAAGATTCCTTGGATCCCTTCTGGGTGCCCACCCCCTGCCCAGCCCTTAACAACCATTGATCTGCTTTCCATTACAACATCGGCCTTTTGTGTATGGACCCTGGAGGTGGGGCAGGGCATGGGGAAACAAGGTCTCATGTAGCTCAAGTTGGCCCTGAAGTAAATTTGTAGTTGAGGATGCCTTTGAACTCCTGATCCTCCAGTTGTTAGGGTTGCAGGCATCTCCCACCTTATCCAGCTAGACTTCTGACACAGGACACAGTTGGGTGGAAGCCTAACTTTTTTTTAGTTTTTGAGACAAGGTCTCTAGTCCAGGCTGACTTCAGACTCTACGTAGCCAAGGATGATCTTGAAGTCTTCCTGTCCCCAGCTCCTAATTTCTAGTAGCACAGGAATGCACAGGAATGTCCCACCATGCCCAGAAGACTGAAGCAGGAGGATTGAAAGTTCAAGGGTAGCCTAGGCAACCCACTATCACAAAAACTTTTTTTTTTTTTTTAAACAGAAGTACAGAACTGGGACTGTAGCTTGGTAGAGCACTTGCCAAGTATGCTTAAGGTTCCAGCAACAGTTAGATTTAAAAAAAAAAAAAAAAAAAAAAAAAAGTTGCGGCTGAGGCTATAGCTTAGTTGGTAGACTACCTAGCATGCACAAACCCCTGAGTCTGATGCTCAGCAACCCACGAACCGGCCATGCCCTATCCTAGAACCATCAGTAATGGGGGTGGATTATTCAGCTCACACTCTGAAGCCTAAGAACCACTGCTGGGGAACACTAATGCTCAGGCCAGCAGCGACGCCTTGTGCAGGTCACCAAAATCCAGTGAGAGGTCACGGATTCCAAGCTTGGCCTCAGCTCTCATGAGGGCTGATCTGTTTCTGGTTTGCTCCTGCTTCTGAAGTGTTGTTTTATCAAGGTGCCGGTGGAAAAAATGTGAGGTGTTCACAGAGGTCCCCTTCCTTGTCATACCCTGAGGCTGCTGTGAGCAGCTGGCAAGGAACCAGCCCCTCACACATCAGGAGAGGCCCCAAAGTGAAGCTCAGGACTTCTCTGGGTCTCCCTTCCCTCTGCGATCTTGGTATTGCAACCTCCTGAATCCTGGCACCCTTGGTGGTTCTTCAAGGCCTTTGCGTCCCCCTCCCCACCCCAGCTTTCCTAGCTATTGTTGGCAGTTTAATGTGACACTCACAGGCTGTCACAGCTGGAAGAGAAAACCCTCCTCAGCCGCCACCCCCTATTGTTGTGCTCCCATCAGAATTACAGAGTCAGAGGAGTTCTCTGAGCAGTTTGGTTCCTGGCACGTGGTAAAACGCTCAATAAGTGTGAGTTATTGTTCTTCTCCCAATAGAATTCCAGGGAACAATTAAGCTGAGTTTTTACAGTCAGCTTCTCCTAACTCTCCCATACATTTTTCTGGATTAGGGTGTCTACTGTTGCTCTGCACCTATCACAGGAGGCTGTAATTGGACTCTGGGGACCCCGGATGGTTTCCTGTCTTTGGTCTGTGCATGCAAAGCCTTAACCTCAGGGCTCGGATAGTTCTCAGTTCAGGAGACAACCCAAGAGCGTGGCCTTTTCAGAGACACCTTCTCCTCACTTTTCTTTGGCAGCATCCAGACTCACAACTCCAACTATGTAATTTATAGGAACTTCAGAATCCCAGGCATTCTTGTGCCTGTCCTCTGGAGCGCAGTACGTGTGTACACACACAAAAACACACACGCACACACATACATCCTCACTTACCTGCAGGCACACCAGCAACCACACTCATGTCTAGAAGGCACACTCAGCTCATGTAAGACCAGGTAGTCATGACTACCGGATGAGAATGACAACTGCTCTGCTGTGGTCTCCTACCCTGGGGAACAAGAACTCAGAAAAGCAGGCCAAAGAATCAGGCCCAAAGGCTTAGCCAGGTCAATGGCACAGAAAGCTTGGTGACCCACTATCTTTTTTTCCACCAAGGACTCAGAGTAGGGTCCCTAGGATGAGGTCCTAAACTCTGTTAGTGACCTTGTAGTTGGCGGGGTGGTGGGGGTGAGGTGGGAGGGCAGACACGAGCTGTATAAAGAGTCATGACTCTTGGCTGCAATCACCCACCAGTGACTTTTCCAAAGCAGAAGTATAGGGAGGAGTATGGGCAGGGAGAGGCTCTAATGTTGCGCTCAGCCACAAACCCCCCGACAGAACTCTGAGCCTTCGGTGGATTTTGGGTAATCTGGCTCAACAGAAACCTAAGCTCTGAACTCTTTCTTTTCTGATTTAAAATTGTAAATAGTAAATTTACATTTACATTCACTGTAGATGGGTAGATAGATAGACAGACAGACAGATAGATATGGGAAACAGGAAAAAGGAGGACCTGAAGAAGAAGATGAAAATCACCTCTGCTCCCATCCCACCCGCTCGCTAATCACTGTTGACATTTGGCGGAGTGGAGATGGCCGTGAGCACCAATTGCTTTTCTTCCTTTTCACTGGAACTGCAAGGAGCGTTCTCAAGTCATTACTCTTTGTGAGCCTGTTCAAAGGCCTTTCACCCACTGGTTGTATGCCATCATTTACTGAACTTGTTCCCAGTTCTTGGACGTTCAAGTGACTGTAAAAATCACACGTCTTTGTGCATGCAGGGGACAAGTCTTGCTTGAGGGACTGGAGGAACCCCTCAGAGCACAAGGAGGGAGGGAATCCAGGAAAGGCTGTATGTGGCCTGAACTACAGAGGCTCGGCTGGCTGTCTGAACTAGAGAACCTGACAGGAGTTGAGAGTGAGCTTCTGCCTGCTTTGGGCTTGAGAACGGCCTCATGGTCTCCGGGCATCTCTCCATCCCTTTTGGGGGGAGGAGAGGGCATGAAAAAGAAGGGCAGAGACCTGTCAAGGCTTCTAGAGGTTAGGACAGGAGTGAGTTTGATGCATGTAGCTGTTCTAAATGCCCTGGGGCTGCCCACTCTTCCTCAAAGCCCCTGCACACCTCAGCCACAAGAAGAGAGGCAGAGTGCTGCTTTGGCTGAGACCCTGGAGGCCCTGGACCCAGCGGCTATCCATTAAGACTATCTAGAGAACAGACTGAGGGTCCTCTGGGAGCTATGTCTTTGGTTTTGGGAGATGTAGGTAGAGATAAGACAGGAACTAGAGTGGCACCGGTGGAGCTAGGAAGGCAGAGCCAACTTCGTGGCTCTACAGTCTCTCTGCCCAAAACAGATCTTTTACCTTTCTCTCATGTCACTCAACCTGCCCCACTGGGCAATGACAGAATCATGATGGTGTACCTCGCCGGACTCTGAATGTGTTCGCCTATCCCCTACGTTAACAGGGGCCCCTCCTGCAGGGCTCCATGGGGCTGTAGAATCATAAAATATTGGTACTACAATTGCCCTCTGTGGACACTTCCCCCAACCCTTTATGGGTGAGCTCAGGGAACCTGAAAGGCCAAAAATGGCCGACAGTCCAGGAATGGGTCCCCAATGTACCTGACAGGCCAGAAAAAGCCGATGGACTAGGAATGGGTCCCCAATATACCTGACAGGCCAGGAAAGGCCGACAGACCAGGAATGGGCCCCCAATGACTCCCAACCCATAATCCCTGGACTTGTGTAACCTCCAACTCCACACCTGTAGATCACATTTGCTCAGAGACAGGAGGATACCCAGAGGTTCAGAAGCTTTCCTCAGGAATTAGAGAAACTGGGCCTGCTGGAATCTCCCCAGGGCTCCTCAGGTGTAGACCTCGGGCATTCTAGTTCCCTGCCATCAGGAAGGAGCCTTGTTTCTGTAGTCCAGGATTCCTTGCTTTTTAGATTCCCAGGGAGACAAAAACGAGGCCCTGCATTTGTGATCTGAACCTACATCCCAACCCAAGCTTTCTGCCCCATCGCTACATTGGGAAGCTTCTGTCACAGCTGGGTGACAGTCACATGGAACTCACAGCAGGGCCCCTAGGCACATGGCAGCCCTGCGCCCCAGCACCACCTGTACCCACTCTGCCTCGGGAGCTGGCCTATTGGGCCACATGCCTTGTCTGCTGTGCTTTGTTATTCTTCATTAGACATTCCTCTAGCTCCAGCTCCAGTGCAGAACTCTCAGGGGCTCAGCACCACGGCAGCCTCTCCTCATCCCTTTCCCCTCATGTAGGTATCAGCCCATGCTCTCCCCAGTGGTGAGTCAGCCAGGGAAACCTAAGACCTTTCAGACATGCCCACAGTGCCCTGCTCCCATCGATGTCCCTCTCCTCCATGTACTCCCTCTCCATCCACTACCCAGGCATTGTTCCTGGAGCCATTCTGTCTCCAGAGCCATCTCTCTAGAATCCATCCATGTTCCCTGGGGGAAAACGTAGAAACAGCTCCTTCCCGGGCATTGATGGTGAATGCTTAATGGGGCTGGGACAGGGGCTGGGATCAGATAAGTTCTGCCCTGGGAACAGGAATCTCCCCCTTGGCTTTCCCTTCTATCACTAGCAGAATGGCAGCTGGGATGTCTGAAAGGCCCCAGCGGGTGAAGACGGGCTCTGAAGCCCAGAAATAAAGATTGCAGCCTCTGGGGCTGGACAGATGGCTCAGTGGGTAAGAGCACTGGCTGTTCTTCAAGAAAACCCAAGTCAGTTCCCAGCACCCACATGGTGACTCACAGCTATCCGTAACTCCAGTTCCAGGGATCTAACACACTCTTTTGATCTCTATGGGCACCAGGCACACATGTGCTATACATGTGTATATGTATCATACATATAAAATAAATAAATCAATTTTAAAAAATAGCATCTCCATGTATCATCGTCAGGGCCCTGTCACCTCAATCATCTCTGTGGATCCTCAAGGCAACTTCATAGGATAGGCAGGGCTTATCATCTATTTGTTTATTTTATTGGTTGCTTATTTTTTGTTGTTGTTTGAGACAGATTTCTCTGTGTAGCCCTGGTTATCCTAGAACTTGCTCTGTAGACTAGGCTGGGCCTTGAACACACAGAGATCCCCTGCCTCTGCCTCTCAAGTGCTGGGACTAAAGGCGTGGGCCAACGCTGCCCAGCATCATCTAGTCTTTTTTTTTTTTTTTTTTTTTTCTTTTTTTTTTGTTTTTTTTTCGAGACAGGGTTTCTCTGTATAGCCCTGGCTGTCCTGGAACTCACTTGTAGACCAGGCTGGCCTCGAACTCAGAAATCCGCCTGCCTCTGCCTCCAAGTGCTGGGATTAAAGGCGTGCGCCACCACGCGCCCGGCTTCTCATCTAGTCTTTACGGGTAATGAAACTCAGGGTCTTGCAAGCTCACCAGAGTCATCAAAGCCAAGGTGGATGGAATCCAAGTCTGCAGACCAAAACCCAGGGCAAATCACACCAGAGTCATCCAAAACTATGGAAGTCCTTGAGACTGCTTCGCCCCTCTCTCCATATCTGTTCCTCCCTGTGGAGGGTGTGGATCTGTTGTAGACACACTCAGTGGCTTTTCTCTTCCCTCCAGCCAACCTTCCAGGTGCTGGGTAAACAGACAGCAGAGGGAAGGAGGGAAGGCAGCCCCTCAGTACATCCATCATCTGAGCCTGTGGGCTGTGTGCACGTCCTGCTGAGGTCCACTGGTGCAGACCTCAGCACCCAGGATGCTCTGCCGTAGGCTCTGCAGGAACTTCCCAACCTCAGTTTATCTAGAGAGCGGATTAGCCTAAAGTCCCTAAGACTACATTTGGGGGGTGGTGGTCAGGAAAAGTATCATCTCCTGCCAAGAGCTATAGCCATAAACATAGCCCCCATGCAAGCTTAACACAGATTTAAGAATAAACTCTCCTTTAACCCCCAGTTGCATCTACCCCAAGGCCTGGACCCTTCTCTCCAGCTCTGCCACTGGATTCCCAGTATTTCTGTAGTCTAGGTGGACCTTTGTGATCTTCCTGCCTCAGTCTCTCAAAGAGCTGGGATTACAGGCATGTATCACCTGGGAGCTTCAAGTATCCTTGGTTTACCTAGACACAATAAACGCCACCCTTCCCAATGAGCCTGGAGTGTTTGTACACACCTAGTGAGCAGGAGGTTGGGGCAGGAAGATTTCAAGGCCATGTTTCCAGCTGCCTAGTGAGTCTTTAGCTGTTTGGTTGTTCTGTAGTGGAGTTTGCTGTTGCTTTGTTTTGTTTGTTACAAGGTCTCACTATGTAGCCCAGGCTGGCCTCAAATCTGAGTGCTGAGTTTATGGGTGTAAGCCTCCATGCCTGGATTACATAGTGAGTTTGAAATCAGCCTGGGCAACATAGTAAGACACAGTCTTAAAATAAATAAATGAAGCCTAGCAACAGTGGTATACATCTTTAATCCCAGTACTCAGGAGGCAGAGCAGAACAGGCAGATCTCTTCTGAGTTCAAGGCCAGCCTGGTCTACAGAGAGGGTTTCAAGACAGCCAAGGCTACACAGAGAAACCTGTCTCAATAATAATAGTAATAATAATAATAATAATAGGGGTGGGGATGGGAGACTGAATATGTGACAGCTGCTCTTACAGAGGACAAGCGTTCAGTTCCCAGCACCCATGTCTAGTGGCTCACAACCACCTGTAACTCCAACCTTCAGGGATACAGCACCTTCGTTTAGCCATCTCGAGGGCTTGCATGTCTGTGCACACATATACATACATATAAATAAAAACAGTAAATAATATAAATCTTAAAATAAATATTTAAAGCTGGGTGTGGTGGCTCGTGCCTTTAATCTGCACTCAGGAGGCAGAGACAGGCAGAGCCTTGAGTTTGAGGCCAGCCTAGTCTACTGAACAAGTTCCAGGACAGTCAGGGCTACACAGAGAAACCCTGTCTCTCTTTCCCTCTATATAAATTTTATATATATACACATGGGGAGTTTAGAAATCACGTCAGGAGCCAGGTTCCCACCCATCTCTCCTATTGAGTGTCTGCAGCCCCTTGGGCCTTAGCAGGGCTACGTAGTTGGTCCTCAAGCCCCCCTGCACCTTAAGTCACATCTGCCCTCTCCCAGACTCTCATCCCTGTTGTCCTTTGTCCAGCCACAGGACCTTTGCTGACATCCCCCCCCCTCTCTCCGTGTGAAATAAGCTTTGGTGCTGAGACAAACAAAGATTAAAAATAATCAATTTAAGAAGAATAAAGTCTTGTTTTGACTCCTTCAGAGGTTTCAGCCTAAGATCTGGTCCTCATATAGGGGCCAGGAAGTAAAAAAGAGAAAGAAAAAATAACGAGTAGGCAAGAGAGCCAGTCTCCCAGCAATCTGCTTCAAGGCCAGGCCCCACTCCCCATGACCTAAAACCTCCCACCAGGCCCCGCCCTAAAGTGTTTCCACATCTCTGCGAACACCAAGGACTAAGCCTGCGACACACTGGCCTCTGGGCAGCCTTCAAATCCAGGCTACGGCGCCCTTCTCATCATCTCGGGAACAGGCTTTCCGTGTCTCAGCCTTTCCGGCCTCTCTGTCAGTTCTGCCCATTGCAGTTGCTAAGCCCACATGCTTGCCGTGAGCTGTACTTCCCCCTCAGGATAGACAAGGATGTTGTTTATTGCCTCTCCCACTGCTGTATACCCAGCACTGGGTACGGTGCCTGGCATTTAGCTAATGCTGAATGATCATGTGCCAAGGAAGTAAATGAGTGAACCAACTTTCTGAAGTGAGTACCACCGCCATCCTCACTCCACAGACAGAGAAACTGAGGCTCTGAGAAACAGCTAGCTCAAAGTCGTCACAGGTGACAAATGGCAAAGCAGCGCTTAGGGTCAAGTGGAAGCACAGAGTTCACATGCTCAACCACTCTAGGCCATGTATCCAGGGGCCTGGCCTCTGTGACTGCCTCTCTTGCTCTCCTGACAGGCTCCGTGAAGACTGCGTGGCGGCCGGAGACTCCCCTCCCTGGCAACTGCCTGGAGAACCATGGAGAGCTTGAGTGAACTACAGAACCCACTGCTGCCGAGAAGCCCCACCCACCTCCACAGGCCCTACCCCTACCCGGAGGCCCCGCCCAGCTGGTCCTGCCAACAGAAGCTCTATTCATACCTTCTAGGAGGTGCTGGTCCCGCCCATGCCCATCAGCTCCTAGACCCAGGGTCCCTGCAACTAGCCGTGGAGGCGTGGTATCGGCCCAGCTGCCTCCTGGGGAGGGACAAGGTCAAAGAGCCCAAAGCAGGCAGCTGTGAGACCAGCTTCACCGAAGCCAGGGAACCGTTGGTGGGCCTGCCGAGCAGGGCTCAGAACCTAGTCAAGCTGAGGAAGATGTAACCATCCATACTGTGTCCTATGGGGTTCAAGAGGAGCTGCAGGGCCAGGAAGACAGCCAGGAAGAGGAGGTGAGTAGCATTTTTAAATGTAGATTGTAAGGTGGGCATGATGGAGCAGGCCCTTAATCGCAGCACTCAGGAGGCAGAGGCAGGAAGATGAGGATTTGATGTCAACTTGGTCTACATAAAGACTTCAAAAACAGCCTGCACTACACAGTGAGACCCCATCACAAAAAAGAAGGCAACTTGTATTCACAGCACGTGGGAGGTGGAGACAGAGGGACCAGGAGTTCAAAGTCAGCCTTGGCTACCTGGTGAGTTCAAGGCTAGCATGGGCTACATGATACCCTATTGAAGAAGGGGAGAAGGAGGAGGAAGAGGAGCACTAGCTTGGGTAAACTATTTATCAACCCAAGTGATAAAGAGCAAACCACTGTAAATAGCAACTATTAATCACTTGAAAATAAATTATGTTGGTGGCTGATCTATTTCTTCTCAGCCTCTCTCCCACAAAGTATGTGGCTTTATAACTTGCTTTTCCGATATCGCTCTGTGTAATTTAATATCTCCTACAAGGTGATTTGTAAATGACAGGGTCTTTCACTGTGAGCCCTTCCATCGTTTGTTAACTTGATCTCCCGGTCTTTGGGCACTGAGAACACTTCTCATCTTCCATCTTCCCCAGTCTCTCCCCTGGGATGAACATCTCTGGGTTCAGAGACTCACGTTCTTCCACAGTGAGAAGTTCTTAAAAGTACCATTCACCAGGTCACTGAAAAGGCTCTCAGTGGAGTGACATAGAGTGACAAGACCAGCCTCCACTCTCAACAGCAGACGAGGCTTGCTCTGTATCTGCCCACTGGGTAGTACCTGTTTTTTTTTTTTTTTTTTTTTTTTTTTTTTGGTTTTTCGAGACAGGTTTCTCTGTGTAGCTCGGCTGTCCTGGAACTCACTCTGTAGACCAGGCTGGCTCGAACTCAGAATCCGCTGTCTCTGCCTCCCAAGTGCTGGGATAAGGCGTGCGCCACCACCGCCCGGCTAAAGTTTTTTCTTTTTTTCCACAATGATTTGTGGGACAAGGACAGGATTCAAACCCAGGGAGAGACAAGAGCAGGACAACTCCAGAGCACGGAGTCTAGAGCACTGCGCCACCGCCAGATGCTCTGTTTTGTTGTTGAGTTTTTAAAAACGACATTATTAGCGGGGTGTTGGTGGCACACGCCTTTAATCCCAGCACTTGGGAAGCAGAGGCAGGTGGATTTCTGAGCTCCAGACCAGACTGGTCTACAGAGTTCCAGGACAGCCAGGGCTACACAGAGAAACCCTGTCTCAAAAAACCAAAAAAAGAAAAAAGAAAAACCAAAAACCACCAACAAAAACTACTTGTCTATTTATCTGTCTGTCTATCTATCTATCATCTACTGTATGTATGGTCACAGCCTTTGTGTAGGAATCAATTATCTTCTTCTACCACGTGGGGTCCCGGGATTGGTGGCCGGCACCTTTACCCAAGGACCCACGTGTGTTTTCAACTCTTGTCAGTCTGACAGGGTTTCCCAGACCCTGGGTTGTGCCAGCAGACCTCACTCTCTTGCAGAGCGATGAGACCTCCACGAGAGTGAGTGTGAAGACGCCTTCCTCACTCTGCCTCCCAGGGACCACCTGGGGCTCACACTCTTCTCCATGCTGTGCTGCTTCTGGCCTCTAGGCATTGCTGCCTTCTACTTCTCCCAGGGGGTAAGTGTACATGGGACCCAGGAGTGCCCCCCTCCCTCGCCTCCTCTCTCAGCCGGAGGACTTGACATTCACCTGCAGGATGGGGGGGTCAAGGACCTGGTGAACTGGGCTGTTTTGGGGGGCATTGGGGCTATTATCTTATATCAACCTTTTGTCTCCCTAGACCAGCAAGGCCATCTCCAAAGGGGACTTCCGCCTGGCCAGCACCACCTCCCGCCGGGCCCTCTTCCTGGCCACACTCTCCATTGCTGTGGGAGCCGGTCTCTATGTGGCTGTGGTGGTAGCTCTGTCTGCGTATATGTCCCAGAATGGCCATGGCTAATAGTCAATAGGACTATCATCCTGGCTCTCCTGGCCTACTGGAGGAAGGTGTAAAGCTTGGAACCGTGGATTCTGTGGAGAGCCTTGGCCCTGAAGAGAACCTGTGGCAATAGCTTGCTGAGGAGAGGCCTCCCGTTCTGCAGCCCACACAGGGCAATCAATCTTGCCCTCTTGCCCACTGTTTCCGGTCCCAGAGCAGGCTGGGTGTGGATGGAGAGCAGAAGCAGCAGGATTGTCCAACAGGCCTAGCCAGGTAGACTCTGCCCATTCCCTGCAGGATGTCAGCCTCACAGGCAGCTCAGTCTCTGCTTGCCATTTTTCCCACAGAGAAAGAGCAGACTCCAGAAAGGAAAAAGAGTTCCCAAGGGAAAAAGACCTGGAAAGACTTTTCAGTCAAGAGGGTTCTCACCTGTGCACATTTTCAGCAGCTGACCCAGCCCACCCCACCCCTGACCCCCTCAAGGCCCAAGATCCTCCAAGCAGGAAAGGAAAACATGGACCCCAGCCAGCTCTTGCTCTTCTGACTCTGGTACTGCATGTCTCTGTTACTGTGGAAGACGTTCTGCCGTGTCTCCCAGGCAGAGATGGAGCCAGGGAGTTCTGTAATGAGGGCAGGTTGCTAGGGCTTTTCTGTACCAGAAAAAAAGGCAGATACAGTGACAGAGAGGATGGAGGCCTGGGATCCTGCAGGATCACATGACCTCCCCTGTTCTTCACTCACCATCCTTTCTGGGCTCTGCTGGAAGAGCCGTGAGAGGGTATCCCACCCGTGGAGACTAAGAAGGGTACTGTTAGTTCCCAGCTATAGCATGTAGGGTCCTGGATCCAGTCTTATGGGAAAGGGATTAGAAGGAACTCTGGGGAACATGGAATGGGACAGAGGAGGAACACAGACAGATGCCTAAGGGATTTGCTTCTCCATCACTCTCCATGCTGGTGAGCAGGGTGTGCAAGAGCCTCCCATGGAGGTTCCCAGGCTGCCTGGATTCTGCCGGAATATCCAGTCTGGAGTAATTTTGCAGCCATTTCTAGACCCTCCATCAACCTGAGCAGGAAGGCCAAGCCTTTCTCTCCACCTGAGATATTTCCCCATCTCTGAATGATGGGGCAGTGGTGGTAATGGTGCCTGGGCACCTTCACTATTAACGACTACCATTCGAGACTGCTTTCAAAGCCCTCCACCCCCAGGCACTGAGAGATGTCAGAGTTTCAGAGACACGAAGAGCAGAGAACATGGTACAGTGGGAAGGCAGGTCCGAAGGGACTTCAGCTATGGACCATTGTGCACGATTTGGGAGACCTGGCTATTTCCACGCCCTGTCTAGCCCCACACTTTCCCTATTTTCCTCACTTCAGGGTTTGCCCACTCTCCACCTCCCTGCGTCGGCAGTTTTAATGTCCCCTTACTGTCTTTATTTATCCTGACAATAAACTTTTCTGTAACACCTGGTGCCATCTGGGGCCTCGGGCTGTCCTGTGCCTAGAACTCGGGCTCCTCTACTGTATCTAAGTCTTATGTTCTGGATCTCCATGTGGATCTCAAGAGCTGGAGGTTGATGGATTGCACTTGACTTAAGCAAGGCAAGGTAAGACAAGACATAAGCCTGCAAAAAAAAAGCTCTCCTGGGTGTAAGAGCCTGGGAGGTCAGGAAGGGAGAGATGGGAAACAGTGTGCGCTCTACACGGCTGCCTGGAGCTACCAGGGGATAGACTCAGGGTAAGGCATGCCAATGGTTTCATTGCCCAGTTGTCCATTCTTGGGTCCCCCGTGTTTTCTGTTCCTAAAAACTGTTCCTGGGAAGTGTGGAGAGGAAGTCATCCAGGCCTCAGGTTCCAGCCTCAGCACTAAATTCCCAATATCCTCTCTGTCCTCAGCCCTTAGCAGAGGAGCTGGCCTGGCCTCAAAGTCACTGTCTAGAAGGTCTTAGGGAAGCATGTTATACATATCCACCCCCTATGGGCATCCACATCTATGACAGGGCACCGTGTACAACCATGTGTTCTACATGAGCCAGAGGCCTTAGAAGAGAAATTCGATTGTGGGGAGTATTTATGGAAGGGAGGTGGCAGGGCTGGGAATAGGGAGAGGTCAGGATGCCATGCAATCCAGATTAACAGTCTGACCAAACCAGGATAGAACCAGGGTGCTCGCCAGGCAGTGGTGGCACACGCCTTTAATTCCAGCACTTGGGAGGCAAAGGCAGGCGGATTTCTGAGTTTGAGGCCAGCCTGATCTACAAAGTGAGTTCCAGGATGGCCAGGGCTATACAGAGAAACCTTGTCACAAAAAAACCACCAGGATGCTCTTTCGGGGTCAACACAAGACAGGGATGTGGCGGGCTTGCTTCCCTCTCGTCTATCAGTTTGGGCCTGATAGATGGTTTGGGCCACCCAGAAGGGAACGTGACCTTGAAAGAACCAGATTTCTTCAGCTGAGGCCAGCCTCTACGGGAGTCACCTGAAGGTCCCTTGGGTGTCACATCACCATATCCACCACCCTAAGCAGATGTGCTAACATCTGCCCAGATCCCTCTGCCCACTCTGCATACTGTGACTTGGTGAGACATGCCCAGAGGCAGGTCAAGCTGAAAGTACCGGAAAGGTGACCAACCTTCCCTCAGTGCCTGGTGGGAATGGGTGGGTGAGTAGCTTTGATGTCTTGCCCCTTGGATGGGAGACTAGGCATATTGCCCCTAGTTCCCAAGGGCCCCCAGTAGGACCTTTTCCACCTTTCACTGAAGCAGTTCATTGGTAGCCTGACCCTCACTGCCTGCCTGCCTCTTTCCCATTGTTCTCCTGCACTGCCTGAAATGCCCCCCCCCCATTGGATGTTTCTCAGAGTTAGCTTTGAGGAAACCCAAACCTGGGCACAGACACACTCATATATGTATGTGAATGCACACATTTGCTTATACACGCTCCTACAGACCCAGCCTTGCACCATGCAGACTGCACGAGCCACGAGAATGCTCAAGAGACCAAGAAGGATGTTGAGGACTCTCACTCAGATCTGCCCACCTTTCCTTCTGTAGGCTGGCTCAAGACCCCAGGCCTAACTAAGCAGGCTGCCTCAGTAGCCCAGAAACACCCACTCCCTTCCCAGTCTTTCAGTATGCCTGGAGGCTTTGAGAAGAAGGAAACTTCCGGTGTCCTCCATCCCTCATTTCCTTCTTCCCTTTCTCTCTTCCCTTCTCTTTCTTTTCTTTTCTCTTCTCCCTCCCTTTTTTGGGTTTTCAAGACCCTGGCTGTTACTCTGTAGACCAGGCTGACCTCTGCCTCTGGTGCTGGGATTAAAGACTTAAAGGCAAGCACCATCACCACCCAGCTCTCTTCCCTTCTTTCTTAAGATGGCGTCTTAGTCTGTCTTTCAGGCTGCCTCATATAGACACATACCACCCTTGCTAGTTCGATTTACTATTTTCAACCCTAGTCTATGGGTTCCTCTTCCCGCCCTACCTCATCCTCCACACAGCCTTCTCCCTTCTGTCCCTACCCTCAGATACAAATTCAGGGTCTACCAGAGATGATGGGATGAGAAACGGCTCTGGGGGCTTCCCCCTGCTGGGGCGGGCCTGTTCTGTGGAGCCTGGGCTTGACCTGGAGTCCTTGGAGCACCAGCAGCCACACTCCCCCACCCTGGAGGAGACCTGCCTCTGGCATGCCTGGGGCACTTCAGTCCTCCTGCTACCCAGCTCTGCTTGTGCCTCCTGCCCGAGGCCCAGGGCTGTCGGCTGGTTCTTCTGACTGGCAGAGAGACTGGGGGCTGGGGCTGGGGCAGTCCCCTGGGTAAAGGTTCCTGTGATGAGCTGCGGTGCCAGCACATCTGTGCAAATATTACCAATTATTTTCCTCACTATAAACACCCAGCAGGAAGGCAGGGAAGCAACCAACCCAAACTGTTTAAAATAGAAACTGAAATTGCTGCACAGGGAAGTCGGAGCGGCTAGCAGGGCAGCCCCCCGCCCCTACCACCACCACCATCACACACACCATTGAGTTCAGGGTCCGCCTTATGTCACACCTGCCCCTACTGACCGTCAACCTCCCAATTCCACGACAAGGTTTGTTTTCTGAAATGAAGACAAGAGAAGTCCTTGCTTAATGTGTGAGGTATCTTCCAGAGGGGGACAGTCGTGCTGTGGAGGGGAAGCCAGGCTGAGGCCACCCAGCCTGAAGTTGGCAGCTGCTTAGCAAGCTCCTGCCCTCAGTAAGCCACAGAGCCAAGGGTGCTATGTGGAAAGGTGTTGGGGCTGTCCTGGTGAGAGAGCCATTCCTCCCCTGCCCCAGGGCAGGCAAGAGGGTGGGAGACTGGCCAAGTAAAGACAACAACCGGTCCCCGTCCTAAGAAAAGGCATTTTTCTGATGGCTAGAAACCAGTTTCCAGGGCCTAGCAGCCTTCTCTGACCTGCCCTCCCCATAGGCAGGCTGATGGGACACCAAGTCTTCGTATAGTCACACAGATTGTCAAAATAGTGACATGACTTCATACCAGTTAATAAGTAGGCTCTGTCCTTCTAAATACTCCCCTTTCTGTTGCCCTGGCCACAGGCCCAGGACCCCAAGTCTCCTCTTACCCTAGAACATAAAAATTAGCAGTTATGGGAAGAGGGAGATGGGGGAAAGATTGTGGGAGGTGTGGCCCACAGCGGGGCAGTGAGCAGGATATACAGCAGATATGTAAAATAATAATAATAATAATAATAATAATAATTTTTAAATAATAAAATAAAATAACTGAACAAACAAACAAAAACAAAATTAGCAGATAGCACACTAGCTTCGTTACCCAAATGCATATATAGCTCCGAGCCTGGGCTGCCCTGATGGTTAAATACTTATCAGTCCTTGGCCATGAAGGCGTCGTTGGTCTGCCTGTACTCAGCCTCTCCCCTCTCTAAAGCAGCTCCCCTCAGGATAGCGCTGTAAGAAACCCACCATCTTCACATGCCAAGTATTCCTGCTGCATTTTAATGCTCTCAGCCCAGGTCACAGACTGGCTAAGCCTGAGCCCCACTCCAGAGAAGAACTGCAACAACAAGGTAGTATCCAAGTCTTTCAGGACATGAATCCAGGGACACTGAGAAGGGAGGAACTGTAAATGATCGGCTGCGGAAGAAACAATGGAAACCCAGAAAGGATGAGTTACCCAGCGTCACACTGCAGGTTATGAGCTAACCTCTGGCCTCACTACCCAGGCCCTGGTACTGCTGATCTGGGCTGGTGATATTAGCCTTCCTGGAGGCAAAGAAAACCCAGACCACCTGCTGCCACAGGTATCTCCTGGTTCAAAGGCTTCTCCAGTCATCCCTCTGTAGGGCTGACACCCTGGCCCTTGCTATTTTTGGTGGCAAGGCCCAGAGTGGGTGAGAGGGTGACAACCTTGCTTCATCCTGTCCCCAGGGGTTCTCACATCTTCTCTTGGACAAGGAGAGGAACCACTCTGGCAGAGGAGTCCCCACAGGGAGACTCAGATGTTCTGAACAAAAATAAAAGGTGTTCATGCCGCTCAATTGAATTGCCAACATTCCAGTCTCTGTTCCTTGAACTAACCCCGCCCCCTCTCTGAAAGGCATGTCTGGCTTCAGAGCCAGCTCCAGCTCTGCAAGGAAATGGCAGAAACTCCAAGAGAGCAGGTCTCCCCAGAAGCATCCCAGAAGACAAGGCACCGTGGGCTCATTTGCATCACAGTGGGGGCAGGTACACTGATTGAGAGGGTATCTGAAGTACACAAAGGACCTTCTAACAAACTCTCTCACAGAGGGGGCTATTCCTGTCCCCGTCTTACAGACAGGGAGACTGAGGCTACCGAAGCCTGTATCATAGTAAATGGAAACACAGGTTCTGGGAGCATATGACTGCCATCACCCACTGCTTACATCCTGTCTGAAGCCACTTTCTAGACACTTGTATTCCCAGCCCTGTACCTAAACACTTCTACTCAGAGGTGGGCAGAGATGCAGAATAATGGCAGCCTGAGATCACAGCTTCCTGGAGACAAAGACCCCAGTTCAAGTCGCATCCTCTTTGGGCAAGCTGTTCCTCCGTGTTTCCCATCTGCAAAACTGGGGACCTGGTGATGTTTGTGAGCGCAAGGATGGCTGTGTGTAGTACATTAATGATACCTCTATAGCTCCTTCAGGAGCACCAAGTGCTATACTGGATGCTCACCCGTAGTCCCCGAACCCTGGAGGAGTGTTGCCACAAGTTGGAGGCCAGGCTATCTATACATGACCTCCAAAGCAATCTAGGTGGCAAACAGAGAATCTGCATCAAAATAAGATCAAGGAAAAAAAGTTTAGTAAATGCTGTATGAAATTTCTTAACTCAGTAATGCTGTATGAATTTTCTTTTTTGTTTTTTTTGTTTTTTTTTTTTCTTTTTTGGTTTTTCGAGACAGGGTTTCTCTGTGTAGCCCGGGCTGTCCTGGAACTCACTCTGTAGACCAGGCTGGCCTCGAACTCAGAAATCCGCCTGCCTCTGCCTCCCAAGTGCTGGGATTAAAGGCGTGCGCCACCACCGCCCGGCTTGTATGAATTTTCTTAACTCAGGTGACAGAGTGCTTGTGTAACACGAGGGAGCCCCGGCCTCCACCCCCAGCACCACTTGAACCGGGTGAGCACATGCCTGTAGTCCCAGCACTCAAAGTTTAAGATTATCCTTGGCTACATACGTAACTATCAAGTTTGAGGTCAGCCTAAGCTAAAGGAGATCTTATCTCAAACAATCAAAAAACAAAACCAAACAACAACAACAACAAAACCCCAAAAGCCACCCCTCCCCCAGCAGACATTTCCCTAAATGGCTTCCGGCCTCTCCCACCCAACTGTTCCACAGCCAGAAACCCTAATCTCTAGCTGCCCAGATTCCAGCAGATTCTTGGGCAGATTTCACTGGAAGCCAACTGAAGACAGCTGCCTGTTTTCACCTTTTTCGCTCAGTCTCTCCCGGAGCCTGGAATCCCCTTATCTGTCCCCATTCTTCCTAGATACGGTGCAAAAACCTCTTTGGTGCAGCGTTTTCTGACAATCCACCCTTCCCCCACACCAAGCCTCCTCGGTGGTGAGCCACTGCCACACCTGTTGACACTGAGATGGCCCGTTAATATGCAGCACGTCTCTTCTGAGGTGGAACTTGTCTCCGTGCTCAGCCTCAGGTCTAGCTCCAGCCCGCTCACATTCTCACCCTGTGAACCATCAGGGTTAGGCTCTTCCTACAGCTATGTGACGTTGGGTAGGGGGCTTCTAGATGGGAAAGGCTTTCCGGTCCCTGGGAGGGAGGGCGAAGAAACCAGAGACAAGAATGTGGACCCCTGGAATGCCCAGCCTGGAGTATCTGCCGCTCCTTCTGCCTTTCATCTGGGATGCCACAAAGACCACCCCTGGTGCTGTGAAGTCTGCACCCTGCAGGGACAAAAGAACTGAAAGTGGCTTCTTGCCTCTCTTTGGTCTCCTGGATGATCTGGGGATAAGATTGGCCTCTAGTCACAGCTCTGCTCCTGGGTCATTCTGGATCCTGTTCTCCAAAGCAGTCTACAAGTATGGGTACCACCAGCCTGTCCATCATCTGCAACCAAGGCCAACAGCAGAGGCTTGTTCCCGCCAAGCCACGCCTTACTTACCTGCGCTCATTCTGATTTGACCTTCCCCAAAGCTCCTTGATGCTATTCTCCATCTGCTCAGATGACTGGGAAAGCGCCTGTCCTGCCGTGTCTGTCCTGCCGCATGCTACAACATGGACGACCCTCGAGGATGTTGTGCTAGGGAAACAGGGCATCAGAGAAGGACAAACACTGTATGTTTTCTTCTGTGAGGTTTCGGGGTGCTCAGACCCATGGAGACAGAATGTGAACTGACTGGCGACTGTTGGAAGCAGAGGGGAGACAGGGCAGGGAGCCTACGTTTAATGAAGACTGCTCAGCCTGCAAGATGAAAAGTTGTGCAGATCAGTGGTATAGCAACAGGAATGTATTTAATATTACTGAGCTTCCCACTAAAAAAACTGGATAATAGTTGAGTGGTGGTGGCACATGCCTTTGCTCCCGGCACTTGGGGACAGAGGCAGGTGAATCTCTGTGAGTTTGTGGCCTACTGTATCTACAGAGTGAATTCCAGGACAGTCAGACTACATAGAGAAACCCTGTCTTCAAAAATCAAAATAAATAAATAAATAAAAGCTGGGTGTAGCAGTGCACGCCTTTAATCCCAGCACTTGGGAGCCAGAGGCAGACAGCACCTCTGTGAACTGTTGAGTTCGAGACCAACTTGGTCTACAGGGTGAGTTCCAGGGCAGCCAGGACTACATTGAGAAACCCTGTCTCAAGAGAGACAGAAAGAGAGAGAAAAAAGGATAAGTTAGGGATAGAAAGATGGCTCAGTGGCTAAGAGCACTGGTGCTCTTCCAGAGGTCCTGAGTTCAATTCCCTCACAATCATCTGTAATGAAACCCGATGCCCTCTTCTGGTATGTCTAAAGACAGCTACAGTGTACTCATATAAATAAAACAAATAAATCTTAAAAAGAGAGAGAGAGAAAGAGAGAGCGCTCAGTCCAGGCGGCTCACAACAGACTATAATTCCAGCTCTAGGATCTCTGCTGCCCTCTTCTGGCCTATACAGGTACTCACACACTTGTGCATACACATACACATAAATAATTTTATTTCAGGACAGAGTTTCTGTGTATAGCCCTGGCTGTCCTAGAACTCTCTCTCTGTAGACCAGACTGGCCTCGAACTCAAAGATATGCCTGTCTCTGCCTCTCAAGTGCTGGGATTAAAGGTGTGAACCATCACTGTCTGGCAATATATATATATTTTTTTTTAAAGAAAAGTGTCTATTTACATGGATAAGATCAAGAAAGCACTGGGCTTGGTGGCACAGGTCTAGAATCCCAGCCATTCAGGAAGCAGAGGCAAGAAGATGGAAAGTTCAAAGCTAGCCTGGCCAACTTAGGCATTTCTCAAAATAAAAAGCATTAAAGGGGCCAGGGATACAGCTCAGTGGGAGAGTACTTGGTTCAAATAAGGCTGGCTCAATTCCCAGTATCTTACAAAAAGAAAGAAAAAACCAAGATTGTAAAACTTATGTGGTGTTTGCGTATGTGTGTAAGGATGTGAACTTGCATATGGACCAGAAATGAATGTTTGTTATTTTCAGTTTCTCTCTAGCTTATTTTTGTTTAAAGATTTTTTATTTTTTTAATTTTATGTATGTGAGTACACTGCCATTCTTTTCAGACACACCAGAAGAGGGCATCGGATCTCATTAGATGGTTGTGAGCCACCATGTGGTTGCTGGGAATTGAACTCAGGACCTCTTGGAAGAGCAGTCAGTGCTCTATAACTGCTGAGCCATCTCTCCAGCCCTTGGCTTATTTCCTAAGACAGGGTCTCTCACTGAGCCTAGAGCTTGCCAGTTTGACTACACTGGCTCCCAATGAGGCCCAGGGACCTTACAGTCTCAGCTCCCGGAGCAGGGGTTACAAAGCAGGTGTGCTGACACAGCCAGCTTTTATGTGCACAGCAGGAATGGAACTCGGGTCCTCATGACATTTGAACGGCAAGCACTTTACCAATTGAGCTATCTCCCTGGCCCCTCGTGTGGTTTTTAACTTTTTTGTTGTTTGATTTTTGAGGTTAGCCTGGAACTCACTGTGTAGTCAAGGGTAACTTTGAACTCAGGATTCTGCTGTTTCTAACCCAGAGGTGCTAGAACCTGCCATTCTTTTCAGAGACACCAGAAGAGGGCATCGGATCTCTTTAGATGGTTGTGAGCCACCATGTGGTTGCTGGGAATTGAACTCAGGACCTCTTGGAAGAGCAGTCAGTGCTCTATAACTGCTGAGCCATCTCTCCAGCCCTTGGCTTATTTCCTAAGACAGGTAATAGACCTGTGCCACCATACCTGATTTTTTACCAAAAAAAAAAATTAAAAAATTAAGAGCCTAGGGCAAGTGATAACTGATAATTTGCTATGTGGAAAAAACAAACAACAAAAACTCTGATGCAACTGGGTGATGGTGATGGTTCACACCTTTAATCCCAGCACTCAGGAGGCAGAGGCACTGGGATCTCTAAATTCAAGGCCAGCCTGGTCTACAAAGTTCAAAAAAATTAAACCAAAACCAAGAAATCCCTCCAATGCTATGATAAATCTGTCTGTCCAGTCTTTTCTCTGTCCCTCTAGCCCCGGCTCACTTTGAAGCCTTTATTTATTTATTTATATTTCACATGCATTGGTGTTTTGCCTGCATGTATGTATGTATAAGGGTTTCAGATCCTCTAGAACTGGAGTTACAGGCAGTTGTGAGTTGCCATGTGGATGCTGAGAATTGAACTCTGTTCCCCTGGAAGAGCAGCCAGTTCTTTACCACTGAGCCACTGAAAGAATTTTTTCCTAAGGAAAATACAAGAGAGTCAGCTTTCCCCTGGTGAAGCCTTCAAAGGCTTTCCACTTCTCTTAGATTATAAAAAAAAAAAAAAAAAAAGGCCACATGCCACATTTCCTGGGAGATCAGGAAAAAAGTCGAACTACTGCTCTTTGCAGAATGACATGGTTTTATACATATAGAAAAGTAGAAGGATACCAGCAAGCTGTTCAAACTGATAAATGAATTCTGCAAAACTGCAAGATACAAGATTAACACAGGAAAACCAGTAAGTGTGTTTGCATCAATCAGGCACCAGCTGAAAACCATTAAGAAGACGTGGTCTTGCTGGTGCGTATACCTGCAATCGAAGCACGTGGGAGGCTGAGACTGGAGGATTGTTGCTACTCCAGGAGACCTTATCCCAGCTACACTGGCTGTTTTTTAACACATGCCAAAGTCAGAAAGACAACAGAGCAAAGGGGTAAAGCCCGGAGATCCCGGATGTGGGGGGGGGGGCGGTGAGAGGGGGCGTTTTGCATAAGATGAGAAGGAAGAGGAGAAGGAGGTGCCCTGAGGTGAACTCAGATTTGGCACCTGGGACATCTCTCATCACTCATCAGTGACATTTGAAAGCTGCTTCATGAGAGGGGAAGGGTGAAGGAGATCTCAGCCGGTTGGAGGGGGAGGCAGTAGGTGTGACTGCCAGTCAGGAAAGCAAGCTGATTCCAGACACTGACAGAGGCCCAAGGGGGAAGAGGCCTCTGTCAAAGGTCCTGGGTGGGCAGGGTGTGACTGTGGAGTGACGAAATAACTAGCCGGGAAACACACATGCACGAACAGGGACGAAATAGCTAGCCAGGAAACACATATGCACGCAGGCACGCACGCTCTCACGCGCACTACCTGCAGCCAGCGCTATACCGGGTGAACAGAACCCAGAAGTGTGGGAGAAAGCAACAAGAGGTAATGATTTCTATTTCATTTTCCTTTTTTGAGACAGGCTAACCTCAGACTCACTATGTGGCTAAGGCTAAGCTTGAACTCCTGATTCTGATGAGTCTACTCTCTAGTGCTGCGATTCCAGAGGTAGACCACCATGCCCAACTCTGCCCACAGCCTTGAGAACCACACTAGGTTACAAAACCTGCAGCCACAATCTACTACGGCCCACGAACAGGGCCTAAACTCCTTACCTTGCCTGACCGCATTCCCCGCCCACCTCGCCCATGTTTTCCAAAAGCCAAACACCTCCTTCTTTGTAGTCTGAGCATTTTAAACCTAGGATACCCTTTCCTCTGAGAAATCCTTCCCCTTCACCATTGAGAAGCCACTTCCCTGGAAATCTTAATTAATCTTTGTTATTTAATATCAATTTATTTATTATGTAGTATTAATTAATATTTACTAATTCATTACTGGGACTTTTATTCTATTTAATATATGTCTTCCACTTGACACAGACTCCTAAGGTAAATGCACTATCACAGTCTGCGTATCTGAGGTTAAGTGTAGCCCTGGCTGTGTCAAGTAGCAGCTAGTTAGGGAAGATGTCTAGGGAGCTTCTGTTTCTCAGGATCTGTGTCTATTCAAGTCCCCAACTTATAGTCAGTTGTTTTGTCTTTTCTTTTAGCTTAAAAAATTGTTATATGTTCCAGATATTAAACTCTTTTCAGATATATAATTTGCAATTATTCAAACCTCAGCTTTAGATTTTGTCTCTTCTGCATTTTTTAAATGTCATTTGACACGTACAAGTGCTTAGGCTTGCTGTTTTGAATTTAGTTTAGGAAACACAAAGTCTCTTGTAGGCCCCCAGCTGACTTCAGAGTTCCTAGAAAGTGCAATAGGTCTAGTTTTTCCTTTGTCGATCACTCTTTAGTGTCCTACCTGAGACTCTATTCCCTTATCTATGGCTACAGTTTTATAATTTGAGATTTTACAGTCAGGTTATTAATCCATTCTGACTTTGTGTTATATACAGAATAAGGTAGGGGTCCCATTCCAGTCTTATAAAAGTAACTGCCCAGGTATAAAGACATCATTTGTCAAGCTAAAAACAAACAACTCAGTGTTTCTCTTGGAATGCTCTCAGGACCCTGGTCAAAAAATCTACTAGCCAGAGATATTTGTGGTTTATTTTTGGAATCTCTTTTTATTTAAATCTATTGTTATTTATGTGTATGGTGAATCACAGGCAGGCCAGAATCAGCCACTGGATCCTTGGAACTGGAGTTGCAGAGAGCTGTGAGGCCTTGTGTGGGTGGTGGTAAACCTAGGGCCTCTGGAAGAGCAGCCAGTGCTCCTAACCACTCAGCCATCTCTGCAGACTCTACTTTTGGAATCTGGATTAGCTTCCGTTGGTCTATGTTCTTATATCATTTTGATGACTATAGTCCTTATAGTAAGTTAGTTTTTAAGTTGTTATATAGTTTCTGTGCTTGTTTCGTTGAGGTCCGTCTCTTTGTAGAGTCCAGGTTAGCCTGGAACTCAAAGTCCTGCCTGGCCTCCAAGTCCTAGGAAAAGAGGTGTGCATCACTACACATGGGCCTTCTAGGAGTTTCAAAATTGAAAACTTCCAACTTTACAGCAACACTTTTCTCCTTTGATATTGTTTTGGTTATTCAGCCCCTCATGAGCTGGAGGCTCGCTCATCTTTTCCATTTCTGCCTAAAAGAGGAGAGGGGGTCGGAGGCTTTGATAAGGATCTTACAGCATCTGTGGAAGATTACTACCTTAGTGATAGTAAGCTTTCGAATGTGTTCATTTGGGTTTTTGTTTAACTTTTTAAAAAAGATTTATTTATTTTATATATGTAAAAATACTGTCACTGTCTTCACACAGTCGGATCCCATTACAGATGGTTGTGAGCCACCATGTTGTTGCTGGGAATTGAACTCAGGACCTCTGGAAGAACAGTCAGTGCTCTTAACCCCTGAGCCATCTCTCCAGCCTGCTTTGTTTTGTTTTGTTTTTTTAAATGTGTGTGTGTGTGTGTGTGTGTGTGTGTGTGCGCAAGTACCTGCAGAGGCCAGAAGGTGTCAGGTCTCCAGGAGCTGGTGTTACAGTCAATTGTGAGCCACAACACCAGGTGCTTGGAACCTAATTCTCAGCCTCTCAAAAAAGTAACAAGTCAGCCGGGCGGTGGTGTCGAATGCCTTTAATCGCAGCATTTGGGAGGCAGAGGCAGGTGGATTTCTGAGTTCGAGGCCAGCCTGGTCTACAGAGTGAGTTCCAGGACAGCCAGGGCTATACAGAGAAACCCTGTCTCAAAAAAACAAAAAAAAAAAAAGTAACAAGTGCTCTTAACCATTCAGTCCTCTCTCTAGCCCTCTTTTGTTTTTTTCAGACCATCTTATTTAGCCCAGGCTGACCTTTAACTCACTATGTAGCCAAGGCTAACCCTATGAACTCCTGACCCTGCCTCCCTCCCGTGAGTGCCAGGGCTCCAGGGCTGCAGCACCACACCAGGTCTGTTTCCCTTTCCTCATCCTTCTGCCATTTTCAGTGGGCAAATGCTTAACTCCCTGCCTACTTTTACTTCCAGGCAGTGTCTGAGTGCTCTGTTACTGGAACTGGCTTTTTCAATTTACTCCTTGGTGTTCACTGCCGCTATACAGAAACACAATTACAAGGGTATATTGATTTTTGTGTCAGTTTGGGGTGTTATTCTCCATCGTGATCAAATACCTGAGCAAAAGCATTTATGGGGGAAAGTAGATTCTTCATTTGTTTTATTTTGGTTTTTGATCTTAAGAAGGGATGTCATAAGCCGGCGGTGGTGGCACATGCCTTTAATCCCAGCACTTGGGAGGCAGAGGCAGGCGGATTTCTGAGTTCGAGGCCAGCCTGGTCTACAGAGTGAGATCCAGGACAGCCAGGGCTATACAGAGAAACCCTGTCTCAAAAAACAAAAAACAAAAAAAAGAAGGGATGTCATATAGCACAGGCTGGTCTATAATTCACTATGTAGCCCAGGCTGGCCTTGAATTCATGATCCTCCAGCCTACATCTCCCAAATGCCGAATCACAGGAGTACACCATCAGCATTGTGAAGAGATTTATAATCTCACACTTATTTTCCCGTGCTGAGGACCGTATCCAGGCCCTTAGCATTCTTGGCAAGCACTGCCCCACTAACCCACATCCTCAAGCCTAAAATGTTTCTTTTCCTTTTTAAAGGATTTACTTATTTTTATTTTATATGTACAAATGCATGCATGTGTACCAGGCGTGTGTCCGGTGCCCTTGGAGATCGGAAGAGGGTGTCAGAGGCTCTAGAACTGGAGTTACAGGTGGTTGTGATCTGTCCCACGTGGATGCTGGGAACCAAACTCAGGGCCTCTGCAAGAGCAGTACCTGCTCTTATCCACTGTTCCATCTCGCCAGTCGTCCCACCCCCCCCGCACCCCCCACCGTGTTTCTTTTTAGCTTTTTGTTTTTAAGTACTTTTTAAACCTACAAAAAAATAGTACACAGAATTCCCATATGCCCTGTACCTAATTTCCCCTGATGTTAACAACTCATTGAAGTGTGGTAAAAAATAATCATAACAGGAAAATAAAAGCACAGTCCTATTAACTAGACTGCGGACTTACCCACAATGCTCCGCATTTCTCCCTGTCTTTTCCCAGCGTGCATTGAATCCAGGGTTCGGATCACGCCAAGCTCTCATGTTTCTCATTTGGTCCCCTTTAATCTGTGACAATTTCTCAGTTTTGTTTTACATGACCTTGACATTTTGGCTTTGTTTTGTTTTCCTCTGAGACAAAGTCTCAGTATGGAGACCAGGCTGGCCACAAAATAGTAGATTAGCCTATGTCTCTGCTTTCCAAGAACTGAGACTACTTGTGGATAATACTGGTCAGTTACAACGCAGAAAGTCTCTCAGTTTGAGCTTGTCGGATGTTTTCTTTTCTTTTCTTTTTGTTTTGTTTTCTTTTTTTGTTTTGTTATTTCAAGAGATTTTTCTCCTGTGTACCTAGCTCTAGCTGGCCTTGAACTCACAGAGGTCTGCTGCCTCTGCCTCTGGAATGCTGGGATTAAAGGCATGTGTCACCATGCCCAGCTTGTCTGGTGTTTTCTCAGGATTACATTGAGGACATAAATCTCTGGCAATAATTCCACAGGAGGCAGAAGAGATGGCTCCGTGGTTAAGAGAACTGATGTTCTTCCAGAGGCCTGGGACAAGGCCCCTCACGATCACCTCCAGTTCCAAAAGAGCCAGCGTCCTCTACTGGCACACAGACATACATACAGGCAAGACACACATACATATAAAACAATACAATAATAAAGTTTAAAGAAATTGAGGGAGGATGACACAGTGGTTACACACACACACCCATACATACTCACACACATACAAATAATTAAAAACAAAAATTAGGGGCTGGAGATGGCCCAGCTGTTAAGAACACTGGCTACTCTGGCAGAGGTCCTGGGTTCAGTTCCCAGTGCCCACGTGGCAGCTCACAACCATCTGTAACTCCAGTTCCTGAGGTTCTGATGTCCTCTTCTGGCCTCTGAAATCACTGCACACATGTGATGTATAGACATACATGCAGGCCAGACACCCATACACACAAAAATAAATAAATTGGGGCTGGAGAGATGGCTCAGTGGTTAAGAGCACTGACTGCTTTCCAAAGGTCCTGAGTTCAATTCCTGGCAATCACATGGTGGCTTACAACCACCTGTAATGGGATCTGATGCCCTAGTCTATCATGCAAGGATGCATGTGTGCAAATAGAGCAGTCTTGTAAATAATAAATAAATAAATATTTTAAAAAATAAATCTAGAAAGGTAAAATACTTTTTTTTTTTAATTAAAGGGGGTTATATTGGGAGGGGGCTGGATGCATGTCTCATTGGCAGAGTACTTGTACATCACCCAGGATTACTGAAGGTCTAGTTATAGAAGGAAAACAAGAGGAGGGAGGAGGGAGGGAAGAAGGACCCATCTTGTATATTAGGAGTACATCTCAGTCTAATGTGAGGAGGAAATGAAAGGACAGAGTCTATATTTAGAAGGCAGGAATCACAGGACATGTTAATGAGACCGTGCAGATTGTGATTTTAATTGGTGCGCAGTTGGCCTGGGCAATGCCGAGTTGGAAAGCACCCTGGTGGTTATGTCCACAGGTAAGATGTAGGCAGCCCGTCGCTTGCTCTAAACTATCCTTAGGAAAGCTGCAAAGTCAAGCTCAAGGTGCCCATGTCTCTCAGGCAACAGAGATGGATGTGGGGCTTGCGGGAGACAGGTCCCCTGCCTTCCTCCCAGTGCCCGCAGAGGGCTAGCCTCAGCTCCCACTTGGAGAAAGACTGAAGAGTGAACTGAATGATTGTTCAGCTACTCACCCCCCACCCCGTGTGTGTGGTGTGTGGTGGTGTGTTGGACACCCCCGGTGTTGTGTGTGTGACACCCCCCCGTGTGTGTGTAGTATGTATGTGTGTGTGACACCCCCGGTGTGTGTGTGTGTGACACCCCCCCGTGTGTGTGTGTGTGTTGTATGTATGTGTGTGTGAGACACCCCCTGTATGTGTGTGACACCCCCCCGTGTGTGTGTGTGTGTGTGTGTATGTATGTATGTGTGTGTGAGACACCCCCTGTATGTGTGTGACACCCCCCGTGTGTGTGTGTGTGTGTGTGTTACGCACGCGCATGCACGCGTGTGTTTTCATGGTAATGGGATAACAATGTTGCCTCACAGGCTGGGAATGGTTTAGTTGGTACAATGCCTGCTATGCGAACGGACCAGAATCTAGATCTCCAGGACCCATGTAAGAAGTCAGGTGTGTTGGCATACATCTGTCACCAGTGCTGAGGGGAGGATGAAGGCAGAGCAGATCTGGAAGACTCCCTGACCAGCCAGCCTGACTGAAACAATGAACTCCAGGCTCGTTGAGAGACTCTGACTCAAAAGACAAGGTAGAAGGGCTGGAGAGGTGGTTCAAAAGTGACCATCTTCTACTCTTCCAGGGGACCTGAGTTTGGTTCTCAACACAAATGTCACATGGGTCTCCTGTAACTCCAGTTCCAGGAGATCCAGTGCCTGGCCTCTATGCCCCAACCCATATACATAAATATGAATAAAAACAAACCTTTAAAAAAGACACTGTTTCAGGAACTGGGAAGATGGCTCAGTAGTTAGGGTCACTTGTTCTAAACCAGGCAGTGGTAGTACATGCCTTTAATCCTAGCACTTCAAGGCAGGCAATCTCTGAGTTCAAAGCCAGCCAGGTCTATCGGAGTGAGTTCAAGGATAGCCAGGCCTACATAGAGAAACCCTGTCTTTTTTTTTTTTTTTTTTTTTTGGTTTTTTTCTTTTGTTGTAGCCTCGTGAGCCTGGCTACCTGGTACTCACTCTGTAGACCAGGCTGGCCTCGAACTCAGAAATCCGCCTGCCTGAGAAACCCTGTCTGAAACAAAACAAAACAAATAAACATAGTAGTTCTTGTGGAGGACCTGGGTGAGATTCCCAGCACTCACGTGCTGACTCGTCCCTATCTGTAACTCCAGTTCTGGGGGCAAAGGGGGGTCTCACTCCCTCCTCTGATCTCTGAAAGCACAGGGCAGGGAAAACATTCATGCACATCAAATTAAATAAAATAACAAATAAATATTTTATTTATTAGGGTGTTTGCTTGTTTTAAGGCAACATTTCTCTATGTATCCCTGGCTGTCCTAGAACTTGCTCTGTAGATCAGGCTACCCTGGAACTCAGAAATCTGCCTGCTTTTGCCTCCCAAATGTTGGAACTAAAGGCATTGTCTTAGGGTTTTACTGCTGTGAAGAGACACGATGACCAAGGCAACTCTTATAAGGATAACATTTAATTGGGGCTGGCTTACAGGTTAGAGGTTCAGTCCATTATCATCAAAGCAGGAACATGGCAGCATCCAGGCAGGCATGGTGCAGGAGGAGCTGAGAGTCCTACATCTTCATCTGAAGGCTGCTAGGAGAATACTGGCTTCTAGGCAGCTAGGATGAGGTCTTAAAGTCCACACCCACAGTGACACACCTACTCCAACAAGACCACATCTTCTAATAGTGCCACTCCCTGGGCAGGAGTATATACAAACCATCACAGGCGTGTACCACCAGGCCTGGCTTACAAATAAATATTTAAAAATATATTATTTCAACTAGGCACAGTAAGTACATACCTATAATCTCAGCACTTAAGAGACAGAGGCAAGATAGTCACTGTAGGTTCAAAACCAGCCTGGGCTACATAGCCAGTTCCAACCTATCCAAGGCAACATAGCAAAACCTTACCTAAAAAAAAAAAAAAAATTATCTTAAATTCAAATGTAACTGAGTATAAATCATAAATCATTTGCCTAATTTTTTTCTTTTTTCTTTTCCTTTTTGTACATCTAGTGACAACACTATCTCCAAGTCCCCAGTAGGCTTAATTCATTTTCATCTACTCCAAAGGTTCTAGATCAACAGGGACTTTCCCCTTCTTTTGCCTGCTCATCTTCCTCTGTCTCCTCCTTGTCTGGTCTGGTGATGAGCAGACACCCAGTAGTGGGTTCAGGTCACTGCCTCTGTAGGACAGCTCACACAGGGACCCTGCATAGAGCTGGAAGGAGACAGAACTCCTGTCCCAAACCCTCCCTGCTCCTCAGTTCAGTACAGGCTTTGGAGCACAGCAGGATAAGTCAGACGTGTCTCTGCTCCCTGGAGGCTTGCACCTCAAGAGAGACAGTAACCCAGGTGCCTGCTTTAGATGCAGATTCGAGCAGTGGAGAGGTGTGGTAATGGGGTGACTGAAGACAGGGTTAAGTCTGAATAGGTAAGATGGCTTTGCCTGGAAGAGACCGACAGACAACTGTCATTGTGGCAAAATGAAGAGAAATCTCCCATATCTGGTGATTGATAGTTTGCCAATTTCTATGGTATAATGCATCGTGGCCAGGGCTAGAAAGATAGTTCAGTGGTTAAGAGCACTTGCTGCTCTGCAAAAGGTCCTGGCCTTTAATACCAGCACTTAAGTCTCTGTGAGTTCAAGGCCAGCCCAGTCGACATAGCAAGTTCCAGGACAGCCATAGCTACATAATAGAGAGACTCTGTCTCAAACAAACAAAGAGGACTCAAGTTAGACTCTCAGCATCCAGACGGTGCTTACAACCATCTGTAAGTCCAGTTCCAGGGGATCTAATGCGTCCTTTTTCCACAAACATGGTGCACATTCTCTCACGTGAAACAATCACACACATAAATAAAATAAACACATCATGGCCAATATGGATACTCAGAAAACTGACATTTTGAATGGTGTACAGCCTCTAAGTCCTGCAGCTAAATGGCTATATGACAATCTCACCCTCGTGGGGTTTCCCAGCAGCCCCTGTATTATCAGTTCCTTCCTTCCTTAGTTTCCCCAATCAGCACACTGTTTATGGGTTTTGTTTTTAATACTGGGCAAGCACTCTACCACTGAGGTATAGCCCCAGCCTTTGCAGTTTGCTTTTTATCTTATGATTATAGATTTTTGTCTTCATGTATGTCTGTGCATTACTTGCATGCTGGCAGAGGCCATAAGAGGATGTTTGAGCCTCTGGAAACAAAGTCACAGATGATTGACAGCTGCTTTGTGGGTGCTGAGAATCAAACCCAGGACCTCTGGAAGAGCAGCCCGTACTCTTAACCCCGGAGCCATCTCTCCAGCCTCCCTTCCCCAACACCTACTAAGCCTCTGGAAACCTATCCCAATCCACAGCAGAGGGAGGCTCATTCCTTCCTATACACCAGCCATGAGTCCTGGCACCATTGATGGAAGATGGTCTTTCTCCCGTCTTTATGCACTTAGCTCCTGTCAAAACTTCAAGTCTTTTTTATTTTTATTTCTGGAACTTATTATTACATCATATTTTTTAAATTATTTTATTTTTATTTTATGTGCATTGATGTTTTTGCCTGCATGTATGTCTGTGTGAGGGTGTCAGACTTGGAGTTACAGACAGTTGTGAGCTGCCATGTGGGTGCTAGGAATTGAACCCTGGTCCTCTGAAAAAGCAGTCAGTGCTCTTAACCACTGAGCCATCTCTCAAGCCCATATTTTTCATGAATTTAATAGGGGGCATAAATGTAGTGGTCAGATAACAACTTTGTAGAGGCCATTCTTCCTCTCCACCTTTTTGTAGATTCTGGGGAATTAAGTCTAGGTCACCGGGTTTGTAGGTCAAGTGCCTTTTCTTACCCACTGAGCCACTTCAGTTGTAATGATGTAGGTGTGATGGCTCATGCCTTTAATCTCAGTATTTGGCAGAAGCAGGTGAATCTCTGTAAGAATGGGGTCAGCCTGGTCTACATAGCAAGTTCCAAGCCAGCCAAGTCTACATAGTAAGACCCTGTATGGAAAGCCATTTCACTGGACCTGTTGTTGAGACAGGGTCTCATATATCCGAGGCTGGCCTCAGATCTGCAGTATAGCTGAAGATGACCTTGAACTCCTAATCTTCCTTTCCTGACTCCCTGAGTCCCAGAGCTGTAGGAGAGCACCACCACATCCAGTTTATTCAGAACTGGAGATCAAACCCAGAGCTTTGTACGTGCTAAGAACCGCACCCCAGCAACTGTGCTACTTGCCTAGTGCCCTAATCCCTATTTTGTAACACTATTAGGAGGTGTGGCCTTCTTAGAGGAAGTGCGTCACAGCGTGGGCTTTGAGGTCTCAGAGGCTCAAACCAGGATACTGTCTCACTGTCTCTTCCTGCTCCTTTGTGGATCCAGAGGTAGATCTTGCAGCTGTCTCTCCAGCACCATGTCTGCCTGCATGCTGCCATGCTTCCCACCATGATGACAATGGACTAAACCTCTGGACTGTAAGCCAGCCCCAGTCAAATGTTTTCCTTGAAAAGAGTTGCTGTGGTCATGGTGTCTCTTGCCAGCAATACAACCCTAGCTAAGACAGTAACCATAGCTGTAATGAATGAAGCAGCTAATAACC
This sequence comes from Mastomys natalensis, assembly GCA_021653895.1. Lineage (NCBI taxonomy): Eukaryota > Metazoa > Chordata > Mammalia > Rodentia > Muridae > Mastomys > Mastomys natalensis. Next base: position 24,558 of record JAJTUV010002184.1, on the reverse strand, counting down.
CACAGATGTCAGCCTCCTTCCTATCCTCAAGGAGCTGAGCTCTGAAGATCAGTCCAAACCCACAGCACTTGCCATGAAGTCAGTCATTCCCCAATTCTGACTTCTGCCAAAATCAGGGAACCTAGAAATTACCAACATTCACAAGCCACAGAAGACAGGGGCCCAGCTCTGAGCCAGGTTGGCCTGGGAAGGGAACCCAAATCACTGGTTTCTTTCCAGGATCTCCCTCATGACTCCCACAGCTTGGTTTTTCTTCCTCCCAGCCCCCACCCCAATACCAAGGGCTGATGTCTGGAATCGCAGTTGAGGCACTGTGGAGGACCTCAGTATGTGGCCTTGCCACCCTCTGCGACCCCAGTGGGCACCCCAGACAGAAAGCAATTATTTTCTGAGTGAACATCTCCTGCTGAGATTCCTAGCTGCCTTCTGAGCCCCCAGCACTCTCTGCTCAGCACAGAGGCACAGCCAGAGTTAAGCGGATTTCATGCTATTTTTTTACACCACTAAACCTACTTTCTGCTGCTCTTCATTTCCCTAAAAGCCCCACCCCTCTTCAATGAGGTAATCAGCAATCGGGACACTTAGGAACCTGCTAGAAACACCCTATTGGTAACCCCGATGTCGGTAGCTGGGGAGAAGGTGACTGTGAGAAGTGTGGCAGACAGCCCATGGCTGCAGCAGGCTCTCTCTGCAGGCACTAAGCCTTGCTTTTTGGCTTCCTGATCTCTAGTCCTAAAGACTGCTATGCCAGAGCTGTCCCTCAGATTAGCAGCCTCCTAAGGGCTCAGCAAATTCAAGTCGCTCTTTTGAGGAAGACTCAAACTTAGTGCTTTGTAAGCACTCTTACCACTGGACAGCACACTCCAGTGCCCCCCTCCCCCACTGCCTCCTAAGCAACTACAGATTGGATGGTCTGGATGAGCCCAGATGCCATGCAAAGCCAGCATGAGCTTTTTGGTGTACTTGCTTTTTTTTTTTTTTTTTTTTTTTTTTGAGACAGGGTTTCTCTGTGTAGCCTTGGCTGTCCTGGAACTCACTCTGTAGACCAGGCTGGCCTCGAACTCAGAAATCCGCCTGCCTCTGCCTCCCAAGTGCTGGGATTAAAGGTGTGCGCCACCACCGCCCGGCGGTGTACTTGCTTTTGTGTGGATCATCTAGAGACCTATGTGAGCCGCCAACCACAGCAGCTTCGCCGCCAGCAGAAGCCTTGGAGAAGTCGAAGCCAAGGGACGCTCTTTAGTATTTGGCTATCAGAGGTTCCCCAGGTGAGAATGTATACCTCCCAGCTCCTTCTGCAGGGAGACTGGCCCTGCACCTGTGACACAGATGATAGAACTTGTTAGGATGGCCAGGGGGCCGGGCACAGGCATGAGCTGGTATGAGCTTTGCTCAGTGGAGAGGGCAGGGATGGACTAAGGGAAGGGTTCTCTCCTGTGATAGACCAGTAACACGCAGTGTTGCAAAGCCCGATATGCTCCCACAGACCTGATGCAGTGGAGATATAGGAGAATATGCTAGGTTACCTGAGCCTCTGGCCAGCTCAACTGATAGCTGGATGCTAAGAAAGCAGGTTACCCAGAGAAGAGTTAGTTCGGACTGGAGAATGAACCCTGAGTGGCTGCAGGTGAGGCTGAGACACTACTGAGAGCTACTTGGGAAGTAAGGTGGCCACTCGGGGCCTGAGAACCAGCATTAATCCAGGGGCACATGTGTACCGCGTACTCCATAGAAACGAACTCCCGAGAAAGGCTTTGGGTTTTTGTTTGTTTGTTCGGAGATGGAGTAACCTTATCTTTGTAGCCCAGGCTGGCCTCCTCTTCCTCAGCTTCCCATAGACTGAGATTACAGTCACATAACACCACACAGGGCTCATACTTGAGAAACATTTCAGCAGCAAACCAGGTGCCACAATAGCCGAAATAACCTCCATAAAAAGACTGAGAGATTTTCCTCAGTGGAAATGTAGAAATAAAAGGGAAAACTCGTTTTTTTTTTTAGCCTGGTTTTTAATTTTCAAAAATTACAATCGTTTCTTGTTTCTTGGTGTGTTGGTAGGCGCTTGCCACGGCACGCATGTGGAGACCAGAAGACAACTCGCAGGAGTCGGTTCTATCAAGTGGGTCCCAGGGAGCAAACTCAGGTCCCCCAGCTTAACAGCAAGTCCCCTTACTGAGCCATTTCATATGACCTAGGGCGAAAGTTTATTCAGACAGGGTCTCAGGACACAGCTCTGACTGGCCTACAACTCAGAGATCAGCCTGAAGCCTGGCCTCAAACTCAGAACCACTTGCCTATGTCTCTGGAGTGCTGGGGCTAGTGACATACATCACCACCACATCCAGCCTCCTAGAGTAAAACTTTTATATTTAAAATATTCTCTCTGGGTGGCTAGAGAGATAGATGACTCAACAGTTAAAAAGCACTGCTAAGCCAAGCAGTCGATGGTGGTGGACACCCTTAATCTCAGCACTTGGGAGTCAGAGGCAGGCAGATCTCTGAGCTTGAGGTCAGGTAATGTACAGAGCAAGTTCCAGGACAGCAAGGACTATACAGAGAAACCCTGTCTTGAAACAAACCAAAAGAGTGCTGGCTGCTTTGCCAAAGGATGGGGCTTTATTTCCCAATGCTTATGTTGATCGTTCACAACTGTCTATAATGCCAGTCCAAGAGGATATGACACCCTCTTCTGGCCTCTGCGGGGACTAGGCACACATATGGTACACAAACATGCATGCAGACAAAATGCCCAAACACATAAAATAATAAATTTAAATAAAACAAAATGTACACATTGCTTTCCTCCCTGACTAACACCTCATTGCCCTGGACTTTTCCGTAGGTATCCAGGGTAGAAAGTGGCATCAAAAACACAAATAGGGCTGGAGATGGCTCAGTGGTTAAGAACACTGACAGCTCTTCCCAAGGTCCTGAGTTCAATTCCCAGCCAACCACATGGTGGCTCACAACCCTCTGTAATTGGGTCTGATGCCCTCTTCTGGTGTGTCTGAAGACAGCTATAGTATACTCATATACATAAATAAATAATTCTTTAAAACACACACAGACAGAGAAATAATTTCAACAAAATGTCAACCTCAAAACCAGCATGAAGCTGGGTGTGGTGGCGCACACATTTAATCCCAGCACTAGGGGAGGCAGAGGCAGGTGGATCTCTGTGAGTTCAAGGCCAGCCTGGTCTACAGAGTAAGTTCCAGGATAGGCAGAGCTATATAGTGAGACCTCAGCATGAAGCATTATTGACAGATATGAATACAACTAGGTTCCTTTGCCTTTCTAGGAAACAGCTCTTCCAAACATTAACAAAACTCAACATCGCCCCCCCACGTACACACAATCATTTTTCAAGGATACTGACACATCTTTTCCAACAGAAGCTAAGATTTCTGCTGCAGGTTTAGGGCTTCACAGTGGTCTTGGATGACATTAGCTTCCTGACTCAGGACCAGATCGTGCTTTACTGGAGAGTAATCCTGAACAGCATCTTCTCAGGCCACCCTCCACTCCTCAAGCAGACATCAGTCCCTGTGGACTCCAGGTGGCCTCCATAACAGTCACCCACCTAACTCTTATTATGGGAACATGGGTGCACACCATACCACTATGGGTACAACTGTGATCTTGCCTTCAAATGGGAAAAAGGAGGCACATGAATGTCTAAGGTGGGGATTGGGAAATCTGCATGGGACACTGGAAGCCACATTCCTGATAAGCCCTCCCCCTAGGCAGTAACCCACAGATGTGTTTTGGTTTTGAAGTACCAGAAACTGAACCCAGGACATTACCCATATTTGGACAATGTTTATCCATTGAGCTGCATCCAAACCCCTAGGATGGTCCCACTAGGAGACTCTCCTTCCCAGCCTCAGAGGGCCTGTTCTGGTGCTGAGTGTAAGTAAGAAAATGTACTTTTTGTCATGGAGTTCCCAGGAGGGACCCTGGGACTGCTACCTCATGGCCCAAATGGAAAGGAATTGGAACCTAGCTCCCACCCAATGCTAGTGTAGCTCATTGCACCGGACTGCCATCTGCTGGCCAGAAGCTGCCACTGCAAGTTAGAGTGAAATTCCCCTGGTCAAATTCCTTCATCAAATCCTTACTAGTGGACTCCCCCCCAGAGGTCAGTCCAGGGCATAAAATCGACAAGCATTAAAAAGGTAGCTCTGGGTGAGCCCTGTGGGAAGGGAGGGAAGCATACAGGAGCAAAAAAGGTCTGTGTGATGGATACCGACATCGAGCTAGGTAGGGGCTGGACTCGGTGGGCCTTACTTACTACTCTGGAATTTGCGCTGAGAGCAATGGGAAAGCCACAGTGAATCGGATTCAGGGAAGATCACCTTGTCAAGAAGCAGCGATAGAAGCGGTGTGTGGCGAATGCCTTAATCCCAGCACTTGGGAGGCAGAGGCAGGCGGATTTCTGAGTTCGAGGCCAGCTGGTCTACAGAGTGAGTTCAGGACAGCCAAGGCTACACAGAGAACCCTGTCCGAAAAAACCAAAAAAAAAAAAAAAAAAAAAAAAGAGCACGATAGATTCATTAGAGGCAGAGTCGATTTGAAAAATAATTATCGAAGACGAGTTGACAAGCTGCTGTTGGCACAGATTACAGAATCGCTGTAAAGACAGAGGGGTACTGGACTACGAGAAATACTTAAGAACACTACTGATTAGGTTTGCAAAACTGGATCTCACAGGTTTTAACACTAAGAAAGGATAAAAACACCAGTCCATTCTCTTTTCAATATCAGTACCTACTGTGTGCCTAAAATTAATCTATCATCTATGGGATTCAGTGCTTGAAGCAAAAGGGAAAAAAAATGTTTTTCATAGTCTGCACGCAACCAAACAAAGCAACAAATAGAAACAAGAACCTACCAGACAATTCAAAAGGATAATGGAATAGGGACTCAGACACGATGTCTGTTGTGTAGACAACAGGGACAAGCATTGGAATTGGCTATAGGAGCATACAACCTGTTATCCCAGCACTCTGGAGGCTGAGACATGAGAATCTGAGGTTCATGGATGGCCAACATGGGCCACATCCTAAAACCTGCCTTTAAAAGGAGACAGAAGCTGGGCAGTGGTGGTGCACACCTCAAATCCCAGCGCTCTGGAGGCAGAGGCAGTTGGATCCGAGTTTGAGACCAGCCTGGTCTGCAGAGCAAGTTCTAGGACTGCCAGGGCTACACAGAGAAACCCTGTCTCAAAGGAAAAAAAGACAGAAGAGAGAGAGAAAAGAGAGAGAGAGGAGAGAGGGAGGAAGGGGCAAGCAGCCCTTTTTATGGTGAGTCAGGCATACCTGGCTGTTGCCAGGTAACTGTGGGGCATAGCCTAGACTAAATGCCAAAAACAATGAATAACTTTAATCCAGCACCAAGACAGAAGTAGGCAGACCTCTATTCGCTCAATGTCAACCTGGTCTACACAGTTCCAGGCCAACCAGCCCTGCATAGTGAGACCCTGTCTAAAATTAATTTTAAAAGGAAGGAGGAAAAAAAATAAGGGGTGAAGAGAAAATGAGAGGAGAGAACCAAGAGGGAGAACAGAGTGTGTTAGACCAAAGCAGCAAGTACGTGTAGTCCCGGAGCAGACAGGAGTGTGGACGGTCAGGGTCAGAGGTGGCCAGTGTGGCTGAGGCACAGTGGGCAAGGGCAAGGACAAGCACAGCAAGGAGAGGGGAGAGCGGGTTGGGAGACCAGGGCCACTCACGTGGCCCCTTTGTTTTGTTCTTGTTTTACAAGACAGTGTTTCTCTGGACAACCTCAGTTGTCCTGAAATTTACTCTGTAAACCATGCTGGTTTCAAACTCAGAGATCCACCTGCCTTTTACTCCCATGCCTGGCCACACGGCCCTTCTCAAGAAAAGAATTCTATAATTAAAAGGCAGCTGCAGACACATCTTAAACAGGAAAGTGACAGGATCCAATTTCATCAAAATCCCTCTGGAGATGGGGACCAAATGGGAGAGGAAAGTGGGGAGCTGTGACGTGAGGCAGCAGAAAGGAGGGAGGAGTCCAAATACAATTTGAAATGAAAGCAAAAAGGGACTGGGAATGTTACTCGGTGATGGATCATCTGACCAGTATACACAGGGCCCTGGATTCCATGACCCCAGCACCTCAGAGTCAACCAGACTTAATGATGGAATAGATGTGGGGATAAGTGAAAGGCAGAACCCAGGACCATAAAAATGTCAGCTACAGGAAACCAAGACAGGAGACTGGACCTAAAAGCATCTCTCCCCCATTGGTGCTTCATTTCAACAGACAACAGCTCTTGTCTGCACCTGGGCCTAGCCCTCAGAGTCTTATGCAGCCAGACCCATAAGTTCATAATAGAGTCCCACCAGGTAAGCCCTGGTCCCAAACAGGTACTATCAGAAGACAGAAATGGTCTCCAAAGCCCCTTAAACTGAAGGGAGTCCTAGAACACAGTACTATCTTAGCCAAACAAATGCTAGAGGCCACAGGCTGTGTGGGGGCAAGATATCACTTTATTTTCTTTGGTTTTCCAACTGTGTTGCTGGACAATGAAAATTCAGTCCCCCACCAGTCTTGTAACCTTGTAGCTCCTTGTCCAAGATGTGCCTGGTGTTTGAGGAGGCTGAGCAGAAAGGCAAGTAGGTCCCCAACAAGCAGCCAGACTGGAAGACACCTGACCTGAAGAGACCCCCCACCCCCAGCAGAGGGTGCAGGATGCCCTCTTTGGGGTCTCCTGTGTCTAGCGGCCTTCCCTGGTTTAGAGGCTACCACGGTTTGTTCTGTGAAGCTCAGCCCTTCTCCACTGAGGGGCTGAGGCAGAGCCCACACAGATGCCTCAGACTCAATCTTCATGTCCTTTGGAAGACATCTTTGAGGGGAAAAAAAAAAGGATACAACCCTTAAGAAGAAAAGAAAAAGCATATATATTATTCTGTCTGACAGGAGATAATGGCCATGCTGTGATACTTTCCTTGTGGGCCCAGGAAAAGCTGAGAGCAGCCTGGCACAAACATAACAGAGCTTTAACACTGACAAGGGGCAGAGGGGGTCCTGCCAACCCAAATTAATGAAAAAAAGAAAACCGAAATACAACAAAAATATGTGACCAGCCAACAACCAAAGAGACAACTGGCCCTCCTAATAGCTTTTGTCAGAGCAGGTGACTGATTTTCACCTCTCCATCAAGAAATTACAGAACACAGAGCAAAGGACATCCTAGCCCGAGTCAGGGGGCAACTCAGCGCCCCCTTGCCCATGGTCTATATCCCCTCCCATCAGCCATCAACCAGAGTGAGACCTTCATAGAGCGCCCGTTTCCACATGTAGTAGGTGGAGCGGGCGGTGAGGGGGAAGAGAGCTTGGAACTCCTTGTAGGACGGGAAAGTCTTAGACTGGAAGCGCTTCTGCAGGAAGAGCTTGGCCTGGGCCTTGAACCTAGTGGTGGTAAGCATATCCATCACCAGTACCTGCCCATCGCTGCCACCTGCTGCCATCGCCATAGTCTGGCTTGGCAAGGATCCACTATGGGGTTGGCCCTGGGCCATAGCTACCTCTCGAATGATCCCCTCTCTGGAAGGCCCTCCTGGGGCATCTTCTGGGGTGTTTTCTAGAGAAGCAGCCACGGGCAGTGTTTCCACTGGAGGAATCACCACAGACGTTACATTCTGAACAGCTTCCATAGCCTGCCATTCAACTGGCTTCTGCCGCTCCGCCGGCTCCTCCTGCTTCCGCCGTTCCTCTGGCTTCTGCTTCCTTTGGCCCAAATAGGGAGCCTGCATCCGGGGCCATCTTCCGGAAAGACTTTTCCACACCCAAAAAGTGGAAGGTAACAGGCTAGGGTATCGAAGGCGGAAGCGACAGAAGGGTAGGTGGCCACTTAGCACCTGCTTGCGGGCAGCCCTGCGCAGTCGCCTCTGCCAACGAGATAAGGGCATCTTTGGGGATCTGAGCCCTGGGAAGTAAGAGGAGCTCCACTTTCTGCTTTCCCTGTCCCCTCCTCTCCCACCTCACTCTTCAAAGAGAGCAGTGTCTCTTTCCCAACATCTGTTGACTGGAGAGACTCCGCAGTTTCCAGAGCTGCGGACGTCTTGAAGCTGGAGGTCCTCCTGAGGGCTTTCCGCCTCCAGTTGTAGTAGGTGGATCTCGAGATACCAGGGAACCTGCATTTGAAGCAGCGATAGGGTACCAGTTTGTTCAGGGAGATGCAATGCTCCAAGTAAGACTTGGCACGCTGCATTAAGATCATGCTAGTGGAGCTTGACATTGCTGCTGCCAGTGGGGAACACCCCACCTCCTCAGCAGCCTTTTTCCCTGAAGGCTTCTCCACCTCGGGCGCAGCCAGTGCCTCCGGGGATGGAGTGGCTGGGACCTGGGCTGAGCTGGCACCAGAACCAAGCAGCTCATGTTTCCAGGCATAGTAGGTAGAACGGGAGATCTCAGGGAATCTCTGCAGGAACTGTTGCAACGGCACAAAGCCCCCGCGGTGGAAGCTGTCCTGCAGGAAGTGCTTGGCAGAGAAGCGGGTGGCTACCTTCTGCCGGTGCTCTTGGGTCTGCCGCCGCCAGCGGTAGAAGGTGCTCTTGGTGATGCTGGTGCGGTCACATAGGCGGGAGTAGCTGAGGCCGGGTTCACGGTTGAGCAGCTCTAGGGTTTTGGCTGGTGGTAGTAGAGGACCCAGGTTTGGAGGAACAGAGTCCAGGCTTGCAGTACTGTCGGCCTCCACCTCCTCCAGCCCAACCACAGGGGCAAAATACTGGTGACGGAAGAGGTGGCTGGTGAGGGGCTGACCCGCCCACATGATGTGCAGCATGGAGGTCATGTGGGTGGAGCGGCGAGGCATGATAACACGGTTAAAATAGGGTCGGATCTTAACATTGCGCATGGGGTAGATGGAGTAGATACTGCGCTCAAGGATGGAAGCAAGGGCGTACAAGTGCCACACGTTGGAGAAGCTAGTGGGGAAGCACGTAGCCTTGACGTCAGCATCAAAGATGGCCTCCAGGGTGGCAAAAGACAGGTTGGTCATCTCAGGGGACTCCTCAGAGCACAGGGAGTAGCGCACAGCCTGCAGCATCACCTTGGAGTCGATCATGCCCTGGAGATAATAGTGCCTGTGCAATAGCATCTCCACCACAGTGCGGGCCCGCAGCTCCAGGCTGAGACCTGTGTGCCCCCACAACAACATGCTGGCCGCTTCAAACAACAGGCTACCCTCACCCTTGCACACCAAGGGCAGCATGTTCCCAGGAGCATCCTCTGGGTACAGACTCAAGGCCACAGAGTCCACCTCCAGCACCTGGGCGCCAGGGCCACCCTTCTGGCAGATGGGGAGGGTGAAGGAAGTTAAGACCTGTTTGGCCTCCAGGGCAGCACTGATGAGACCCTCCAAGCCCTCGGACTCCACTGCCTCCTGCAGATCCCGCAGCACCTGCTGCACCAGCTGATCCCGAGAAGTCATCCTGACAAGGCAAAGGAGAGAGGGCAGAGGTCAGAAGAAGTGGATGCGCTCTGCGCTTCTCGGCGGCCGTTCTCCCGGAGCGGCAGTTCTCAATCGCGGCGCATCAGATGTCCGGGATTTCAGATACTTACATAACGATTCATAACAGTAGCAAAATTACAGTTATGAAATAGCAATAATTTCCTGGTTGGGGGGGTCACCAGAACATGAGAAACTATATTAAAGGATCACCGCATAGGAAAGTTGAGGGCCACGGGGGTTGGGAAATGGTAATGTCCCCAGAAGAGATAACAGCTAACTGCTACCATAGCTTTGCTTCAGTAGTTCTGAAGGAAAGCCTGGTCGCTGGAACTCAGCTTTGAATCCTGGCTCTGATGTTAGTGTGGTAAAACCTCCTGGCTTCTGCTTTTTCTCCTGTGAAATGGGAGTGATAGTGCCTACCATTGAGGGCCCTTGTGGGCTTAACTGATATAATGAAAGTAAACAAAACAAAGAGAAAGCCCACAGACAATCCCAGCACTGGGAGGGTAAAGGCAGGAGGATCATGAGTTCAAAGCCAGCCTGGGCTACCTAGCCAGATTCTATCTAAAAACAAAACAATGAAGATGCAGAGGAAGAGACAGACACATACACTTATTTTTGTCTCCTGTCTCTCCCTAGAACAGTACCTGACACATAGCAAAGCAAAATCGAATGCTAGTTACTGTACAGCAGTATCTACAACAATACATAGTACACAGCAGACACGTAAGCTACACCTCTACAGGGCACTGTGTGCATGCCTTTAGTCCTAGCGTTCACCTGGGAGGCAAAGGTAACCAGATCTCTTCAAGTTCTAGGCCAGCCAGGGTTACACAGTGAGACCTTGCCTCAAAAATAAATAGTCATATAACTCGGTTGAAGATTTATGATCACATATGGACCAAAACCTAGAACAATGATTCTCAAACTATAGTCCTGGGTGCCTTGTAAATTCTCTTGAGAATAGTGCTTAGACACATCATCATTTAACACATTGATATAATTTGCCTTCTTATAATTTGAATAAAACTATGTTATTTTATGGTGTAGAGTGACATAGTTCACTCGTATAACCCCAGCACTCTGGAGACAGAGGCAGAATACTTACCATGAGATTGAGGACAGCACAGACTACAAAGTGAATCTCAAGTCAACCTCGGTTTAAGTTGAACTTACCTTTCATATCAGGAATAAAGGCAACAGCATCTAATTATGAAGTCATGTTCTTCCCCCTGACGTCCTTGAAGAATGCCTTCCCTTCAGAACACATTTTATTAAATAGAAGTCCTTAAGAGCACCCACATGTTTCTAGAATTAGAGGCGGGCCTTTCCTCACCCTGAGCAGGCTGAAGATCTCCTTTCAACTATTGTTGTTTAGTGATATATGATGGAATTAGCTGGTTTTAGCATGAAACAGTTTTATGTAGACCAGGCTCGCCTCAAACTCAAGTCTATCTCTTGCCCCTGCCTCTCAGGAGCTTCCCAGTGAGCACCACACCTGGCACAGCCACTTTTTATTTTTTAAAGTGGGAGTTTATTAAGAAAGAACCTTACTGTAGATCTAAGGACAGATCTGAAGAGAAAGGCTTAGGAAAGGGACCTGGTCTAGAATGGGTTAACTTCTCAAGCTAGCTGTCAGGAATACTATTTTTAGAGGAAGACTGACTGATGGATGTTACAGTAAGGCATGGTAACACGCATCTGTAATCCCAGCTCTGTGAAGCTGAGACTGAAGGATCAGGTTCAGAGTTCAAGGTCAGTCAGGGCTGTCAGGCTAGTTTCAAGACCATCCTGGGCCACCGGAGAACTTGACTCAAGACAAAACGAAAACAACAAAACCATTACAGAGACAGAAGTGGGTTATATAGACTCAGGCATATCTGAGAAATATTAGCTGGAGAGATGGCTCAGTGGCTAACCATGGCTACTTTCGCAGAGGACCTGAGTTCTGTTCCCAGCACCCACACAAGCATCTGTAACTCCTGCGTCAGGAAATCCAACCCTCTTCCGGCTTCCTTGGACACTAGCCGTGCATATGATTTATATGCACATGCTGGCAAAACACTCATACACATAAAATAAATATTTTAATTTTTTAATAAAAAAAAGATTCAGGTGAGCCTATCTCTTCAAAGTTAAGTATATTACTATAACATAAAAGCTTGATTTTTTTTTTCACCTGTAAATGAGGAGGGAAGTCGTCTCCAGAGCCTAGGAATCCAGAAGTAGCATTGGGAACACAATTAAGACTCTATCTCAAAAGATAATAATAAAGCCAGGCACGGGTGGCACACACTTGTAATTTCAGCACTTGGAAGACAAGAGTTCAAGGCCAACCTGGGCTATGTAGTGAGTTTAAAACCAGCCAGGCTGAGACCCTTTTAGAAGCTTCCTCCATTTTTGTTTTGAGAACATATATCTACTACTACTGACATGACCTTGACAACTTCCCAGTACCTAAATGGTTTTATACTGTATAATCATATTGTCAACATTTCCATTAGTTATATTACAAACAAGAATCTATATTGTCACATAACTGAGGGATAGCCTTACAAACTTCTGTAAAATATACAAAGTATGAGCATAGCATTTGACTTGGGTACAGCAAGATACAAAATTTTCAGGGTACAGTTTCTTGTTTTACTTTCCTTTAAATAGGGTCTCCCAATCCTCCTACCTCAGCCTCCACAGAGAGCTGGGAGTTAGGCCTTGACCATGCTATTGGTAAAACCCCCACCACTGAGCTCTGTCCCCAGCCTTGGAGATTACTTTTTCCCTATTAGTAACTATCTTTTCCTATCTGTTACTATTTATTTCATTTTTACTCCCCCCCCCCCCCCGTCAGCATTAGAAGTTAAACCCAGGACCTTGAACATTCGAGACCAGTACCCTCAATCTCTTGCTTTAATATTGAATACAGTATACATTGAGATATCACTTATATAAACAACAAGCTTTCCAGCTTCTCACATGTAAAGAACTAACAGAGCTGAGAGGTAGTGGGTGCAGCACTTGGGAGGCAGAAGCAGGTGAATCTCTGTGAGTTTGAGGCCTATGATCTATAGAGTGAGTTTCAGGAGAGCCGGGCTACACAGAGAAACCCTGACTCAAAGAGCTAACAAAGTTTTTTTTTTTGTTTTTTTTTTTTTTTTTGAGACAGGGTTTCTCTTGTGTAGCCCTGGCATCCTGGAACTCACTCTGTAGACCAGGCTGGCCTCAACTCAGAAATCCTCCTGCCTCTGCCTCCCAAATGCTGGGATTAAAGGCATGCGCCACCACTGCCCGGCTCAAAGATCTGAAACTAAAAAAAAAAGTTGAGACTGTAAAAAAAAGACTGCCTATATAATAAACGGTCTTTCACAGAGGCAGCAAGGAAGACAGATCGTCTGGTGCAGAGAACTGTTGAATGGAGCCTTCTTGTATTCTGACCTTTACAGCAGGACTATAGGGTTTGAACTGCTGAGGGTATAACTCAGTGGTAAAACACACAGCATGCAAGAGACCTTCCATTCAGTCAGTCAGTAGTGTGGAAAAGGAAACAGCTGAGGAGAGCGCTCAGTTGGTACAGTGCTGACCCAGAAACCACGAACCACGAGGGCCTGAGCTCAAATCCTCAGGATCCAAGTTAAGAGCCAGAGGAAGCAGACACCTGAGGCTTGCTGGCCAGTCAATCTGGCTGAACCACTAAGCTCCAGGTTCAGTGAGAGAACTTATCTCAAAAAGGAAGATACAGAGTGGTGCAGGAAAGACACCCAGCAGCAAACCCTGGCCACCCCCTTCCACTCCCACACACACACACACTCACACTCACATACAAAGAGAGTAAAAGTACTTGCTGCTAAGCCTGATGATCTGAGTTCAATTCCCAGGACCCACATGACAGGAGAGAACAGACTCTGGGAATTATCGTCTGACCACCACATATGTGCTATGACATGTATGCCCACTACATACAAAAAATAGATAAATATAACATTTTTTAAAAAATGAGTCCTGGACTCAGTAGTTAAGAACACTTGTTCTCACCGATGACCCAGGTACAAATTCTAGTACCCACATGGCGCACATAACCTCCAGTTTCAGAGAAATCCAACCCCCTCTTCTGACTTCCACGGGGTACCAGACCATATATGTGGTGCAGACATACATTTAGGTAAAACAAGCATACTCATAAAATAAATAGTAAACGAGTCTCTGATTTTAAAAGGGAGTGTGAGGGACTGCTGGGAATGGAGTCCAGTTAGTAGAGCACTTGCCTAGCATGCATGCAAGAGACCCTGAATTCCACTTCTACCACCACATAATGTGTGGTGGGGAGTGCCTGCAATTCCATCACAGGAACCTCAACATTCACCTATAATTCAGCACATGAGAAGTAGAGAATCGATGTTCACGGTATGTGAAGTTGGTCTAGGATACTTCAGACCCTGTCTCAAAATGAAAGAAAAAAAGTTGGGCACTATCGATAGTCCCAATTCACAGGTGGAGAAACTGAGACGTTTGGCAGCAGCCTAATTTGTCCAAGGTATCACAGATGAGCTAGCCAGCCAGCCTCCCCTCCAACACAGGTCAATCTTCCTAACTTCAGTAACTGCCATGCAGAGGCATTCCTTTGGAAGAGCTTTTAAATTAGAGAAGAGACTATTTTCTTTTCTGGCTTCTTAGATCTGGTTCTCGGAGCTTAACGCATTGCTTTAATTAGCCCCTGTTTTAAAAAAAATGTGTTTGTATATACATGCTTCGGCTTATCAAAGTGCATACTTAAAGGAAATACACTGGAATGTGAATTGTGATTGGGTAAAGGTGAGGACAATGTTAAGGCATTGAAGAACTGCTGGAATTTTACTTGACGGCGAGAACGGAGAGCCTTCCAAGTAGTGATAATCAGCCATCCTTGGTTAACATCCTAAGCTCTAAACGTCTTCAAGGGTGTACATACGAAGAAAAAAAGACAGCCCGGTGGCGGCAGTGGCACACGCATACCTTTAATTCTAGAGGCAGGAGGATTTCTGAATTCCAGACCAGCCTGGGCTACACAGAGAAACCCTGACTCAAAAAACAAAAACAAAAACAAAAACAAAAAAAAAAAAAAAAAAAAAAAACTGAGCCCCAAAACCACATTCTAAAGACAAAGAATTTTTCCGCTGTCAGAAACATCCCAAGAAACGGGATAATGTTCTTTCTGTTTTTCTTACATGATGTCACTTCTTAAGTGGTGTTATAGAGCTGCATGCAAATGAGCACTTTGAGATACTTTGCCAACAAAATTAGGAAAATAGCTGCCACTACTGACTCTGCACTAAGCCATTTAACTTAGGTAATTCAACCAAAGTCCCAGAAAGCACCATTTAAACCGTGTAGGTGATGCTTCCTGCTTTCACTCCATGTGCCTGCTCAGAAGTGGAGCCTGATGTTTTCCCCGGTGATCACAAGTGGGCTTTTGTGGGGGTGAGCGCTTGATTCCAGGGTTTTTTCAGGAGTAATTTTATTACTCTGTGGGTCTCACCTTCCTCCACAAAACCACAACTCTTATCACACCTACCCCATCGCAGGCATCAATATTCCTAGCTCACACCTGGAGAAGGAGGAGGCTCAGCAGGGGTTAAGAAAGTACAGCTATTAAAAGCTGCAAAGCCTTAACAGTCTGACTCCAGGGCTCTCCTAACCTCTGCAATTCTCCAAAGCATTTGTTTAAATCATCCAGAGAATCTGACACTTTGAGATACACCTAGTCACTTTGTAGACAAGGAAACGGAGGGACAAAGAGTAAAGCTGACTTGCCTGAATTCCTCCAGTAGTGTCCAACACAGCGTCCAGATGCAACACGCTTCCTGTGCAGACCTTACCCTTCCCCACCCTACCAGGGCCTACCCTACCTCGTCTTCCCTGGCCTAGTCACATCCGACTCCACTCTATCTCTTTCCTCCTTTCTCCCCCCACCAAGAGATGTTAGTAGGTAACACCCCACTTCTGGCCTCCTCAAACGCTTGCTGAGAGCAGCCTGCAGTCCCAGCACTTGCAAGGGCTCTTGAGTTCAAGTCCAGCCTACGCTACATAGGAAGAGGCTGTTTCTAAAATAAAATTAAAAAGTAGCTTTCAAAGGAGAGCCTAAAATCGCCCTATCTCTCAGCCAAACAAAACAGGGCTGGACCACACGAAGACAGCCAGTGTGGAAAGGGCAGGCGGCTGCAGGGGAAGCCCTTAAGTAGATATAAATCGGTGATGGAGTTCAGCTGCGACGCTTTGGTAAAGGTGCCCCTTCCTGAAATGTACGCAGGGCCAGCATGACTACTACCAGGTGCACCGAAGGCATGAGTCTAGTCTATGGCTGGCCTCCGTGAACGCCCCCCACAGCTGCTGGAAAGGGTCTGAAAAAGTACTAAGCCAATGAGGCGCACCCCACCCCCACCCTCGGCTATACAAGCTTCAAGTTGGACCGGAGGGAGCAAAGCCAAGGTATCAATCAGTTTCTAAACGTGTTAGCGCCTGGAAAGGATTCCGGAGTCTCGCAGGATAAGGGGATGGGAAATGCACTCTATTCTCACCTTTACTAGGACCAGTTCCCCTGACGCCTCAGCTCCCCATTGGCAAGCAGATGGAGCTTCAGAACCGGGTTCCAGCTTCCAGCCCTCCCCCCACACCCCACACCCCGTATTTTAGGCGAGGTGAATCAGGACTCTGTATAGGACCCGGAAGGGAAAGGCTGGAGGGACTGCCTGGAGAACAAATTCATTTCTTACCAATTGTACCCTGGGCTCCAAGGAACCCGACTAGAATCCAGTGCTCTCTGGAGACCTCCCGCACGCTCCCTGTCCCTCTCAAAGCACACTGCAGTCTCTACAATCTACTGAACCCACGAGTATGTGGGCCAACGGTTAAGGCTCAATAAGGGAGTAGATTTCGATACCTGTAACTACCAACCTAGACAGCCAGCTAACTCTTCAGCCAGCCTAGCTCCAATCACCAGGGCACACTGGCTTGGCTGCGTGACCAAGGGACTGCCAGCCATCTTGGTTACCTCCCCTGTGTCCTAGAGACCAAACTAAGCATACTGTAGGGACTCACTGGTAGGTCTTTAGATGCTCACTTCCCAACAAAACTCCCACCACCAAGTGAGCGCTAACGGGTGCACCTGAGGCCACCAAGTTAAGAGCCTCGGGAATTACCCCAAGTTCAGTCGCTTGACTGGACCCTGTGTCTGGAAGGGAGAGAAAAGAGTGAGGGCCACCAGTCACCCTTGGGGGTGCCAGGTGACAGTGGGTGGTAGAGAGCTGGCCCACCTGGAGCTGCAGAAGCCAGGGACCTAACCTGAGAAGCTCCTGCGGTCTGGGGAGGAGCTTGAGGCCATACCATTGTGCTTGCCGGGTGGGGAGGAAAAAAAATAGGCTAGTCGGTGGGGGTAGGGAAAGGGCTAGAGGTGTGGGGGTAGGGAGAACTTAAAACAATGCCTGGCGTCCCTGTTCACACACTTCCGTAGCATCTTCACCAGTGGCCCTTAGACCTAACTAATCCCTTAGTATTCTGAAGCCAGCCCCTAGGTGCCTAGGGCATCAAGCTGAAGGAAGCACTGATCCCTTCTAGTTTTGAGAAAATATCCTACTTTACTGACCTCGAGGGTGGTCCAAAGCCCTGGGGGGCATCCACGCTTCTCTCCACCTTCCAGCTTGGGTCATTTAAGGCCCCCTACCGGGAGAGGTCTTCCTGGAGAGCGTCCCTTGCTGAGTTCCACTCTCACGGCCACGCCAGTCTCATATCTGTAGTGAACCATTGAGCAAGGATGGTCTAAAGCCAACTGGCTGGTGGGGAAGTGGTTTAAGCCACTCCCCCCCAGGAAATCGCCTACCTCCTGGGCTCTGGTCCCAAGATGAAAGAAGTGCAAATTCGGGGGTCACTTCCAATGGTAAAGTGATAGCAGCTATTGTCTTATCCACTGTTCCCCGCTGGGCCTGTTAAAGTGCCCTGACCTAGTTCTGAAACAGACCCCTTGCGGGCCACAGAAAACTTAAAAGAAAAATGAAAGATTTCCTAAGAGTCTGGGGGAGGGGAGGAGAAGGTTGTGGCTAGATAGAGGGAAGGGAAAAGTTTGTAGTTAGGCTTGAGGATTGGGGGTGACAGTTTGATATCACCCCAAAGGAGCCATGGATGATTGAATAGAGAAAGACTTTGGTGTTTTCCGAACCTCTAAAATGCATCTCTGCTTGAGCCCGCTTGCCTGAGTAGACCCTACAAGACTAGAACAGTCAAGCAGTGGAAACAGCTCCCCGCCCCCATCTTGGTGCAGGTCTGTTCTTTACAAAGTCTTCTCCCATGTCCCATCATTCTTTGTTCATCTCTCAGGTTTGGAGCTAAACATCTCTTCTTCCCAAAGCTGGCCTGGACCTAAACTGCCTCTGGCAGGAGCTGGGGGGGGTGGGGTATCGCAGCACACCTCAACTCTGGGCCCACAGGAAGGAGGGGCTGTACTGTACCAAGGGCTTTAATCCCTCCCAGCGGTGCACCTAGGGGCTTTAAATAATCCAAAAGGATCCAATCCCAACTGCCTGTCTAGTCTTCAGCAATGGGGGAGGTGAAGGGCTCCAGTGACTGCCTTTGGAAGTGGCTTCCCTCCAGGAGTTTTCCTGCCTGGCTTTAACCCTTTAGAGCGCTGTGACTGGCTAGTATCTCTCCCCAGCTTCCTCCTCTACCCCCACACCCCCAACCTGCCTACACACACCCCAGTATTCTCCTGCCCATTATACCCAAAAGCACTGTTATCATTTTTCCCTGTCCCAGTTATAGATTTCTTTATCACTCAAAAATCCCTTCTTAGACATCCATTCCACGGAAGGGCTGTTACCAACACCTCCCACCGAGATGGTAATGGCTTGAGGTGCTGGGTTAGCCTAGGCTCTCCATCTTGGATTTGGTTGCCAGCCTTGGGCAAATTGTGAACTCCCAGAAGCCAGACTTCTTGGTTACTTGGGGCATAGCATTTGATGTCTTGATAAACTGAAAGCATTTTGGATTGTACATGGCACAGAGGGCATATATTCAAACTCTCAAACCCTCTGGCGATATGAAATTGCTTTTTGTGTTCTTGATGTAAATTTGAAGTATTTTTAAAGTTTGAGAGTGGTGGGAGTCTCACAGAAGGAGACAGAATTACTGGAAACTTTTTCCACACATTTTCCTGTGCTGCTTGACATTTTATAAGGGACTACATTGGTTGCTATCATTTTTTTTTAAAGTAATGAGGATAATTGAAAATTCTTTAAAAGGCTAATGGAATATTTTAAAGTGTGTGTGTGTGTGTGTGTGTGTGTGTGTGTGTGTGGTTAAAGAAGCTTTAGTGGAAAAAAGAGCTTGTGGGTTGTTCCATGACAAAAATATTACTTATAAAAGAAAAAAATTACATGTAATTTTATTATCTAAAGACAGCTATTGTGAACACCTTGGTATATTTTGTTCTTAATCTACTTTTTCCCCCTTATGATTACACAGTTTAATCATTCTCTTTTTAAAAGATTCAAGTGATTCAAGATTCAAGAGTGAAAAAACAGAGATAAAGAACTCCTCAAGATGGCTCAGTCACAGAAGGCCATCAGGCCTGTAGTAGACAGGAGATCAGTTCCTGGGAAACACGAGGTGAATAGAGAGAAATGACTTAAACAAATTGTCCTCTAACCTCCACATGTATGCTGTGGTATGTGCACTCCCCAATACACACACAGACTCACACACATAGTGTTAGCATTCTGTCTAAACTCCACCTCCACAGTTACCTGGCAACAGCCAGGTATGCTCCTCCCTGCAGCTACCTGTCAACAGCCAGGTAGCCCTGCCCACTATTATAAAAGGGGCTGTCTGGGCCCTCCTCTCTCTCTTGCCCCTTGACCCCGCTCTGCCTGCAGGTTCCCGTCTCCCCTTCCCTTTCCCCCTTCCCTTCCCTCTCTCCACGTGGTCATGGCCGGCCACCTCTCTCTCTCTCTCCCTTCTGCCCTAAATAAACTCCCTTCGCGGAACCCTCTGCCCTGGCGTCTTCCCTTCCAAGCTGCTGCGCGTCTTAATAACAACACATAGGCACACACACAGACAGCCACATCCACACACACATAGCCACGCACATGCACACAGACACACAGACTCAGAGACACAGACACATACACACAGACACACACACAAATCAGTAAGTGTAAAAAATAAATGTTAAAACACAGAGTAAGTTTAACAGACTCTCCCCACACTCGGCTTACCGCTGTCCCAATCTGCCTTCTCTGTATACTCCTGTCTGAGGAAATTTTCTCTGGTTGAATATTTTTGTTCTAGGTTAAGAATTTTTTTTTTTTTTTTTCCAATTCAATCCTTACTAGGTTTGAATTCTTAATTCAACCTAGGGCTTCTCTCCTGGTAGGCAAGAGCCCCACCACAATGCTGCAGCCCCAGCCTCTTCGCTTTTTATTTTGAGACAGAATCTCTCTACATTGCCCAAACTGCTCTTGAACTCACTCTGTAACCCAGGCAATCTTTCTGCTTCAGCCTCCAGAGTCCCACCAGACCCAGCTAAGATTTTAAAACTATGATCAGATGCATTATACACATTAAATGAATGGACAGTGGTGGCTCACACCTTTAATTCCAGCACTGGGGAGGCAGAGGCAGGTGGATCTCTGTGAGTTTTGAGGCCATCCAGCCTCACTGGTTTACCGTGAGTTCCAGGACATCCAGACCTGCATGGTGAGACCCTGTCTGGAAACAAACAAAGAAACAAACAAAAAAGTCATATGTATAAAATACACATAAGAGGGCAAGGGAGGTAGCTCAACCTTAAACCGATGGCCCGACAAGCCTCTTCCACTGGATCCCCAGAACCTCTGTAAAGAGCCTGGTGTGGTGGGCCAGCTAGCCTGGAAGAAGTCGGGCAAGAGCAGAAACAACAGACTGGAATGCAAGGACTGACTGCTGAAAGACAAATGTTCTCTGACCCAAGTGCCTTGGTGCATGCCCACATTCACACACACGTACAATAAATAAATAATTAAAATATAGAAGCTGAGAGACCGCTCAAGGACCAAGAGTGCTCCCTGCTCTTTCAGAGGACCTAAGCTCCATTCCTAGGACCTGAGTGAGCACATGGCTCAGGACCACCTGTCATCCAACTCCCTTCTGGCCTCCTCAAGTAAGTATGCCCATGTGGCATGTACTCACACAGGCATACATAAATACACACAATATTTAAATTACATACATATATAATATATACATATATATATATATACATACACACACACACACACACACACACACACACACACACATATATATATATATATATGTATACACATAATATTCAAAATGCTTATACAGCTTGGCTCAAACTTTATGAAAAGATTTAAAATTCAAATGGTAATCTTGTTCTCTGGCAATAGTTTATCTTTCTAAATAAATACCACCTGTCCTGGCTAGTTTTAAGTCAACTTGAGTCCTTTTGGTAGAGAGAATCTCAATTGAGGAAATGCTTCAGTAGATTGACTTGTGGGCAAGGCTGTGGTGCATTTTCTTAATGAATGATTGGTGGGGGAGGACCCAGCCCACTGTGGGTGGGGCCATCCCTGAGCTGGTAGCCCTGTGTACTATAAGAAACCAGGCTGAGCTAGCCATAAGGAGCAAGCCAGTAAGCAGCACCCTTCCATGGCCTCTGTATCAGCTCCTGCCTCCAGGTTCCTGCTCTGCTTGACTTCCTGCCAACTTTTCACTGTGATAAACTGTTAGCTGAAAGTGTAAGATAAAATTAACATTTTCCTCCCCACCTTACTTTTGGTCTTGGTTCTTATCACAGCAATAGAAACTTAAGACACCACCCGATACCATACTGTTCTTAGTGTATCATTCCATAGATGGATTTAAAAAGATAGGAAGTATCTAGGGATGTGTGGTTCAATTAGAGTACTTGTCCAGCATGTACCAGGCCTGGCTTCAGTGGTGCATTCCTGAAATCTTAACACTTGGGAGGTGCAGGTATGGACTGGAGGATTAAAGAGTTCCTTAGATACTGTCTCAAAACCAAAAATTAAGTCAGAAAGAGAGCAGAGCCAGAGAGAAAGGCCTTTTCCTCTTTTTTTTCTTTTTTCTTTTCTTTCATTGTTTGTTTGTTTGAAACAAGGTTTCTCTATGTAACCCTGGCTGTCCTGGAACTCATTTTGTAGACCAGACTGGTCTCAAACTCAGAAATCTGCCTTGCCTTTGCCTCCTGACTGCTGGAGTTATATACCTCACTTTTTCTCTTTTCTTTTCTTTTTTTTTTTAAACCTATTTTCTACTCAAAGATAATACCACCAGTGAAACTGGTTGAAACTGCACTAAGTAATATATACTGTTACAAGTTATTTAGCTACTTTATAAAATAAATAGCAGGCCATGATTGCACACGTCTTTAATCCCAGCACTCAGGAGGCAGAGGCAGGTGGATCTCTGAGTACGAGGCCAGTCTGGTCTACAGTGCAAGTTTCAGGACAGCCAAGGCTACACAGAGAAACTCTATCTCAGAAATAAAAACAAACAGATAAACAAAAAATCCACAAACAACAATTGTCTGGTAAGATGGCATAGCAGGTAGAGGGACTTCCTATCGGAGCGAGGCAACCTCTTACCACACCATAGGAGGAGGGGCCACCAACTCCATAAGGCTGTTGTCTGAGCTGAGCTCTGAATCTTGTCACAGCATGCTCACAAACATATGCACATCATGCCCACACACATTATGTATTATTTTGGCTCAGGTTTTGAATGTACAGTCCATTGCATCACAGAAGATGCAGGAGCTGTCCTGCTCACATCAGACTGCATTTTTATTCAGAACGCTGTATCTAAAATACAATCATTCTGGGTTGAGGGTGTTGCTCAGTTGGCTGAGCGCTTGTCTAGCAAGCACTAGGCCATAGGTTCTGTTATGGTCTGACACCCCACCCCACCCCCAAATAGCTATAGCCATTCTGCTCCATGCCCTGCCAGCTATTTCCTATTGCTGCTGTAACATGCCTGCCGGTCATTGGCACAGAGGAGTGACTTGGCTCAAGGACATGCTGATCACATACCCTGTTTTGTTCTGTATGTTCTGTATGAGGATCGCTAATCTGAAGAAATGCCACAAAGCTTTGTTTGTGTATGACCCATCAAATCAAAGGTCAATATGAACTATTATGTCTAAAAATATCTTGAACCAGAGCTGACCACAAGGCAGCCCTTCCTGCACCTACATATGAGCTCACTCTAGGTTTTGTGGCTGACACTGAAAAATGCACCTAATAAGCCAAAAAGTTATGATTATAATACTCATGCTCTGTTACCCCAGTGTTCTGAAATTCCCCTGCTCTGCACACATCCACCCATCCCCTTACCCTACTCAGGACCATCTAAAGGTTAGCTGATAATACTTTGCCTAGTAAGCCAACTGCTCTCCTCCTTGCCCTTTGACCTTTTGAACCTGGTTTCTCATATAAAAGGCCTGCCCTGAGGACAGACTGGTGCCACAGTTAGGTTTTTCCTTTTTGTGGACCTGGATGTCCAGTATCAGATGTATGTTCAATAAAGTATTCTTGCTTAACTAAGATTGGTGTAGGCATGGTTTGTAAGGCAACTCCCAGACCCTAACAGATTCAATCCTCAGCACTAAGAAACCAAGGATGCTGGCCCATGACTATAATCCCAGTCCCGGGAAGGTAGAAGCTGGAGTGTTAGAAGTTCAAGGTTAGAGACCCCTAGATCTGAAAACAAAGAAACAAACCGAAAATAAATAAATAAATAAATAATGTTATTTGGTGAGAAATATTATTAATTACTTATTACTATTAAATTTACTAATGAGGGAGGAGGCACCTGAAATCCTTGAGCCCAAAGGCTAAGGTTGGAAAATTGCCATGGAACCTAATCTAAGTTAAACATCAGGTTCCAGACCATGTTAGCTATGGAGGGAGACCTTGCCTCAAGAAAGAGACAGAGAGCTGGGTGGTGGTGGTACATGCCTTTAATCCCCGCACTTGGGAGGCAGAGGCAGGCGGATTTCTGAGTTCGAGGCCAGCCTGGTTTTCAGAGTGAGTTCCAGGACAGCCAGGGCTATACAGAGAAACCCTGTCTCGAAAAACCAAAAAAAAAGAAAGAGACAGAGAGACATACAGAGAGAAACACAGATACACACACACACACAACACACACACACACACACACACACACAGAGAGAGAGAGAGAGAAGAGAGAGAGGTGTTCCATTTCTTTAGTCATTTTAGGTTTGCTTCTATATTGAAACCTATCATAGCTGGGGAAGACCCTTCCTTCTGGTTCTCTTACTTCTATCCCCAAGAGCTTGGATTACAGCTGTGTGTCACACATGTGTATGGGGTGCTAGGTATCAAAACAAGATTTTATTCGTATTAGGCAAGAACTTTACCAATGAGGCCACATCCCCAAATTTGCATTTCTTCCCCCCCCCCCCCCCCCCCCCCGCCTCACAACTGTTTATTAACATTGAAGTCTTCATATTTGGATCCTACCTTTTTTTTTTTTTTTTTTTGACAAAGTTTCATGAAACCACAGCTGTCCTTGAACTCACTATAAATGGTCCTGAACCCCCAATGCTGCCTCCACCTTCCAAGGCTGGGGATTACAGGTTCATACTCCCATATCTAGCTTCCGACTTTCCTTCTGTTTCTAGTCTTCAAAATCTGGTGTGGTTTTGCTTAGTTTTACTTTTGTTTTGGTTTTTAAGACAAAGCTTCCTAACCTGGCTGGTCTAGAACTCAAGGACCTCTGCGTCCACCTCCAGAGTTCAGAGATTACAGACCTGTCCAGGCAGGTCCTGCTAGGGTGTTCTATGCTTAAAGTACTCTCCCTGTGACAGGCTCTGGGTTCAGTTCAGGGGAAAGAGAAGAGATTGGGAAGAGGGATGGAGAGAGGGAGAGTTCGAGTAGGACCAGACACATTTCACAAGCTAATGACATCTACACATTTACAGACAGCATGAACTAGGCAGGAATCAGTTCGGTATTGATAAAGGTTAAGATTATTTCTAAACCAGGCGGTGGTGGCACATTCCTCTAACCTCCCCC
>JAJTUV010002183.1:170000-177755 GCA_021653895.1 Mastomys natalensis | reverse complement strand
AAACAAATAGGTGATGCTTTTTTTTTTTTTATGTTTTAAACAATGGTTTTTCTAAAAGGTTCTAGAAAAAAAAACAGAGAAAACTGATTTTTAAAAAGGGATAGCTGTATGTTTTTAAATTGCCGGGAAATAATAAGCTTTTTGAATTGAGTAAGAGAGGTTTTTTAATTCGTGCAAAAAACAAAATTTTTTTTTTTTTTTAGTTTAAAAAAAAAAATTTTTTTTGAAAATTTTACCATGATCATAATACTAGGGATTGGGGGGGAAAAAGGGTTTATCTTCTCCTTTTTCATTTTTTTCATTTTTTTCCCTTTTCTTTTCCTGTGACATAAAGTGCATTCCAAGTGCGGGGTTTTTTCATCCGATGTTTTTTAGAGCAAAAAGGCAAAAGCTGTAATTAAAATTCTTCGTAATTGTCTTCTGAGTGTATTAGGGGACAATTGACTTCACATGTCACAGGTAATTAGAAGAGTCACCTTCAGTTCCAGGTTATTTAAATCTGGCATTATATACTTTTAATGAGCACACATATTGATATCTTTCAGTACGTCTGAATATCTTTGCACCTTTTCCTTTCATGGTGGGTAAAGTATCTCCATGGCCATTTGTCTGAAAGGATTACTTGAAATCCATTTCCTCTTCTCTCATCTCTCAGCTGGGATTGTGCAATTGAATGTTACCATGTTGTTCGTTAAAATCAGATAATTATTTGTTCTGTGAGTCCATAATCCTGAGTGTTCTGTCCAAAGTAGTCATTTTTATTGGCTTGCTGAGAGAAACGAGAGAGTAATAGATGTGAGTGAAAAGTAAGAAATTGATTTCTCTCTGACCACAGGGAAGAAGAGGGTAAATCTTGATTCTTCAAGTTCTGCCCTAAAGACAATTGCACTGACTTCAAGTGTGGAAGGCCAGTGAAGTACTCCCATTTAATGGAGGCTAATTGAACTTTCCTTCAGAGGATCTCAGCCCTGTCATAATCACCCTGATGACTAGGCTGCAGAGATGTGTGGATTGAAACTTCCAGGCTGAGTCAAGGTGGTGGGTGGACACTTTTCAGACCTGATTCATTCTTCAGTAGAATATGGACGTTGAACACATGTTCGTCTTGCAGGTAAGGCATCATTACCCTAGCAGAAATTCCTAATACTTGTGGAACCTGACTTCAAGAAGAATCTTTGCCTGATGCTGTATATCAGCTAGGTTTGAGGTCTACTTCCCTGGTGGTCCAACACCATGATAGATGGATGACCTGTCACACCCTGCTTCTCAAAAATATTAATGACGTCAAACTGTACTGTTGTTTTCCAAATGATACCACAGATATGTGGTAAGATGCCAATGATAGCCCAAGAAAATTAGACAATATATCCATATTAGGATGAACTTAACAACAAAGTCAATGCTTCCTAAAAATGTATAGTAACTCGAATATGCTGGAGGTCTATGTCTTACCCCTAAATAGTCCATAGTGAAAGTTCATGACCAGTCAGCTCCTCCACATGATGCCTGAGGGGTCAGTGCTCTTTCTGTCTCACAAATCCAGCACAATGCTTGTCTTTCTGTCTACCCAGGAGTGGACGATCAAAACGTAAATAGACAAAACAAAGACAATTCAGTTCATAATGTACTGTTCTAAAAATAGTCGGATGTATGAGAATTTTACTTTCTTTAAAAAACCCACAGAAGTATTCTAAGAACATGTTCTTGTTTTAATCCCAGCTGCGGGATATGGGGCTGTTTAAGACTGCCCACAGCAGCTACCTATGACGCTCTTCATCCTTGAGCAGGAATACGATTTGCCAGCTACGACTGTGACCTTTGGAATTCTGGGAACTTTTCAGAGGCTATATAAATACTTGGGTTCTGAGTCAGTGTGGGTTGGGGGTTGGCTGCTGGTTGGTTTTGGTCACTGTTTGTTAACTAGTCGTGCTCAAAGAAGAAAAACAAGAAGAATAAATAAATAAAAAATACCCCGATGGCAAAGATCTAACTTGCCAAGGAACTCCATGCCCTAATCAGCAGGAAGTAGCCTAACAAGGTAGTCCCTTTTCCCCTTTATCCTTTCTTATCTCCTATCTTTTGTTATGGGGTTGAAATGATGGGAAAAAGGGTAGACAATGGGGGAAGAAGAAAACCCATATAAAGCGGCTGACCGTCACGCCTGACTGCAAAGGAGGCTGGAGAACATTAGGGTACTATATACAAAGAAACAAATGCAACAAGATAGTGAGTAAAGGACATGCATGTACGTATGTATATTTATTTATGTATTGTATACAATATCGTCATATGAATATATATACATATACACATATCGCATCCATTTACACACAACACACACACATATATGTGTGTACATATACACACACACATACATGTATATGGTATGTGTATGTATGTGCAGCTTGTTTGAGCTTTGCCCTAGGTGATTTTGATGCTGTTGTCTTTCTTTTATGTTCCCTGTACAGTGCTTTACATTCAACCCATATAATAATTATCTAAAGTGGTCAAGCCCACTTTGCAGTGCCATTACAGGTGCCCACTTTACAGATAAATAGGTGGCAGAATATTTTTAAAAGTATCTCTTCAAGCCTATTCCTTACAGGGATGTAACTTAAAGGGGGGGCTCTTATCATCGAGAGTAGATATGTCTGTCCTCTTCGCACAACTTTTAAAATAAAAGTCTGCAGGGAAACCTGAAATTGCTTTCTTTTGTATTCTTTTTTTCCCATTTCTTCAAAGCTGGGATTTGTTCCAAGTACAGGCTTGCATCACACCACGGCATCTTAAGGACCCTTGTGCGCACTTACCTGCACTAGGGACCAG
Organism: Mastomys natalensis; assembly: GCA_021653895.1. Classification (NCBI taxonomy): domain Eukaryota; kingdom Metazoa; phylum Chordata; class Mammalia; order Rodentia; family Muridae; genus Mastomys; species Mastomys natalensis. The sequence continues at coordinate 174,929 of JAJTUV010002183.1, read as the reverse complement.
AAAGAAGAGACGTTTTTGAGTAGGGCTGTATCTCTTTATCAATTTTATAATGACTTGAGAACATTTTGGCCATATTTACTCAATAAAAAATAAAATGTTTTTGCCACTAAAAGCAACCAGGAATTTGTAAATGTGGAGAAGAGAGAAAGCTTGAAAGAGAAATGGTCACACTCCCTAGACCTCCCATCACTTTCCCGACACTGGAAAGCTCTTGCCTGTGCATCTCAGGTCCTCTAGCCCTCCTGCCCACTCAGTAGCACTATAGGCCTGCCTCAAGGACTGTGCTGAGTCTGTAGGAGATTCGCTGCCCAAGGACAGTTGCCATCTGCCTCTCCCATAAGATCCAAGCAAATGGCAGTTTCCTCTCTCCTCTTCCTCCTGAACCTGCATCTGACAATGATCTTTCACTGTAATGATCGCTGGTAAGTCACCAAGGTGAAGCTTTAGAACAAGCAGTCCTCTCAGAATTGTAAAACAGCTCTAAAGAAGCCTTAATGTGGGTCCCTAGAGTTAAAGAGGAGTCTTGCTGTTCCAGAAAGGTCTTTGTTCTAAATGCAATCTGCAACTCTTTTCTCCTCTTGGTTTGCCAACGTCATCCAGCCCAGAAGCATGCTCCTTCTCCCTATGGGTTCACTGTTGAGACTATAGAATCCTGCCCACCACCGTTCCATGGACAGCTTCATTTTTATTTAATGTATGTAAAATGTGTTACCGTTTATTTAATGTATACATAATACATTACAGCATAGTTCTAACTTTTGATTATTAAATAGTTAGACATCCCTGTGTCTATTATTTTGAACTCCAAACTAAAGATATCTCCCTCCCTGTTCCTTTATTCCCCAAAGTCTGGGTCACAGAAAAGTGCAGTGGAGGGAAGGAGTGTTTCTACACCCATTCCCAATGAACAAAGGGCATGTCTTTGGGTTCTGACTGAGATGGCAGCCAAAAGACTTCCTGGGGCTCCATCCTTTCTGGTCTTCTTCCTGTCCCCCATCTTAGACTATAACTAGGGTAGAGCCATGTCTTCTTCCTAAAGCCACCCCTCTGCATCAGCACAGAAAACCTCTAAGTGTTTCCTGGAAAGGATAATGGTAGTATCTATCCTTGTAGGCAGTGGACCTGGAACCTTGAAATTCCTTAGAAAGGGACTAAATTAGCTCAGTGGATAAGAGGGCTTGCTGCTTTTTCATGCTCTCAAGTTCAGTTACTAACACACACACATTCGTTGGCTCTTAATTACCTTTAATTCCAGGTCTAAGGGAATTAAAATGCAAATCCTCTTCTGGCCTCCAAAGGCATCCCACATACACACTGCAGATGTATAATGAGTAACACAAAAAAAATCTTTAAAACAATTTTCTGATTGAAAAGTGTAAAGGTGGAGGTTCCTTTATAACACTGACAGACTCTCATAAGGGTCAGGGACATGTGATATAAAACTATGTGAGCCTTCCCACAGAGTGCAGGATGTGGTGAGTGACCAGAGAAGAAGGATGCCTCTTTTTTTTTTTTTTTTCATGAGAAGCAAATTTAACTTCCTATCTACTCCTTAATCTAACTTAGCAAATCAGATCATCTTCCTTTTCTGAAAAATTAAGAGATGACTGAACTTTACAGCTTGTGCCACAGATTCTCAATAGCACATATTGTCTTAACCAAAGACAAGAGAGAAAAAGAAGAGTTATCATCAAACAGCCTGAAATTCTGTACAAATAGCAAGCAGATGAACATAGCAAGAGAATCCTCTGGGGTCCTGCTCCAAATGCTCCCAGAACTGGGCCCCTTTTCCCTTCTTCCTGGTGCCAGTGGAAAGCTCTGCTGACCCTGGGTCTTCCCAGTCAAAACACACCTGTCTTCAAAGAGCCATATGTTTGAAAGCAGTGCTCATCCCTCCATAGACCCAGAGGAGCTACAGTCTGGACTATCGCATCTCTTAAATAAGGACACAAAGAGACCCAGTCCTAAAGCATCAGCAGGTAAGCATCCGTTGGTATCCAGAAGCCTGTTTCCATAACCACTGGGAACTATTGTTGCAGCAAACAGAAGGAAGAGTCTTCTTTTTGATAATTTTTTTTAACAAATTTAAATGTAAGATCTGGAATATTAGATAATAAGAGGAATAACACTGGCCCCAGATTTGGTTATTTTAAAGGTCCTTCTTTCCTTTCTTCCTTCTGATCTTTCTCTCTTTCTTTCTCTCTTTCTCTCTCTTTCTTTCTTCTTTCTTTCTTTCTTTCTTTCTTTCTTTCTTTCTTTCTTTCTTTCTTTCTTTCTTTCTTTCTTTCTTTCTTTCTGGATTTAGCATAAAAACATGTGTCCCGCTGAAAGAGAATATGTTCAATTTTTTTAAAAAAGTCCTTCCTTTAAGAAATTGAATATTGGCAAAATATCCATTAATTCTGACTAAAGAAATAACCAACTCTTCTCATCCTAGCCTAGATGCTACAGGGCATTTTATTTAGAAAAGGGAACATTCTTCACATTTCCCAGGGAGTGAAAAAGAAAATAAAAAGCATTACAAATGCTGTGTGGTTTCTTTCTAAATTAGTCCTTTAATGTTTTAAAAGTAAGTACAATGGACAAGCCTCACAGTGTGTTTTGTCTTTTCCCCCCTCTGAGGAACGAATGAAGATCTCTGTGGCTAGTGATATTTTTAATTCAGCTCTGGATTTTCTCCAGGAAATCACTAATAATTGCTAATTGTATTTTTGTAAGTGAATGAAAGGACATATTCTTTCTTCAGTGCCTCCCTCCACTTGGGTAATTAATGATGTCGCTTCTCGACATGACTGAGTAAAGCGACATTGCAGCAGCGCGTGGGGCAGCTTAGAAGGCTTCTGTGTGCGGTCCTACAACAACTGAGTGTAAAGACTAGTCATGCAACTGTCTTAAAAGAAACTATTTATTCCTTCTTCCCCTCCCCCGTTTCTCCTGCTTCAATTTCTTATAGCCAAAAAAGGAGCCATCGGGTGAAGTTTTTTCAAATGTAGATATGCACTGATATTGTGCATAAACAACCATATTTGCAAAAAGCATGTCAATAGAGTTTCCATAGAAACTTACTGTATGAGATTTAATTCAATGACAGTAAAGCAATCGAAGTAAATTTTCTGATGCAAGGTTACACATTAGTAGCTCCTTCAAATTGGGACGTTGGGTCTACTCAATAAATTTCCAGGTCTTTCTTGGGGTTGAATGGTAGTTTTTAATTTGGAGATGGACCTGCTAGCAATAACAAAGAAGAAAAACCAGACTATTGCATCACAGCGAGCTGGTCCCCCCTTCAGACTGTCGGTAACTAGGGGGTGGGGTATCATCACGGAAGCACTCAGCTTGATTCAGTTTACAAATGTCTCGTGTTGCCGAGCAGCTTGTAATAAAAGCTGTTGCGGAAACGTAAATGCAGTTAGAAATTGTATTGGTTTAAACAAAATGGCAGTAGTGGGCTCTCCTCTAGAATCTGTAACCAGCCATGAGTAGTTGGCTAGGTTTATAGTATCAGGCATGAATTCTCTCCTATTTAGCTGGCCTTCAGTACAATTAGACAACTTTTGGTTGCCACGAAGACAAAGCACCACTAGTGCACTATTGGTGATTTCTTGCTGGGCTGATTGACATTGCAGTGTATAGGCTTTGCGGCTTGTAGGACCATTGGTTGCTTTTCTCTGTTGACGGCTTGCACAGTACATTCTGATATTATGAGAGTCAGTCCTCAGGGAGGTTTCCTGATCAGTTCCATCTCTTCTCCTCCAAGCCTTGCACCCAAACGGTGTGGGATCTTCAGAAATAGGATCTTATTATTTTGAGAATCTCTTGGATTCCTTTAACTAACAACTTGAAGGGTGGTTTCCCATGCCTTCCAGTAAATTTTTGTTAGGTAGCCTAAGTCTCTTTTGGTGGGGGGCATTATTACCTCATGTGGCATAACTCCCTTTAAACTACACACACACACACACACACACACACATGCAGCGCGCGCGCACACACACACTTTAAGTGAGCTTATTTAATAATGTATCCCTATGCCTCTTTAAAACATTCTTAGCGTTGCTCACTGCTACTTCCTCCCTTGTCCCCTGTGTTACCCTCTCTTCTCCCTCTTCAGTTAGAGCCTGCCCCCATTTCCTCTTTCCTCCTTCATAGAACTTATTTTCTTATCCTCTTATCTTTCTCTCTCGAGTTCCTTCTCCAGCACTCCCTTGCAGGCTTTCCTGCTTTCCAGGCTTCTATAGTTTCATTAGGTTATGTGTTCAAATCCAAAGATCTGGAGTCAGGAGCCACAAATAAGAGACAAGGTGTGGCATTTGTCATTCCGGGTGTGTGTTTCTTCCTTCAGTAATAATCTCCAGCTCCAACACTACTAAGATGGAGGTTGATTTCGCCTGGTTTATATCACTACATGGGAACACCACAGTTCACAGTGTTTCCTTCCTAACACCTTAAAGGAGTGAGTTTTATTTGCCCTGATTATCCCTTTGATTAGGAAGTATATTTTATCAGTGCTTCATCTCTCTCACCTAAGAGAGACTCTGGGACACTCTGTTCCAATAAATTGGCTGTGACTATCTATCCACTGACAGTCCAATTATCCATCGACTCGGCTCTAAAATCCACATGTTTCTCAGTATAAGTCCAATCTCTGTGTAGCCACATTTTCTCTCATGAGGTTTGGGGTTGGATGGATACTGAAGGTAGTCTTCATGTGTAAGGGGCAGCCAAGAAAGAAATATTTCTGCCAAGGAATGTAGTCTAGGAAGAGGGAGCAGAAATGGAATACCTTGCAGTTGTAAAAAAAAAAAAAAAAGAAAAAGAAAAGTCTTTGGAATCTAGGCAGACATGAATTAAAATCCTACTATGTTGTTTCAAATCTGTGAGATCTTTGCAAACTCACATCTGCCAAGTTCTTCGCAGCATACCACCAGGCAC
>JAJTUV010002183.1:17500-167500 GCA_021653895.1 Mastomys natalensis | reverse complement strand
TGGTAAAGATAAAAGGCACCAAGACAGGCAAGTTGGCTCAGTGGGTAAAGGGGCTTGCTGCTTAGCCTGGTCACCTAAGTTCTAACCTTAGTACCCACATGGTAAAAGGAAAGAATCGACTCCTGCAAGTTGTCATCCTCTGACCTCCACATGCACACAAAATAAATAAATATCGTTTAAAATTAAAGAAAAGGGGCTCCAGTTCACTATCGTCTGACAGCTCACAGATAGTAGAAATGAGTTAAGCACTCAGTGCTGGTGCTCTCAGCCTAGTATCTAGTCAGCCAATTCCCAGCTTAAGCTGAGGTCCTTTGTTCAGCTGTGTGATACATAGGAACTTGATTTTCTCACATTCAGAATAAATGTGGCTCAGAATCAGACATACAAAATTACTGCTCCCACCCCCACCCAATCTCTGTGGAAGCTACAGGACAGAGTGGAGATGAGAGGAAGAATTTCCAGGAAAAAGACATTGCTTCTTGAGAAGGTGCAGCCACTATTGAGTCCTAAGCAGTGGGAGAATCGGCAAGCAGATGAAGATCCAGCTGGAGTAATTAAGGTAAACAGCTAATTAGAGGCTTTTGAAGCTAGAGTGAATGAAGGAAAGGAAGAATAAAGGTGAGGCAAGCCAACATGCCAAACCTGCCTGATAAATTGCCTGCCTGAAACAGAGAGGCATGAAGCCCTGCCAAAGAGAAGCAGAACTGGAGGTTTGCAGATACCCAGAAAGGATGGAGAATTACTGTTGTGCGGAGGGGGAGAGAGGAGACTGGCTGTGTGGGAGATTTCTCTTTAACTTCTCCTGGCTTTAAATAAACATTCTTTAATGTGCTCTTCTCTTAGTTCGTTAAGCTATTGGGATAAACCACTTCAGACATTGGGTTTTTTTTAAACAAAACAAAACAAACAAAAACTCAAACAACAACAGCCATAAATGGCCCTGACTTAACTCTGATATTTCATCTTTACAATACGGCAAGACTGAATCATGTTCGATGGAAATCATGCTTTGAGGATTTCATTTGTACCGTTTCGTGGGCTACTGATAGGTACTGATACAATAGCCTCTTTGATGCTGTGCAGGGGCAGCCAGCCACAGTTCTCACAGCTCTCAGATGATTCTGAGGGGGAACAGCCAACACTCTGTAGTAGACTGCATTGCTAAGCCAATATATTAGGTAGGATAAGTATGCTAAATGCAATTGACATTACAACATGTTTATCAGGATCCAATCCCTTGTAAGTCAAGGAGCATATGCATGTAGCTGCTCTGTTCACATAAATAAACATCATCTGCCTAAAGCTTCATCTGAACATAGAAACAAGAAGGAAATATTTAGCTTGGCTCAGGCTATGACTTCATTTCCTCAGAATAGAAGATTATGCATCACATGTCCCTTCAGAGATGATTCTCGGTTGTTCTGAGTGAGTACTGTCTCCCCCAAACAGGGGCTAGAAGTCCATTCCTGATTAAACTGTTACCCAGTTGGTTTCTTCGAGGTCTCCATCCTTTCTTACGGATGAAATGTGACTGTGTCCTGTATGTCTTTATGTTCTTTCTCTCGGGATGCAGGCCTGAATCCCTGTTTCTTCTTCTTATAGTGGCACTGGCGGGATTGGTTTTAAGGTCTCCTAAATGGTTTCAGTTTAGCTTAATTGCCTCCTTGAGAGTTGTCTAAATGCAAACAGACAAGCACATTCTGAGATAGAAGAAATTGGGGTTTTAAAGTAAAAAATTTGGATGAGCCAAAATTAAAACCATGGCAATGAGCTGAGATATATTTTTCTTCAAGGGGTTTCAGACTCTGCAGAGGAAACCATAGAAATCTGGAATTGGCTAAACACAGGTCCTCATTGTTAACAAAGAGTTCCATGGATTGGTGAGAGGGCCCTGAATAGGAAAAGGCACTTGCCACCCAGGAGCGCCACATGGGGGAAAGAGAGAACCCAAATTCCCTCAAGTTGTCCTAGGATCCCAAAACCTCGGGCCAGGGTTTGTTTTTTTTCGCTGCATACATATAGGCATGAAACCAACACAAAAAATAAATAAATGAATAATTACTTTCTTTTTAAAAGGAGAGATCTCCAGGTCATCTACAGCTACTCTAAAAAAACACACACACACACACCAAAACACACACACACACACACACACACACAACACCACAGCAAAAAACAGACAACACGCACGCACGCGCCGCGCGCAGCGGTAGAGCACCAAAGAAGTGTCACTCACTCCCCCACAGCTATTTTCTACAGTACAATAAAAAGGGGTGGGCTTTAGGGCGGGACTCCGCCCTGTCATTCTTACTTACTCCGCTCTGTCTATCACCCCAGTTTTCTTACCCTGACTCAGGGTCAAAGCTGGCTCTTGATTCGTAGAACTCAGTTCAAAATAATGTAGAGCATGGATCGAGACAGCAAGACGAAATTTTCCTACCCGCCTGCAAGTGACAAGCTTTGAGAAACGTTAAGATCTGCCCTGTGACAACATGACACCTGATTCAAGCTGTGAAGATGGCCCCAGCCTGTTATTGCAATCACACTCAAGAGTGTTTCCGGATTTTTCCTTAGCACTTGCTAAAAGCCATTTTGGGGAGAGTAAGTCCATGCAGAACACGCTGCTCTACCGGAAGATTATTAATTCCCGCACCCCAGACAGCTTTAACTGTATGTCACCCCAGTCCCGGGACCAAACGCTTTTTTCTGACCTCTGCAGTACTGGCATGCATGTGGGCAAGATTAATGCAGACAAAAGTACTCACATCAACATAATAAAAACTAATGAAAAAGAAAAAATAAAAAAACACTTTTAAAAAATTTCAAGACAGTAACTGCAAACATTCTCCTAGAAAAGGCACTTCGGTTCACAGTATTGTGACTTCTGTGGATCGGGGTTGTGTATTATTTTAAAAAAGAATTCTATTTTCATACAAACCAAATATTTATAATATTTAAACCCAGAAAAACTTTAGTGATAATTAGGAGATCGAGGGGTATAAAAATTCAATTTCATGATTCTAGAACTTTCGGTTAGGGATAACATTTAAAAATTTAAGGCTCTTTTTAAGTTACCTTTTTAAAAAAAAATGATAATTTTAGCAACCTAAAAACTTTATAAAAAGTATATTCATGGTACATTTGATGGGGATTTGGGGAACATGGAAACATTTTTGGTTTTTTCCTGGTGACAAGGTTATGGAAAAAATGAGCCCTTTCAGCGACCCTTAAACACTCCTTTTTCGGTAGACACTAAAACAAAATGTTTCTACTTGTATACCACTTACCTTAGTTTAAAAAGGTTTTTTTAAGAGCTTTTCCCCAAAGGGGAAGGCTATTTCTATAATCAGAATTGGCCAACTAAAGCCCAAAAACAGAAAAAATTTTTCTACAAACATTTTTAATGTCCTTTAAAATTATTTTTTTTGTTTTGTATGACTGTTGGCTTGCTGTGTGTGTGCTGTGTGTGTAATGTTCAGGGCATGATGTTTTTGGAGACCAAAGTTGGTGTTGGGTTTTTCTTCAAATTGCTTGCACCTTTTTATTTTTGAGGCAGGGGATTTTGCTTGAACCAGAACTAACCCCTCACAAGCTAACTAGGCATTTGCGCTAGTGATCCCTATGATCCATCTGTCTCCCCCCCTTAAATCTGGAACTCCCGGCAGCGGCCCTAAGACCAGCATTAACTGGGTGCTGCGGCTCCGGGCCTGCTCCCCTGCATGCAGGCCCCAAGCTTTCCCACTAAGCCATGACCCCAAATCTCAACCCCCATTTTTACAATGAAAACTCTTTTCATTTCTAAAAAACACTTTAAAAAATCCTATGGGAACAATACCCCTTAAAACACCTTGCTTTTTTATATAACTTATCAAACCCCAACGACCTGGGAAAGGGGTCTCAGGGATTTCTCTCTGGAGGTTACTGCCAAAAAACATTATAAACTTGCAGTGTGCTGTGCTCTAAGTGTATGTTTGGAACCCCTCAGGAAACCTTTTAATAGGTTGTTTTGGGAATTTCGTTTTAAGCGCGGCCAGGCACCAGACATGCACCTGAGAAAAACACACATAAAATGGATAAATCTAGAAAAAAACAATGAAGATTATTATTCTATTGCTTGCTTATATTAAAAATTAAAGATGATTGGCTGCAATTTAAAAGTTCCTTACCTGTGATATATCTTAATTTCTTTTGTCTTGCTTCACTTCATTTGCTCTCTTAGTTTTCCAAACTTACATGATTTCTGTTCTCTAGGCGAACCAAGTCTCACTCAGTGGCCTTAATAGTTTATAGTAGAACTCCGCTATAGTGGCCAACAGAGTGCAACTATGCTGGCTTTCTGTGGTTGCCATAGTAAAACTCAACAGACTAGGTGACTGAAACAACAGAACTCTATTCTCACAGCGTTTGAGGCTAGAAGTCCATTCCTGATTAAACTGTTACCCAGTTGGTTTCTTCTGAGGTCTCCATCCTTTCTTACGGATGAATGTGACTGTGTCCTGTATGTCTTTATGTTCTTTCTCTCAGGATGCAGGCCTGAATGCCTGTTTCTTCTTCTTATAGTGGCACTGGGCTGATTGGATTTAAGGTCATCCTAATGGTTTCAGTTTAGCTTAATTGCCTCCTTGAGAGTTGTCTAAATGCAAACAGACAAGCACATTCTGAGATAGAAGAAATTGGGGTTTTAAAGTATAAATTTGGATGAGCCAAAATTCAACCATGGCAATGAGCTGAGTATATATTTTTCTTCAAGGGGTTTCAGACTCTGCAGAGGAAACCATAGAAATCTGGAATTGGCTAAACACAGGTCCTCATTGTTAACAAAGAGTTCCATGGATTGGTGAGATGGCTGAATAGGTAAAGGCACTTGCCACCCAGGAGCCACATGGTGGAAAGAGAGAATCCATTCCCTCAAGTTGTCCTAGGATCCCACACCTCTGCCATGGTGTTTTTTTCGCTGCATACATATAGGCATGAAACCAACACACAAATAAATAAATGTAATAATTACTTTCTTTTTAAAAGGAGAGATCTCCAGGTCATCTACAAGCTACTCTAAAGACACACACACACACACACACACACACACACACACACACACACACACACACACACGCGCGCGCGCGCGCGCGCAGCGGTAGAGCACCTAGAAGTGCCACTCACTCACACAGCTATTTTCTACAGTACAGTAGAAAAGGGGGTGGGCTTTAGGGCGGGACTTCGCCCTGTCATTCAGTACTCCGCTCTGTCTATCAGCCAGTTTCTTACCCTGACTCAGGGTCAAAGCTGGCATCTTGATTCGTAGAACTCAGTTCAAAATAAATGTAGAGCATGGATCGAGACAGCAAAGACGAAATCTCCTACCCGCTGCAAGTGAGCAAGCTTTGAGAAACGTTAAGATCTGCCCTGTGACAAGCATGACACCTGATTGAAGCTGTGAAGATGGCCCCAGCCTGTTATTGCTATCACACTCAAGAGTGTTTCCGGAGTTTTCCTTAGCACTTGCTAAAAGCCATTTTGGGGGAGAGTAAGTCCATGCTAGAACACTGGCTGCTCTACCGGAAGATTTATGTTCAATTCCCAGCACCCACAGAGCAGCTCACAACTGTATGTCACTCCAGTTCCAGGGGATCCAAACGCTTCTTCTGACCTCTGCAGGTACTGGACATGCATGTGGTGCACAGATATACATGCAGACAAAAGTACTCACACACAACATAATAATAACTAATGAATAAAGAAATAAATAAAAACACTTTTAAAAAATTTCAAGACAGTAACTGCAATACATTAGCTCCTAAGAAAAGGCACTTCAGTTCACAGTATTGTGACATTCTGTGGATCAGGGTCTTGTGTATTATTTTAGTAAAAGAATTCTAGTTTCATACAAACCAAATATTTCATAATAGCTAACCAGAAAAACTTTAGATGATAATTATGGAGATCGACAGGTATAAAAATTCAATTTCACGATTCTAGAACATTCGGTTATGGATAAGCATTTGAATATTAAGGCTCTTGTTAAGTTACCATTTAAGAAAAAATGATAATTTTAGCATACCTGAAACTTTATGAAAGATATATTCATGGTACATTCTTGATGAGGACTTGGGAACATGGAAACATTGTTGGTTTTCCATGGTGACAAGGTTATGGAAAAATGAGTCCTTTCAGCGACCCTTAAACACTCATCGTTTCGGTAAGACACTAAAACAAAATGTTTCTACTTGTATACCACTTACCTTAGTCTTAAGTAAGGTATTTTAAGAGCTGTTCCCAAGGGGAAGGCTATTTCTGACTAATCAGAATTGGCCAACTAAAGCCCAAGAACAGAAAACTTTTTCTACAAAAGCATTTCTTAATGTCCTTTAATTCATCCTTTTTGTGTGTATGTACATGTTGTGCTTGCATGTGTGTGTGTGTGTGTGTGTGTGTGGTGTGTGTGTGTGTGTGTGTGTGTGTGTGTGCTGTGTGTGTACGGATGTTCAGGGACATGAGTGTGTTGTGGAGACCAGAAGTTGGTGTTAGCTTTTCTTCAATTGCTCCACCTTTATTATTGAGCAGGTCATTTGCTTGATAGACTACATTCACATAGTCTAACTGGGCAGTTTGCACTAGTGATACGTCTGTCTCACCCTTGAATGCTGGAACTAGGCAGATGCCCTGATAGACCAGCATTAACTGGTGCTGCGGCTCCGACTCTGCTCCCCATGCATGTAGGCCAATGCTTACCACTAAGCATGAGCCGAACTCTCAACTCTCATTTTCTTTCTTTTTTTTTTTTTTTTTTTTTTTTTGGTTTTTCGAGACAGGGTTTCTCTGTATAGCCCTGCTGTCCTGGAACTCACCTGTAGACCAGCTGCTGAACTCAGAAATCTGCCTGCCTCTCCCTCCCAATGCTGAGGATAAGGTGTGCCCCCCAAACCACCCGGCCTACTCTTCATTTTCTACAACTGAAAACGTCCTGTTCATTTCTATAAAACACTTTAAAAAATCCTATGGCATCAATACCTCCTTAAAACACCTTTGCGTTTTTATATAAACTGTATTCATAACCCCAACGTACCTGGATGCAGTCTAAAGGATTTCTCTCTGGAGGTTACTGCCTGATAAAACATTATAAACTTGCAGTGGTGCTGTGCTCTAAGTGTATGTTTGGACACCACATCAGGAACCTTTACTATAGAGTTGTTTAGGGAATATTCTGTTTAAGCGACGGCCAGCCATCTGTAAATATTCTTACATTAAGTTACCATAGACCACTTTGTTTTGTTATTGCAGTCACCAGGCTTAAAGAAGCAAGGTTCCTTCTAAGCCAAGAAAGTTGCTTGTACTTTGTGATTTCTTTAGCTTATGCTTGCTTGTGGTCTCTGCCTCCATAAAGTTTGGAGATCTCTCTCTCTCCTCTCTCTCTCTCTCTCTCTCTCTCTCTCTCTCTCTCTCTCCTCCAAGAAACTAACATCTGGAGTCAATTGATTAGATTTTAAGCAGCCTCCATTGCAATATGCAGTAACTGTCCACTTCAGTGTGCGCTGCGTGGCTGATAATGCAAAGATGTCTTGTTCTCCACCCCTACATTTCTCTCTCATCTCCTCTTCCTTTCTCTGCTACGAAAATATTTTGTATATTCATCTATAATGCATCTCATATAATGTCCAGGATTACCTTAAACCGCCAATGCTCTCCAACAATGTAAATCAAGTTTCTCTGTGAACAAACTGATTTGTCTTGAACACTTTGATTCACGCATAAAAGAGAAACAAAACAGAACAAAATAAACTCTATTCATGCATGTTCCTCATTTGGATCCTCTCACTTATTTTTTTTTATCAGTACATCCTCTCTGCACTCCTACCCACCTGTCCAGGGCGTCACAAACTCGGCTTGCTTTTGCAAATCGTGAGGCCAGTAGTGTCTTCCGTTCTCTCGGCCCTCCATTCTGTTGTATTTGTTTCAATGGCTTGCTGCCTTCGTGAACTCTCTTAAGACATCTAAACCATGTAGATCACTATAGGCCTTGAAAGGTGATACGGGCAACTCAAAGAAGGTAAAATAAGAAGTTTGGCCTGTCAACGTTTTCAGAATATCTGATCATCTGGCTCTCCTAATATCTGCAGCAGATGCTTCTAATCACAGACTTGAGGACAGTTTGCCAACATGATCATATCCTAAATTTCAGTACTAGCTGTGAAACAATGTCCCTATAAAAAATTACTCCTGTTGATGCTTTCTGCATTGGATGCTAGTCCATTTGAGAATTTAAACTCAGATATATCATCCCATTAGTATTGCTGACATTTATTCCTAGCCCCAAACCTTCAATTTCATTTATATGTGAATTTAACACAGGTGCAGACTCCAGCTTAACATGAGGGAGCAATTTTCTGATTCATTCCTTTAAGACCCTGAGGGAAACAGAGAACAAGATGCAACCAAGGTAGTGCCGCATTGTTAAAAAATAGCTTGTTTTTCTGCTAAGGCAAGAATATATATCCAGTGCTTAGACATGTGAACCGGGCCTCGGATACAGCTCCCAGCTTAGTCACAATGTGGAAGCATTTTTAAAACTCAGGTTACAACAGTGCTTATAAAGAAGTTAGATTTAAAAGATGGTTGGGTTTTTTTTTTTTTTTCATGTCTTTTTCTGTTGCTCTTTCAATTCTATAAAGAATATAACAGCAAAAGCAGAGTGGCCACTGCTCCCTCCCCATGTATACTACTCCACAAAAGGCATTCTTTTTCTTAGATGAGATGGCATGTTATAACACAGTTTTTATAATAATGTATAAAACTGCTTTGGTGTTTACTAGTGCAGGGTATGTTGGGCCATCTAGCCGAACAATGCATTTGTTTAGTACCTAACAAGAAGAAGAACCAGGAGACTAATTAGCATATTTCTTACATCACCAATGGAAATTTGTTATATGCCCTCAGGATCCACGTTGCCATTCTGCTCAACACTGTTAAATATGACAAGGTCAGTAACCCTGTTTTTGTAAGAATGAATACTAACAAACTGGGGCCTCACACACGTTGTCATTGTTGAACAGGGTCAGCTGAATTAACGGAGAGCATTATGCAAGTACGGTGCCAAGAAGACCCCATCAGCAGTCACATATAATGTTAGCCACATTAGCATACATAGTAGAGCAACAGATGTCCTGGCTGTGAGCAAGTCAGACTAACAAAGATTCGACATTCAAAGTTGAATCCTTGGAAGGCTTTTTGAGTCATGGGTCCAAAGAGTATTATTGAATGTGGGAGGCCACAGTTCTAACCTCATCTTTGCCAAGTCTTTACTGAAGGTCGCTTTCCACAGCAATGATAAGGCTGGCCAGGTGACATCCAATGCTTCCTGATGCTGGAAAGCTGTGATCCTGAAGCAATCGACAGAACTAACACACTGTCAGCGTGAACATCAGTGGCAACTGATTTGAATGCAGTGCTTTGTGCCGAGGATCTATTTTTACTCCCTTTACTTAACAAAGAGGCGAGAGGTGAAGATAGGGAAATCTCAACAAGTCTGGTTACCTAAAGTATCCTGTGTTCAGAAATTCACGAGTCTGTAGACACTGAATCCAGGGGTGACTGACAGGCATCGATCCCTCAGTCCTCCAATCGTCAGCGCTATTGTTGAGTCTACTTATCACGTCCTGAGAAAATCTGTGTCGAATGCCAGGGGAACTTATGACTCCTTTCATAAGTCCAGTAAAATAAACATTATTTATCTCATTTTTTTTAGATCAAGAAACAGAATCTAGAATCATCCCAAGTAAGATAATTTTAGGATAACAAAACCCTGATGAGCAATTGAGTTTTTAATATTTATTTTGTTTAAAAAATATATTATTTATTTTCTGTCATCAAACAGAAACAAGTCATAAACTTCACATACCATTAAGGCCATTATGAAATAGAACTTTAACATTACCTAGAAAAAAGAAAACTCATGATTCTATAAATGTAAAAAAAAAAAAAGTCTTTTGGTGGAAGGAGGAAAAGCAAGGATAAGTGAAAAAACTATTTAATGGGAGAGTGCTATAAAGTATTGGGAATTGGCATGTAAACAAAACAAAAATAGAGGAACAGAGTGTTGCTTTTAAATCCATTTTAGTGTAAAAGACTTCTAGAATACAATTTATTTTTAATGCAAATTGTTCTAGTGCGATAGGACAAATTTCCTTTACATATCATATTGCTTAAACTATGTCCTCTTATCTTTAATTTTCCATATTAAATCGTAAATGTTTATAATGGGTCTTTTAAATGTCTGATACAGTGCGATTATTCTAAGGCAAAATATTTCTCAGATGAGCAACATTCTTTTAAATACATAGCTTAAGGTGAACACAGTTGTTGGAGTCCCTTCAAAATTCACAGCATCTAGAGATATGTCTCTTCCCTGCGGGTGCTCTTCGAGGGAATTTTTGCCTGCTGATGCAAACGTTAGTAAGCAATGCACTTGTTTGGTTAAGACTTTTAGCCTTGACCTCCAGCTTTAAACCCTTGTCCTTTATTAATCACATGTTTCCTGAATCAAAGAGAATATTTTTGGAGCAGGAAAATTGTTCTGGGATTGAAGGAGTGTTCTATACCAAACAGACATGCCCAGATGACAAATAACCCCTGCATGATAGCCAGGGTTCATCCAGCTGGTCGGCCTCATACATGTGATTGATGGTGTTGATGTTCTAAATAGGCCTAAGATGTGCCAAGTCTAAGAGCCATAACAAAGCCCTTCAGGTTTACACTGCAGATAGGAGGAGGAAGCGAGAAGGCATGTTCCCAGCACATGGCAATTCTAAAAATGGTGTCATGATTATAAGTAACCTTGCAGGGTTTGTCTGGTTTCTCTCGAAGTTAAACAAAAACTATTTGCTGGTTGGGAATGGATAGGATCACATGGGGTCTGTCTGAACTTTATGATTCCTAAAATATTTCTCTGTAACTGGACACCTGCTGAAGCTAGAAGAATATTGGATCCATGGAAAGGTCTACACACTGGCTTTTTTTTTTTTTTTTTTTGCCTTTTGTGGCTTCTTAAACTGTACAAAAGGTTATTTTCTTACAAAAAAAAAGTAGTATCTTGGCAATGTATTGAAACCATTGAAGTAAAAGAATCCTTTAAAATGATTTAACCTCAACTATACTCTCTTTCTATTTAAGATGATGTGGGTTTAGCTGTGGAAATTCACAAAACTCTTGTTTTGAAGGCATTTATAATGAAACCTTTAAGACCAGCATGAAGAGAAAAAGCTAAAAAGTTATGTTTGACCTTTACAACAGTAGTAGCTAATATTCACAGGAGGTTGTTTTTCTGCAAATTCCTATGAGTTCATCTCTGTACGTTCATATGCAGTTAATTGTGTGACCTTTCACAGCACTTAGAGGGTAGATCCTGGTAAACTGGCCCTCCTGCCTCATCTTCTTCATAACATACATTGTATTGAAATGATTTCGGTTTAAGTATTACGACGTGGCTCTGGGAAACTTGTCCTTGGAGTTAGTTGATGAGAGTGTGTTGTTCAGGACAAGTTTCAAGCATACACTTCAAAGAACTTTTTTTTAGTCTTAGTAGCTGAATGCATTATAGTTCTTTAATGCAGCCACACCCACCAGAACACTCCTGGGGCAGTGGAACCGATGACTTCTTTGTCTTCACATGGACTGCCAAAGAGCATGAAACTTAATGCGAAACCCATAGTTCCCACAAGACATAGCCCAATGCTGCCTGCTTTGGCTGCTGGCTCTTTCTTTCTTTTTTTTTTTTTTTGTTTTTTTTTTCCTTTCTAATCTCCTCCTCTTTCTCTTCCTCCTTTTTCTTCCTGTTTCTTACTAAACTATTTTCTAGCTGTAACTACCTTTATGATCCTCGGTTGTCCAAGAACAATCGAAAAGCGTTCATTAAAATTTTAGTTTCTCATAAAAGCCACCTTTTCCCTGTCACCATTCTGCATATTTCAGGGGACTATTAATAAGAACACTAATAAAATTTGAACATTGCTGAATGAAACATTCAATACTATGATGGCTTAATGTGATGAAATGTTTAAGAACAGAATTGTTGGGCCAGAAATATGGCTCTGTCTGCATATAAGATGCTTGCTTGCTGGGGGTGGTGGTGCATCCTTTAATCCCAGCACTTGGGAGGCAGAAACAGGAGGATTTCTGAGTTCGAGGTCAGCCTGGTCTACAGAGTGAGTTCCAGGACAGCCAGGGCTACACAGAGAAACCCAGTCTCAAAAAAACAAAACAAAACAAAAAAAACAAAAACAAAAACAAAAAAATAGATGCTTGCTGGGCCTGCCTGGGGACCTGAATTCAATCCTCAAAAATCAGAAAGAGACGAAAAGAGAGAACTGACTTCACAAACTTGTTCTATAATCTCTGCATGCACTGTGTCATCACACACACACACACACACACACACACACACACACACACCATGAATGTACATGTATACACACACTAATAGTAATTAATAGTAACAGATAATTGATTTATTAATTAATAATTAATAAAAACTTTTTAGAAAAAAAGAAATGTCAACTAATCAGATCAGATGAGGCCTTTAATACCATTGTTAGCATTAGATATTACTTTCAAATTGAAGGTGGACTTACTATTCAAGGAAACTAGTTGGGTTCTGTGTTAGCTATTATTAAAATATTCAGGGTGTATGAATGTGTATAAGTACCTAAAAACCTAAAATTGATGAAGAATGAAGAACAGAACATCATGGTGCTATCATTATATTTTGCTAAGTTACCCTAACAGTGTTTATTATAACATCAGCAAAAACATTAAGTAGACTAGGTAAGTCCCAGCAAATTGTGATGAAATTAGAAGACAATTAGGTTTGGAGGGATTTCCCAGCTTCTGAAGAATACTTGGAGAATGGCATGGAATCACTTAACTTGCCTCGGTCAACTTTGATACGTTTTTGCTACTGTTTCTATTATAATAGTGTAGCAAAATCTTTGGGCCCATGAGTTACATGGCAAATTCTTGGAGAAACGTCAACAGTTCTTCACTTCAAAAACCACAAGTAGAAACCTCCTTGAGGAATGTTTCAATGGTAGAAAACACAAAACAGAAATTTCTCTCTCCATTGTAGGTTTAAAAACCACAACATTGCTGTAGCTTAAGCTTTTAATTTAGTGTGGCACTTTGCTGGTTTTACTACTATGATGGTTGTTGTGTTTAAAAGCATTGTATGCTTTCCCTGTTTGTCTTCACTACATCACACCAAACACAGGAGGCATTTACTTCCTTCTACCTCATGAGCAAATATCTAAATGAGTGAAAACATTTCTATACTGTTTTTGTGCATGGCATAGTGAAGATAAGCCAAGGATAAGGCCTGTATTCATATAACTCAGGAGAACTGGCTCTGGCCACTGTCTGTGTAAAAGGTACAGCCAATAAATGGCTACTTGACAGTATAAATACATAAGAGTATGGCTAACCAAATAATTCTAGTCCACGCTTTATGCTGATGGAAAAAAAATTTACATCTAAATTATTCTCAAATTATTTTTGATGCAGAAAGATACAAATAAAGGCTCAAGAAACCTGTGGCTTTCTTTGCTTATGAATGTTCCTGCTGGCACTAGGATGAGTTTAGTCATGGCTTTTTCATAACATAGATTTCCCAATACGTAAGCTTTTCCACTTCAACATCTTAGAATTCTGACTGCCACGATCTGAGCCTGCCCAGTTCCAGCACAGATTCTAACAGCAGATGACTTCGTCATGAGGGTGGCAAACACTCACTCTGGGTTTTTAGCACTTAACGTGGACCATCCTAACAGTGTTATGAATAACAGATTCAAGCACTTGACTTCAATCCAGATTCTGAGCATTCTGGAGATCTTGACTGCCAAGGAAGTGGTGACGCTCTCAGCTAGACGTGGTTAAGAAGGTACTCAGAGATCTAAGTTCTCTTTTCTTCTGGAACTTTCTGGTCTTTCTCTTTCTTTTTCTTTTCTTTTTCTTTTTCTTCTTCTTCTTTTTTTTTAAAATCAGGGCTCTTGTGACTGCTGGTGGGTTTCTATCATTGGATCTGTAGTTGCTCAAACTTCCCTTGAAGCAAGGATTATCTATTAATAACACTTTAAGGATGTTTGCTTCTTCCAAACTTCCTCAAGGGGGAGGGGGAATCTTGCCCTGGTTACATAACAGACTGGGAATGTCTGTTCTATTCCTTGCCTTGTGTTAGCTCCTTCTGTGTACTTCCCATGCAAAACAGAATTTGACAGGTCCTAGAACAAAACTAGAATTCAATAAATGTATCTTATGCCCGCCATCATAGATACGATGTTCCTTTTTAACAATATTAATGATACATGCAGTTCTAGTATGGAGAGCTCAGTGTAGCCCAAGTTCAACTTCATTCTATTTATGTTTTATCCAATGGTGATGAAATGGCTCCTGTTCCCTTGCTTATAATTTCCCAGAGGGAACATTGAGATCATCAGCACCATATTTCAGGTCATCCCCTCAAACACCCACCTCTGTCCACCGGCTCTTAGCATCATGTTTACTTTCACCCAAAGTTTTAGAAGGTTCTCATTGCCCTCCTCCAGTTCTTTCCCTATAGACTTTCCATCGCTATTCCGAAGGGTCTAAACTCCTAGACTCCTCTTCTGTCTGTCAAAATGGTTAATATGTGAGTATTAACGTCTTGATTGTTACCTCGTAATCGAAAGTTGCCTGCTGCGCACAAGATTCTGCTGGCCTGGAACCTGGCTGAGCACAGCAGCTGCCAGCCTCCCGCTGAGAGAATCCATGCACTGAGATACGGGGTGAACTTGGTCACCCTACAGGCATTTGCCAAGCTCTGATTTCTGTGACTCAAGGATGTGTCTTTTAAAGGCTCTCCGTTCCCTTCACTCCTCCACTTGTTTGGATTTAGAAGATAGCACTTGGCACAAAAAGACACATTTCCTAATAACATTTTATTCTTTTCTGTCAACCACTCTCTCTTTAATTCCCTGCATGTGGTACGCTGGCACCAGATCCCCTACTATATACCCTGAGTTCGCTGGCTCATTTTTGTGTCCCTTGTTCATGTTCCCCATTATCTCTTCTGAGAGGTGTTTTCTTTGTAATCATGGTCAGCTTTACTGACTCATCCCTTTTGTGGCGGTCTGTATTAATATCTTTTCCTTTCTAAAGCATCCTGGAGGGTTTTCAAAACCTTTTGATTTTCAACTTTTCTTTTGTGACTTTTTTTTTTTTGCTTCCATTCTGCACTTGTTTAGCTATTTCCGATCTGATTGACACATCTGTCATGATCATTTTTTTTTAACTGCATTTGTTGCTCCGTTTCTAGAGTTTACTTCAGCAATTTCACTGTGTTTTATTCGTCTTTTCCACTTCCCCTACCATACAAACTGCCATAGATGATTAGTGTTGCTTTCCCACTTGCCTTTCACAGACATAACAGGGCTAGAGAACTCTAATAACAGGGCTAGAGAACTCTAACTTTTGCCATACCTATGTGGTTTTACAAGGGTTCCTCTTCTGTGTCAGGAATAGACTTCACCTGTCCTCCATGGGAGCACTTAGTGCATATGATTTTCATACTGTTTTACTTCTTTTGATTTATTCACCTTCATTTTAGTTTATTCATAGTTCATATATTTTTAGTTTGTGCACACACACATACACACACATCATGCATATAATATATATATATATATATATATATATAATACTAAGTTTAGTATTACAATATATGTATAATATATATGTGTGTGTATATATACACACACATATATATATATGTATATATATATATACTAAATTTTTTATCTGCCCTACAGGCATTTGCCAAGCTATGATTTCTGTGACTCAAGGATGTGTCCTTTAAAGTCTCTTTGTTCAACTACGAATCTTCCCTTCACTCACCCACTTGCTTGGATTAAGGAGATAGCACTTGGTCAAAAAGACACATTTCCTAATAACATTTTATTCTTTTCTGTATTTTTTCTGTATAGCATATATACATGCTAAATTTCTCATCTGATATATATATATATATGTACCATATCTATCATTTGGTGTTGTTACCCTCATACTTTCCTCAACACATTTTGTTTCTCTAGCTTTACCTCAACCTCAGGAGCACTTTAAAACACTTAGCAAAGCAGCCACTCCCTTTGTGAGTGCAATACAGCCCTTTAGAACTAGATGAGAAATTTAGCATAGATATGAAAGGGAGATGAGCAAGCACAGGACTGAAACAAGAGAGTCAAACTAGATTGCAAATCTCCTCTTCAAAGGGGAGACAAGAAAAACGAGGCCCTGGTTTCATAATTAGGTAAGCCACAGAATGCAGATTCTCTGAGGGATTAAACAAGATTGCAGGGAAAACCATGGTCTCTGTAATAAGATGAAAGAATATTAAGAATATCTGAATGAATATGAGAATATAGCTTCACACACACAAAAAAAGTTTCTTATCTATAATCACTTCAAGAGCACCCGTATTATAGAAAATGTAAAGGAACTTTAATACCCAAAGTCAAGATGATGAATATTGGATTCAAGATCCACTCAGAGTTAATCCTTTCAACTAGGCCAATAGATATTGATGAACTCATTTATACTAGTGTGTGAAAACACTTGGCTCTTGACTTAACTTCCTTATTCTCTGTGCGTTTCTATGATTTTTAAGTCAGCTCCTTGGTGGCAAGGTATCTATCTCCCTCTAAGCTGTACTTTTAATCAATATAAGGCCTATTCATTCAAGTAGGTTGTTTTTACTTGAGCCAAACATATATATGCTTCATCTCATGTGTGGGGAACATATAACGTTATATGTTTCCTTTCTTACTTATTTTCCTGTCCTGGCTTCTAAAAAAGAATTGTTTTCAAGGATCTTGTCTTTTGTGATTTCCCATTAATGTCTCGTATGGAAGCCTCGTGTTTAACATTCCTGGATATACTAGAGACCTGTGCTTCCTTTCAGTCTCTTTCGTTTCAAAATGGACACGTACAGCAGGACATGCGGAGACTTTCTTCAGTGACTACTTACAAACCCTTCACCAGTTTGTCATTGCCTCTTAACACTCTGTACTTTACTTACATATATTTGTTATCTCCTTCCCAAAATATTTGCGATAATATAGGTTTCAGAATCTGGATTTCTTTTTTCAGATTTTGAAAGTTTTGCACACACAGAGAGATACATTCCTAAGGATGGAATCGAAGTCTAAAAATAAAAGTTATGTTTCATAGACACATGACACATGAAGATAATTTTATACAGTGCCTTCAGTGTAATCATGGTTTAACTACAGCATGTGGGGTCTGCTGTGGGGTTTTCCCCTCATGATGTCATGTTCCTGCTTAAAAGGCTTCCGTTATGAAGCACTCTTGGAGCTTTTCTTTTCTTATTGCAGATGCTCTACCTGCATTAAAAACATAGTTGCCATCTCCTATGTCATTACCTTGCTCCAAGGAAAGCACAGGAGGAGTCCTGGGTCTAGTCAGCATCTATTGCTCACCCCATGCTTTCTGGATTTTCCAAGAGCTGTCTGAAGCCCTAGTGTCCTACCTCTGCCCAAGATCCCAAGGTCCCTCTCGTTATATCTAATTCCCCAGTACAATGGACTCCTTCAGGAAGGCATGCTTTCCTATGGAGATAGAAGATCTTTTGTAGCTCTATAATGCTGAAGAATTCATAGTGACCTTCACAGCTAGACATGAGTATTTGTATATTAAGGGGGCCTTGCAATTGAAACTTTAAGCAAAAGTCTTTTAACTTGCTAGATAGCCATGTTTAGTTGGCATCATCACAAGAAATGAATCTGGACTCATTTCTGCTATCAAATTCTGCACAATCAAGACAGTTGGTGTGCTGGGTTCTCATAGAAACTTTTAAAAAAAATGTTGAAGTTGTACCTTTTTAGTCCATTTGCAAGAGAAAAGGTAAGATTAATAAAATTGAAAATAAAGACAGTCAGGCAATGATGGGCCACCCTTACCATCACAATGTTGAAGAGGATAAAACAGAGGGGCAGGGATGTGAAACCACCCTAGGCTACCTAGCAAATTCTAGTGTAGTGAGACCTTGACTCGAAACTCTAACAACTAAGTAAATAAGAAAAATTAAATATAGGTATGTATATGGTTCTAGCTAATTGTGAGTTACAGAAGTCAGAAGAATTTTACATACATATAACCAACAATAAAACTAGATTTTTTTTTTTTAGAAATAAAAGAAGAATAAAAGGTTCTATCAATATTAAACTGCTAAAATATTTTCAAGGCAGTAACAATATGTACACATTATTGCATTCAAGTTTCTTGAAGCTTTATAGTGAAACCATTTAGTATCAATCTCAAAGCCAGGACAGGCATACATAAATCTAGCTTTCACCTTGGGAATGTATGTTCCATGTCAGTATACTAAGTATTTTTTTTTTTTTTTTTTAGTAATGGCACTTGATTTAAATTTGTGATGATCTTGTGGATAATGATGATATAAAAATCTCTACAAACATTCCTGCTCTATTATTCAAGAGATGGACATGGATCTGTAAATTCCAATGTGCCATCCTTTAAAGGAAGGAAGAATATAACACAAAGCATCAGTCAGTATAACAGACATCCTGGCACTTATAAAAGTTACTTATACCCAGGCACTCACAAGGCCATGGCTGCCCCTACTACACTGCCATCAGCTGATGCTGTGCAAGTCCTAGAAGGGTTGGTCTAATGACTGCATGGGCGCTTCGACTGGGACAGAAGAAAGGCTAGATGACTTTTGCTATGTGTGGGCCTGATCACCACTCTGAGCCCTCTCCATGCTCCCAAAGGTAAATTTTCTTCAGCTCATTCTTGATCGGAAATCAAACCTAGGCTTTTGATAATGTTTAGAATCTCTTTGACTAAGGATGTTGGCATGAGCTTAACACAGACTAGGCTGGACATGTTTAACATGTACTTCCCAGCGTTACGTTTGACCCTAGACATTCCTGCTAGGAGTTGACTGATGTAATAATTAAAGTATGCTTTATTGTCCTTCTCTTGACTTTGTATTAATTGTGCTACACTTTGAAGTTATACCTAGGCTACTTTATTTGAAAGGAAGCCCCCCTCCCAACAATACCAAAGCACTCTGTTACTCTTACTTTTCATTGCTGCGACTAATACCTGAGCAGACAGTGTAACGGAAGATTCACTGAGGCTCAACATTTCAGAGGTTTCATTCCACGGGGCTCCAAACTGCAGTGACATGAACAACATGTAGAAAGTGTATGGTAGAGCAAACCGACTTAGCTCTTGACAGTAGGAAAGCAGAGAGAGGAGAAAGAACATAGTACATTTTCCCAGGAAATGCTCCCAGTGACTAATTTTATCCAGGTAGGTCCTGCCTTCTAACTTCCATTATCTCTCAATTAAACCAAAATTTTATGACCCCATGAAGGGATCAAACCAGTGATTAAATTAGGACCTTCAGAATCCAATTGCTACCCCAAAGCCCATCAGCTGGTAACCAAGTCCTGAGTATATGATAATCTCATAGGAGACATTACATATTATTTGCTCATTTATTTATATTTATTTGTGTATACATGTGTGCCCATGTGCATCTGGGTCCCCACAGAGACAAGAAGCAAGTACTGGATACTGTGGAATAAATCTATAGGCAGCTATCACCGTCCAATGTGGATGCTGACAACTGAATTTCAGTCCTCTGTGATAATAGCATCTCTGCAGCCCTTGACATTTCTATTTATACACTCAGATTCTTGTTACTTGATTTAATTCCACAAATGTTTTGAGACTTTTGGGGAGGCACATTTTCACACTGTGTGTCGCTGTCTATAGAAATAAGTAATGCTACACCTGAGGAGGTGATACAAATCGCGGCTGCACAATTAATTAGTCAAAAAAGGACTAAAATACCTGAAACTGTATAGTTTATAAACAATATAAATGTATTTCTGATAGCTTCCTAACTAGATCAAGGAGCTAGCATTCGTTTCTGGTGAGGGCCCAGTTGTCTGTTTCTGCAACAGCACTGGAGGAATAAGCAGTCCTTACATGGCAGAGGGAGAGACAGCAGAAAAGGTACCTGGTAATTTACATCATCTTATAAGATCACTAACACCATTCATGAGGTCCTGTGCTGGTATCTCAATTTCCTAAGTGGCATTTTTTAACACTGTCATGTCACGTCAACATGTGGACATGGTCATATGAAAGCATCACGAATCACACTTATTTTCTGCCACCTCCAACCTGAGGTGTACATGCGCCTGCACAGTGCACACAAACAAACACACAACATTACTTTCTACCTTGTCAGCCCTTTGTCTGATTTGTTCATTAACTGGCACCTAGAAGATTATTGATAAATATTTATAGAATGTTAAAGTGAGAAAGGAGAGAGGGAGGGAGGGTAGAGAGATGAAACCGAAAGACTGTTATTTGGCATCAGCTTGATAAGAAGAAGGGGAGGACAGGAAGGCTTTGCTTAGGACTGCAGGATGTTGAACTGGAGTTGTGTGTGAGCTGAAAACCAAGGAGAACTCGGCACAGAGAGAACTAGCAGGAGTCAGTCTTCAGTGCCTTGTTAAAGAGTATGAATGCCATCCTTAGGTTATAAGAAGCTGAGGACCTTCACAGTGTTCGTATTATATAAATATCACTCTCCCCTGGGTATGGAGTGGATTAGGGGAACACAGTAAACTAATTTTAATTTAATCGCAAGTTAAGCCTAAATTATGATGACCTGAGTCCACAACAGTAAGCGCATTTCAGAAACACTCCGCACAATGAGCTGGTCTTCTGTTAAGGGTGAAAAAGAAAAGACAGAAGGCTATTCCTCACACTGCCCCATGCCCCTCCATCTAGGAGAGTCTGCCCTCTGCTTTAGAATGCTCAACATAGACGAAGAGATTTGCTGGGAAGAGGGCTTTCAGCTGGCATCTCACTTTGTAAGGTGATGAATGCATCCTTTTACTCCTTGTACCTTCCCACACTGGGGTTCTTGTGTGCAGGATCATCTTCAGAGGCTCCTTAATATCACCCACCTCTTTAAGTTTCACCTCACAAATGCTGACTCAACAGATATAGTCATACGCACACAAATACACATATACATGCACGCAAGTATACGTATGTGTGTAAAATAAAAACTAGTCTCAAGGAACTTAGCGGCATAAGAAATGTAAAGATACGGATAACGTGGAAATGAGAATTGATCCCACTTAAGGCAAGCACTTTTCATACCAGCGGGAGTTTTCTGTCCTAGAAAGATGTTATTGAAACATAAGTGAACCACACTGTTCATACTGCTATAATGAGTTTATAGAGGATTCACTGAAGTTAGCAAAATAAAAATATTAGCTTCATACTGCCAACAGCGAATGCAGGTACAGTGATTTCATGTCTCACTCTCATATTTGACCTTGAAAACATTTCTTTAAACCTTCTTTTGCCCTTTATTTGTCAAAGGACAAAAAAAATTCTCTTAGGTCTAGTTCAACTCCAAAAATAGGATTCTACTTTTCTATTCTCATGAGCTAGACAGCATTTAACATACTAAAATTTAAGTTCAAAAGGAATTTCCTTTGTTTTCTGTGGTGGTTTGAAAGACAATGGCTCCCAGAGCTCATAGAGAGAGGCACTATTAGAAGGTGTGGCCTTTCTAAGACAGGTATGGCTTTTTTTGGAGGAAGTGTGTCATTACAGGGGTGGGCTCTGGGTTCTCAGATGCTGAAGCCATTCCCAGTGTAGTATTAAGTTCCTTCTGTCTGATGATCCAGATGCAGAATTGCTAAGCTACCTCTCTAGAACCATGTCTGCCTGCACACAGCCATGCTTCCCTTCAGGATGATAATGGACTAAACCTTTAAACTGTAAGCTACCCCCAATTAAATGTTCTCCCCAGGAGTAAAACCCAAACCCATAACAAGAGCCCTCCTCTCCTCCACCACTGCTCCCAGAGCTGACCATCATCTAACTGATGAACCATGGGACTCAATTATTCTCTTAAAATACAGAATAATTATATTTTAATGAATTTTTAGTTTTCCAAGATGAAAAACAGTATAATTTTAGTTTCATTTCTTTGGTAACCTGAAGACAAGGGTTAAAACTGTAGAAGTTTAAATATGTTGCTGCAATTGTGCTGATTTGAGTGTGTGCTGGGTAGTTTTATGTTAACTCAACACAAGCTAAAATCATATAAGAGGAGGGAACCTCAGTTAAGAAAATGCCTCCATAAGATCTGGCAAGGTTGCGGGACCTTTCCTTCGTTAGTGATGGATCGGGAAGGGCTAGCCCATGGTGGGTGGTTCCATCCCTGGGCTGCTGGTCCTGAGTTGTCTAAGAAAGCAAGTCAAGCAAGCCATGAAGAGCAAACCAGTAAACAGCACCGCTCCGTGGCCTCTTTATCAGCTCCTGCCTTCAGATTCTTATCCTGCTTGAGTTCCTGTCTTGACTTCCTTCAATGATGAAAAGTGATGTGGAAGTGCAAGCCAAATAAACCTTTTCCTCCAGGGCCTCCAGGGCCTCCAGGGCCTCCAGGGCCTCCAGGGCCTCTGACAAGTCCTGCATCATCATCCACAGAGATCTATGTGTTTCATTTCAGCAAGAACCAGGATGCATTTGGGAGCACATAGAAATGCCAGCTCACATCACTGCAGCTGAGGTGGTAATATAAGCAAGAATGGATATTGTAGTTCATAGGCTACAGAGGTGAAGTTTCACTGATACTTTTTTTTTTTCTAAATGAACATCATGTTAAACAATGCTCTAAATTTGTATCTCCAACCCATAGGTTCACACAGCAATCAGACCTCATCAGAGACATTTTGTTGTACAGTGGACAGCAGCTAATACAGAAACTTAAAATTGGTCAAAGTACAAAGAGTAGTTGTCACTGGAGTGCTTAGTCACAAATAGGACATCTATATCATATTCCCTCTCTATGGATTAGGGACATTGTGGAAAACAGAGCAAAAAGGTTTTTAGATTCAGAAGTCAGAAAGGTACCAGAGTCAGCAAAGCAATTTTTGGGGGTATGGCAGGATGCTGCATACATGACGTCATAATAGCTATACAAGACCTGCATAAAGTATAGCCAATCAAAACTCCCCAGCATTGTGTTTGAGGGGTCAGGACAGGTCTTTATGAGTCTCTACCCCTTGATAAAGAGCTGCTGATAACTGATGACTTCTAGGGAACAGAAAGTCGGGTTTTTAAGGGTATGACCCCTGATAGGTTAACCAGTGATTGGGTGGATATCCCAACAACTTGGAGTATACAGGTAGTATAAGCTGAATAGCATAGATTTAAAAAATAAAAGAGTGACGTTCAAGAAGTTGGAGAGGAGTAGGGATATTCCAAGGATTAAGGAAGACATACTGAGTTGTAGGACCCCGAAGGGCTGCCATGCCCTGGCTGAGACTTTCCGCGTGCTGCTGTCTGCAAAGTACTTTTCCGCAGCTCTTGTAACAGCTCAGAATTCTTCAAGAGAACACCCTGTTGTAGGCGTGAAGCACCAGGCAGGGACTTTCCACTTGATGGACCATTGCCCCCCAGTTGAGTTCCTGTTTGTGTTTTCCCCTCCCTGGTTTGGTGTATATATTGAACCTGCTAGGTAAAAGCTTTGGCATTCTCTTTTGACGAATGACCCGAGTCTGTATCTTCCTTTAATCCCCCAGGCCTACGTCTGAGCTTGGTACCGTGGTGGCACAGAGTCACAAGGAGGAGGGGAGGATGAATGTGATTAAAATATATTGTGTATTTTTTTAATTTTTAAGTCTTAGTAAAAATATTATATTCAAATAAAAGTTTAATATTAAAATCTTTTCAAGAACATATGCCTGAAAATGAAGAAATATAACAAAATGTATGACTAAGTACAACATTGCTTTATGGTTTATACTAGAAAACATTCTCATTTAGGTAGTAAATATATCAAGAATAAATACCATATATATACATATATATATATATATACACATATATACACACACACACACATATATATATATATATATATATATATATATATATATATATATATATATATAGCACTATGCGATATCAAAGTCCAAAAGTACAGATACAGAGTACCCACCCTCGAGGGAGTCTCAATTCAGTGAAGTCTAAGACACTCAAACCAGCCATGAGTACAGATAGAAATGGAAGTAATTCCTCTGCAGATAGGGAATAGGATAGTGCTAACCAAGATACTGAGGAAGTGATAAGCATCCTAATTTGAAACTAGATGTCCCCAGGAAATTAGTGAGTAAGGCATTTTAGAAAGATACAGAATGGAATGCCCAAGCATGGAGACGAGTTACAAAAGGGCAAGTCACCAGCCTTGGTGGGAACTAATGATTTTCTAATTGAGAAACTGTAAGAAAATGAAACTGACCAATTAGGCAGGAATGGTGATCAGTCGTGTGGTCTGAGAAAAGCTACCCTGTTCTCACTAAGGGATGGCAAAATGTTATCGTGACATAACATAGACGTGTCAAATTGGGAAAATAGTGAACTTAGCGTATGTCCTCATTCATCACTTAGTCAAGAAATCTTAGTTCTTCTAAATCTTGTCCATGTTACCAAACTGCTCTAGAGACATGTTTCCATAGCTGGTGGGAATGCAAATTTTACCGCTGATGATATAGTTCCTCTGGGATTCATCCATTGAAACCCAATGTCTAATGGATGAATGTTAAGACATAAACCATTTGCCTGGCAATTAGGGTCTTTTTGAGACAGGGCTGATGATGCCTATGTACCCCATATATGATCACTGGACATGGGTGGTGACATCATTAGGGAATAGTCTCTCACAGAACAATGGCCCTATATGTTCTTTGGTCTTAAGTTTTTCAGTCTCAGAACTATGAGCAATAAATTCCTGTTGCTTGTGTACTACATAATCTAAAGTATTTTTTTACAGAAGTTTAGATGGACAGAGACAGCAGTGTGAACTGACAGGAGATGAAATTCCTAAGCTAGAGATCTCTCACTTGCTAAACATATAATAAACAATGACAGCTACCATATGCCAGGACTTTGTTGCTCCAGAAAACACAATATTAAACTCCAGTGTAGAACTAATGAGTAATAAATGTTATTCCAAGTGTCCTCATGCTTTCTAATAAATCTTAAATATGTTTGTGCCCGATATTTATGAGTAGATACATAATATATCTGTTGTTTCTTAGTTGTCGGGTTTTTTTCATTTTACTTTCAATTATGATTGTTTGGTACCAAACTTGGTTACGACTATGGGAATTTAGACACTTAGAAGATTCATGTTTTCTGAACAGTTATTTTCCCATAGGAATTTGAGTCCGTTGTAGCCACAGGCTAATCCCACAGAGAAATGGTAATTTTAGGAATACTTATATAGGGAAAGACACTAGATATAGATCAGAACCTCCCAAGATATCTATATGCTTTATATTCATCTGAAACAAGAAATAGAGCAGTAAAAAAGTACCTCCTTCATTCTGTAAAAAATATATTTACACAAAGAAAGAAGAAAAAATCAATAGACTGCTCTCAATTAGAGTCAGTGAAAATAAAGTTCTGGGTTAACACGGTGAGTTAAAAAATAATAAAAGCTGCTTGCTGAGGTGTCATGACCCCATCTGATTGTTGAGCTCAGCTTTTCCATTCTAAATCCCTATTTTCTGTTTATAACTTTCTCCAAAATGTTCCTTTTGACCTTCGAGTCTGATAGTTCTCTTGCCTGGTCTCAATCCAAAGGCGAATTTATTCGCAATTTGAACTAAATCTCTTCAGTCATTTCAGTTACTTGAGTTTGAAGAAAATACCTGCTTTGTGCTTGCAGAGATTGTTCAGATTTTTTTCCATGTTCAAATAGCTTAAAAATGACTTTGTTTTGAAGCGGTAGGATTGGCATGGTTATACTGCAGATTCAATTCAAAGAGAATTGGTAAAGAAATTTGGATTGAAGACCAGAAATGATGAGTCTCCATCACATGTAGGTACATACAAGCAAATTCTCACGACTTCTCTCTACTCTCTTGCATCTGCTTATAACAGTGGTCACAAGGGGATTGGCAGTAACTCAAAGGTCAAATATTAACTCCAGCCCGAAAGTCATGAAGATGCATGTTTGACTTGTAAATATATGAAAAATAATCCAACCATGCCAATTTTCAAACACACAAAAGAGATTTATTAATATATGTTTAATATAGATATTGATTGTTAAAGAAAACATAACATCTGCACATTAATACACTAAGAGTATCCATATAAATTCTGCTACAGTTTAGGGCATGTGGTTCTAAGGTTCTCAGCATCTAGAATCCTCTAGACTCCAGTTGAAGTTTTCCTCTGACTATTATTTATGGCTGAAGCAAAGCTATGTCCAAATGCCATGGTTCTGGAGATGAACAAGACAAAATTCACCCAGCTAGGGAAAGTTCTTACATATTGAGAGTGAATGACAGGGCACTGAAATAAGATTTTCAAACTTTCCATGCTCATCTTTCAAATGGAGTACATAATTCACCTTATCAATCTTTCCTACTAAATAAAAGACCCAAAATCAAGTATTGATCTGTCAAAAGTATAGAAATGGCAACAACCCAAAAGTCAAGTTATGCAAATTAGTTATTTGAACTATTGAACAAATTCTAACCAGGTGGAAGTCAGAGTCTAGTCACTTCTCAAAAGAACAGCAGTTACTTGGGAGTGTATGCTGTCTGCTAAACTCTATGTCAGGTCCTGAACTCAGTCCTGTATACTGTGTGTGCTAAACTCTATGCTAAGTCTTGGTTGTCTGTCTCAGGTTCATGAAGACAGGAATCTCATGAGAACTTCAGAACTTACCATATACTTCTCAAACTCAAACAACTATAGAATACAGTTGACCTACGATTGCCTAATATTCCAAGTCTACTCATCCTGTGAAGCTGAATTGAAATGTTGTGGCTGATATCCACGTAGTTCAGTGGAATGAATAAAACTCACCATTGGTTTCTCTTTGGGAATAAAAGATCTTTCTTGGCTGTGGCATCCAGGTAGTCAAGAACCATAAAAGATATAATTACAAACCGTTTTTTCCTGGGAGTCAACCTAAGAAAATCTTGTTTTGTCAAGTGTGATTATTGGCTCTTGGAGGCCTGCTCTTTTCTGAAGAGAAACAGAGGGTGGAGTGGATCTTAGGAAAGAGGAAAGGTGAAGGGGAGCCAGGAAGAGTGGAAGAAGTTGGAGTCACGATGACTGTATGAGAGAGGAATCTATTTTCATTTGAAAGTAAATAGAGACAAGGGTGCCACAGTGATGGACACACAGTAAACAGAAAAACAAAGACAGGATGGAAGAGAAACAGCATGGCAGTTCAGAAGAGAAGTTAACCATGTATCAAACAATGGGATCAAGATGTACCTATAACCCTTAAATGGAACTTTCTTCTCCAACGATGGGAAACATTTTAAATGTAATGTACAAAAAAGAAAATACAATGAAACTTAAAGAAAATAAAAGTAGGTTTTTCTCTTATTTAGGTTTTTTATATGATGCTGGAAAAAATGAAGTTTACATAAAAGTTTTGTAAACTAATGATGAGTCATGTAGAAAAATCTGTTGTGTGTTACTATCAAACTCAAAGTTACTGCAAATGTGTGGAATGGGGACAACACTCATCGACATCAATTGCAATGACGTACCTAGAGTCTGTAGCAGGGCAGAATAAAGATACCTGTCTCTTTACCTGACCTTTGACCTTTCTTATTGGCATACCTCCCACAGATGAAGAAGATTCTTGAACAGTTCTCTGAGAACCTGAGGCATGATGCTCTCCATAGCACCTAACATGGCACTACTGGTCTGTGGTAGTTTGGATAAGAACAATCCCATAAGTGCATATGTTTAAATGTTTAGTCCACAGTTGGAAAGAACTAGGAGGCACAGCCTTGTTGGAGGTGGCGTATCATTAGGAGATGGTTTTGACATCTCAAAAGTCAATGCCATTCTCAGTCCTCTCTGACCCGTGCTTGAGGATTAAGATGTGAGCTCTCAGCTGCTGCTCCAGTGTCATGCCTACCTGCCTGCTCCCACAATGATGGTCATGGTCCCAATAGTTCTTTCTTCTATAAGTTGGCTTGGTTGTGGTATCTTATCACAGCAACAAAAAAATAACTAACACATGGTCTCCTTATTTTCCGTCTCCTCATTCATTAAAAGGGAATTATTTCCCTCTCTTAGCTTCCTTATACATTTTACTTTGTTGTTGTTGCTTTTGCTATCATTTTAGTTTATTTGGAATCAAATGAAATAACATGTAAAGCCCCCCATGAAATTATAAAGGGCAATGCAAATGTATATCATGACTTAAATGATATTGCTATGCTATTTAAGACACTATAATGAAAATTATTTTGCCCTTCCTATGCTAACTGAAGTTCCTTTGAGTTTGATCAGCTAGTGGCTGAATTTCTGGCCAACGAACCTTACAACAATGTTTAAATAACTGAGCACCACCAGAACTGATAGCAGGACACTGAGAGAACATGACATGTCGGGTCTTCAATACCATTCAATAACGGGCATTCAACACGCTTACTGGATTTTTTTCCTAAATGTTACATGTGATTTTGTAGTTCATAATTAGGAGAAGACTGGGGTTGTCTGAGGCTGCAGAGAAAATATGAGGGACTCAACTGAACTTTAGGACAAGGGGATTATTCTGAAGCCTTGCTAAAGCCTGCACATGCTCTACAGAGAGCTACCAGATGCAAGGAAAGCACCTGATAGCATGGGACCGTTTCAGTTCCCAGGCCAGTTTTTTATTGTTATGGTGCTAGAAATTGGTTCATATGGTTATATATTTTTATTAACATTTATCTAATAATTAGTGCCAGGTCACCTTTATGTTTTTTCTCTCGACCATAGTGAAACTTTACTCCAACTGTATAAAAGCTAATATTGTATCCACTTTCACACTTGAGAAACTTCAAGGGTATTTAAGGTGTTAAAAGAAGCGAAGTAGATTCAAGAATAACAGCTACTGGGCCTCACAGTGGGACTTAGAGTCAAGGGCAGGCTTGTTAATTGGTGACTCTCAGGAGCTCTGATGAAGGGTTAGGGAAAGAAAGGAAGCCGTCATTCCTCTTTTGTCGTCAAATCAGCTCTTCAAGTTAATAACGTAAGAATCCCAACTTAGCCCTCACTTTCTTGGCGTGGAAGTATGACTATTTTGTTAAATTTAGTATTTTTCATATTATTTTTATTAATTTATTTTTGAGAGTATAATTTAATTACATCTCTTTCCTTTTCTCCCTCCAAACACTCTTGTATTCTTCAAGCTTATGGTATCTCCTTTTTACTAATTGTTATTGCATATATATATATATATATATATATATATATATATATATATATATATACCTAACTATAACCTGTTCAGATTGCATAATATTACTTGTATGTATGTTTTCAGATCTGTCTATTTGACAGTGGGCAACTTCCCTAGGGAAGGCCATCTCTCCTATTCCCAAGTGTACTTAGTTACCTACAATTCTTTGTATAGGTTGGGGCTTCATGGGCTTTTCCTCATCCAGTTTGGCACATTCATTTGTGTTGTTCTTCTTTGGATGATCTTTGTTCAGTCATGTTGGAGAGACTCCGTGGGTGTATCTTCTGCTATTACTAGGAGACACAATCTCACAGCAAACTCCCTGAACCTCTGATTCTTATAACACATTTTTTCTCTGTGTACTGCAATGTTCCCTGAGCCTTAGGTATGGCAGTGCTTTGTAGATATGTCCACTGGGACTGGGCTGCGGAACTTTGCATTTTGATGGGTTGTAGGTTTTTTGTTTGGTTGGTTTGTTTTTAGTTTTTGGTTGCTTTATTTTGTTTTGTTTTGTTTGTAGTGGTTTCCATCTGTTGCCAAGAGATGTTTTCTTGATGAGGCATCAAAACTACACTTATCTGTAGGTTCAAAGGTAAGTGTTTATAGATTGTTGTCTATAATGGCCCCCATAAGTTCATAGATTTGAATGTTTTGTCATCAGAGAGTGGCACTATTCCAAGTGTGACCATGTTGGAGTGGGTGTGGCTTTGTGGGGTAAGTGTGCCACTGGGAGGAGGGTGAGCTTTGGAATTTCAAATGTTCAGGCCAAGCCCAGTCCCCCTCTCCCCTCTAGCTGCCTGCTGATCTGGATATAGAACTCTCAGCCACTTCTCCAGCACCGTGTCTACCTAAAGCAGTCATGCTTCCCACCATCATGACAATGGACCTGTAAGCAAACCCCTGTTAAATGCTTTCATTTCTAAGGGTTGTAGTAGTAATAGTGTTAAGGATTGTGATGGCTTACTAAATTAGTGTATATAAATTCTCCAACAACTTTGATTTTACTAGTAGTGACTAGTTGGTCTCTAGTACCAAGTATTGTATCCCTCATGTTGAGTGGGCCTTAAGTCCAATTAGAGACCTGTTGGTCACTGCAAAGGTATGGATGCCACTACTCTACCCCTTAGGGTTATCATGCCATGCTGGCCATTGATGTGATTCAGAGGCTTCATAGCTGGATAAAACTATTGCTTTCTTCTCTCTTGTGGAAGCTTGAATGGTACCCTCTGGTATCATGAAAGCTAATCCCCAGGGAAGGCATGTTCATGTCAGTTCCTGCTTAAGGATCTCTAGATCCTGTTTCTGAACTACGTGGTATCTTCAGCAATAAGGATTTACCTTCCATATCTGGACAGTGGAGGAGGAGGCAATAGAAGTAGGCTGTATGTTTCAGGAGTCTCTTATATAGCCCTGGCCAACAACTCAAAAGAGGGCTTCTCATACGTATTGAGGATTTTTAAAGGCGGTTTTTGACTCCTAGAGAGAGCACCATCATCAAAGATGAGGAAAATACATTAAAACTATATATGTATTAAAACTATGTATATTTTTCTCAGAGTTACATGTATTATGGGATTAAGGGCTTTTAAGTTTTGGTTTGGGGTTTTTGGTAAATAGTTAGTAGTATGATTCCTTGTGGCTTTTTCAGATACTTTTAATGTTATTTTACCCCACCTACTTCCTTCTGCATTTACCTCCTTCTGCCTTCCCTAGGTACCCTCCCAACACACACACACACACACACACACACACACACACACACACACACACACATCTCTCATTTCTCTGAGGCTATGTATTCTCTATTGTTGGGGTCCTGAATACTGGTGCACCAAGTTATAAATAACTTTTGATAATATTTAAAATTAATAGGAAAACCATCACCTATATTTCCAATATATGATAGAAAAAGGAAACTTACATAAAATTTGGTTACCTGCTATACTTGAAGCAGAAATTTTCCTATAACAGACTTCTCTTGTAACTGACATAGTAGTTCGCGTCTAATCCACCAAGATCAACTGAAAATTTCTTTTATTAAAAGTTGAAAGCAAGAAAGATAGAAATGGAGGGAGAAAGGGATTTGTAATTAAAGAAATTGATTCACAGAATGATGTCTGTGGCAAATTATAAATGAAATTACCAGATCTCTGGTTCATATGTGGTCTGCTATGTGTAAGCCAATTTTATCATCTTGGCATTCATAACAGTTTAGAAACTGTTGGGTCTACCAGCACAGGTGGCTGGGTCTACCAGCACAGGTGGCTATTGAGTTTAAAAATGAACAAAGAATGAGCCTGGGCAGCCCGAAAGTTACAATAGGTTTCTCTCTCTACTGAGAGAGTGTATGTATTTTCAAAAAAGTAATGATTATTATTTGACCATTAACATTCCCTTGCAAGGGACATCTAAATTCTTCCAGTCCCTAGATGGCTCACAATCTTATTCGGTCATACTTTAATTTTTGTACCATTCATGGAATATAGTGTCCTGCCATAGTAAAATATTATTTGCTGAGGACATATTAATAAATGACTTCTTAAACAACCACTGAATCTCCTGAAGCCTGGTTTCTATTGTTCAAGGTTGATGTTGCAGTAGCTACCGTTACTCCTTCTCTTCCTGTTGTTCTACATGCTGGCTTCAGGATCCCAGGCACGCCTTACTCACTAATTTATGCTCTGTACCTTTTTGTAAAAGAGTCAAGGATTTATATTTAGAAAACTGGTACAAATCTTCCTATCAAATATCTGTATGACCTATGAGAAGTATGTCTATGTGTTCCCTCTTATATAAAGTGGGTACAGCAATAATGTCTATTCACACTCTTGTATCTTTACTCATTTTGGCTTATCCTCTATGGATTACATCTTCCTGACACTAAAAAATGTCTTTGCCTGAAAATTAATGATACAAAAGTTTTGTTACAGATCTTTCACTGTCATGTTGAATACTCCTTTAGTTGAGGCACTTGCACCACCTACCAAATGCAGACATGTCATGCTACATTCAATCAAGAGGACCTTTTTGTATTGTCACCTCATCTTTCATTGATTTCAGATTGTAACAAACATCTAAGGGGGCATGTATAGTTGTATTTTAACCAGTGTGGGACAACAATAATCAATATTCAGATGCTACACATTGTGGGAAGCATAGTACCAGAAACTAGGTATTATTGAGAAGCCATGAAAGCAGAAGAGGAAGAAACATGCAAAGTAGAGCATCAAAATGGAGCAAAAAAGAGACCATTTCATTAATTAAATTCAGCCTTTATAATTTCATTCATGCATACAATGCATTCTAATTACTCTCATCTTCCTCCCACCTTGTCATACCCTCTTCATCACTACAAATCCCATTCTCACATGCATAGCTTCTTATTGTCTTCTTATGTATTGAGTTTAACCAAGTGGCCATGGATTTGGAACTATCTATTTGAGCCTGCTGGGCTCAGCAGTGAATACACAACAGATGCCAATGAGTCCTCCAGGATTCAGTAGCCAATAGTTTACCAGGGAGAGGTAGGGCCTTGTAAGTTTCTCCTCCATTTATGACTGATCGTTAACAGAACCAATCTTGTGTTGGCCCAATCGAGATAACCATGGCTACTATGGGTCCACTGTTGCAATGGCTGTGTCATACCCAGAAGACTGTCTTCTCCCTATATCCTGGACATAAATCCCTTCTACCCTCTCTTCCATGACATCCCCACAACCTTAGAAGAGGTGGGATACATACCCTGTTTAAAACTGAGCACTCAGTCATCACTTGAAAAGCCACATGTCTTTTTAGTCACCGATATTCACTGCAAAATGATGTTTAATGACTAACTCTGAGAGTCGAATCTGTCTATAGAAACACAGTTAATTAGAAGGCCACTAGATGCCATGGCAACTGAACAACAATAGTAAGTTCCTATCTAGGACCATGACTTCCCCAGTCATGTGTTTGTTACAGGATTTATAGTGCCAGGAATAGATTTTCTCCTGTGGAACAGGTCTCAAATCCAATCACAGAGAGCACCCTATCTCTTCTTCCTACTTATTTGTTTAGCTAATGCTAGTTAACAGCAACAACGGTAACAATTACGGCAATGTCTAGCATTTTTCACGCACATGGAAATGAGCCACATCCCTGATTTGCATCACTTCATCTAAGTCTCACCATGACTCAGTGATATCAGGCAACATTATTTTACAAATGAAGATTTTGAAAGTGAAGAGCATACATGACTTGTTCATATCACTCTAGTAATAAGTCATGGCAGGCAGAGCTTTGAGCTCAAGTGAACCTAATGCTAGCATAAATTTTAAAGATTATATGAATACGTGATCATACCTGGCCATCATGTGTCCCAACTGAAAATTCTACCAGCATGGTCATTGTAAGTTCGAGTAAGTCTGGGGAATGAGCTTCCAGTGTGCTCCATAAGCAGACCTCAGTAGCATGTCATACCATGGCATCTAGACACAGGAACACACAGAGACTTAGCCAACATAAAAGCAAATGCCAGCCTAGTTCCATTTTCTTAAGGTGTTCCCACAAAAGCCTCTATTGCAAACAAAAAATAATCTGCATAAAATAATCTTAATTTATGGAAAAAGTAAGAAAGGCAAGGTTTGAATGAGGGATCCACACAGAAAGCATGGGTTTGCACACAGGTGCACACATAGCAGCATGCTTGGCTTGGCTGAGCCAAAAGCTGAGCTTCTCAACCAGCCCCAGGGGCCTGTCTGCAAGTGAAGTGGTCAGCTGGGCCTCTGGCAGGGTGACCACCTCTATCTAGATGCAACCTGTCCTGGATCTTTAAGGAAAGCCTCGGCAAAAGGATGTTAGCCCTGTGATCCAGAAGAGACTGAGTGTGTCATCTAATTTCAGAGTACAGTCCAACAAGAGAGCTGCCACTTAGACATTCACTTTGTCAGCCACCTCTAGGCTGGCAGACAGCACAACCATCTGACACTATAATATTGGTTCCACAAAAGCATGACACACAAACTAATTTGTCACAGTTGAGGAGTGTGGCAGGTGAGGAAACAGAAAGCCTTAGAGAATGCATGGTTATCTGTTCTCACTCCTGGGAGATGTTTTAGTTAGCTATGATTAGCGTTGCAAATTATCACACACTTTACGACATAAAACAACAGAAGTTTTATCTTTCAGTTCTAGGGGTGAGAACTCCAGGGTCATGGCATCAATGGGTAAAGCCTTGATAAAGCCTCTGGAGAAGAATACTTCATAACTTCCTCCATGCTTCTAGAGGTCTCTAGCAGTCCTTGGCCTCCTTTGGCTTGCAGTTCCATGCACCCTAGTTTCTGTCTCCATCATCAGTACACCCTCTGCCCTACATCCATATGTCACTGTGAGTCCTCTCTTTTAAAAAAGAGAAGAATTCATTGCTTGGATGTAGAGCCCATTATAATGCAATCTAACTTCTTTGTAACTCTATATGCTGTTTCTAAAGTCCAATTATGAGTTCTAGAGGCCATAGATTTGGAGAGATACTTATGAAGCTATTCCAAAGGGCATGTCTGTCTGTCTGTAGCTGGTCTGCCCTTTGAATAGCACATTTGCATATATTTTCAAAGTGACCATTACTGTAATGCCTGCACAGAACACAAATTAAAGAATTTTCTTTGTGCAACCACAAAAGAGCAAACTCTTTAATATCATATTTGCTGAGGGAAGAAAATGAGCAGCGATTAGATTCCTTAGATAATATTGTAAAAACAGTAAGTTTTTACCATTAAACTACATAAACAGTTTATTGATGATAATGGTCAAGAATTTTAGATTCTAATTTTTAAGTCTTGATTAGAAAAGATACATAGTGATTTGATTCAAAATATCTGATGAAATAATTTTAAAATATTTTGTTTATATTTCTAAAATTATAAGACAAAAATTAACATAAAATTAATACAGAATTTCATGTTTCAGAACTAATTCTTTCTATTCTGTTTTACTTCTAATTAACTTAGTTATAATGAAAGCTTACAACATTACATATACACACTTCCAAATATTTCTGGGATTTTTCCAACATGTTATAGAGTGCATATCATTTTTATCTTTATATTGAAGCATGAAAAGTTATGAAGTACTATTACAATCAATAAAGAAGTTCAGTGAGTCATAAAAAGGAAAGTCGTAGAGAAATTTTTGCAAAGGGAATGTTTATGAATATCTAAAAAAGAGATAGTACCAACTTCACACAAGATTTTTCAGAGAATAACAAGGAAATGTCTCACTCAGATTTTGATATCAAGTTAATATAATCCTGTTATTGAACAATGACAGTTCCTAGAAAATATTAGCCAGTTTCATTGATGAGTAAAGGCATGAAAGGTTTTCAACAAAATATTAGTGGACCACAGACAGCACTGTAGTTTAAAAGATGACGTGAAGTGGGACTGGAGAGCCAGCTCACCAGTCAGGAACACTGATACTCATTCTTGGGAAGGTCCTGAGTTCAATTCCTATCATCCCCATGGTGACTTCAATAACTCCTGCTCCAGAGCATCTAATATCGTCTTCTGGCTTCCACAGGCAGCAGGCAGCAGACACGCATACGTTATACACACACACTCATGCAAACAAAATACTCCACACACAAGATTTAAAAAGTTGTAAAAATTTTAAGATGATACAAAACAAACAATTTGGATATATTCCAGGAATGAAAGTTGGTTTGACATGATAAAATATAGTGATATAGTTTATCATCACCACAGTGAATTGAGAGAAAAATAGTATTTTAATAACTGCAAAATAATATTTAATTTTTAGAGTCTTTTTGTTTGTTTGGGGGTTTGGGGAGGTTGTTTGTTTGGGTTTTTGTTGTTGTTGTTTGTTTATTTCTTAAAACAGGGTTTCTTCGTGTAACAACCCTGGATGTCATGGAACTCAAGACCAGGCTGGTCTTGAACGCCTAGAGATCTACTTGGCTCTGTCTCCTGAGTGTAGGGATTAAAAATGTGTACCATCACTACTCAGCTTAAAATGTCTTAATAAACAGAGGTAGAGGCCAGCCCATCTCTGTCAGCTTGAGGAAAGCCTAGTCTACATAGTGAGTTCCAGACCAGCCAAGGCTACCTATAAAGACTCTGCTACAAACAAAACAACAACAAAACAACAAAACAACAACAACAACAACAAGACAAAACACATTATGTATTTAATATACAAGTTAACATTTTCTCATGTGTATGAATCTATGGGGGAAAAACCAAACTGCAACAATAAACATATACACTGAATAGCAACCATTAAGCAAATTTAAAGGGGATTACTTTTATTATATTTTCAAACACTAGGATGCTAAATACCATATACCCCTGACTTGTGTAGTCACCATTGACATAGCCACCTGCTATATTGATTTGTTCTGACACACTGTGCATTTTCCACAAATATAGTCAATGAACGACGTTATACACTAAACAAACTCAGTGAACTATATTTTAGAGAATGATATTAAGTTGGGAGGAGGAGATTGGGGAGCATATTGGAGAGAAGAATATGATCAAAATACAAGGTATACGTGTATGAAATTCTCAAAGAATAAAAATTTAAGATATAGAAGATAAAATAAAATGAACCTCCCAATAAAACAATGAGCAAAAGATCCTCCAAACAATACATGTGGATGACTCATGAAAAATATGAAGAAAATAATTGGCATTATGAC
Source organism: Mastomys natalensis (assembly GCA_021653895.1). Taxonomy (NCBI): domain Eukaryota; kingdom Metazoa; phylum Chordata; class Mammalia; order Rodentia; family Muridae; genus Mastomys; species Mastomys natalensis. The sequence continues at coordinate 130,433 of JAJTUV010002183.1, read as the reverse complement.
TGAAGAAAATTATAATGAAATATTAATTCATGCTTAAGAGATTTATAAGAATTAGAAAGGATATTGGTAGACAATATCATATCTCATAAGCAGTTGGGAATATGGAGTAATGTAAGCACTTTAGAAAGTATCTGGCATCACCCAGCACACTTAAAGTGGTACATCCTTCATAACCCAGTGTTTCTATTCTTACCAGTACACATTTGCAAGACTCTTTCGTGACACCATGAGGAAAGCAACAATCCCAACCAACCAGAGGCCCCAGGGTCTAAACCACCAGCCTGGGAGTGCTTAGGGAGGGACCCATGGCTCCAGCTATATATGCAAGGGAGCTATATATAAGTGGGAGAAGAGATCCTTGGTCCCATGAAGGCTGGACATCGTGGGGGGGGGATACTCGAGGGTGGGGAGGTGAGGTACGGGGGAGGGTGGGTGGGAGTACACCAACATGGAGGCAGGAGGAGGGGGGAAGGGATAGTGAGTTCCTGGGAGGGAGGGGGGAAATGGGGTAAGGAGAGAACATCTGAAATGTAAAAAAAATTTTCCAATAAAAAATTTCCAATTAAAAAAAAAAAAGACTCTTGTGTGTGTGTTCCAGAAATTCAAAAAAGATGACTGTTTAGAGGATCATTGTTTGTGTTATTGAAATAAGTTGAGCCAGCCCAGGTGTCTGTCAACAGAAGAATAATTAAGATCGAACAATAGATTATTATGTGACATTTAAGAATAAGAAAGTCTTAGACGCATGCAACAGCACTTACTGCTGACCAAAATTACAAAAATGCAAATCATAGAGGCATGCACATAGATATGATAATGCCTACATGAAAATCACAGACTTATGAAATGAATTAAGTCTATATGTGCATATTATGCAATCATAAAAGAAAGCAAAGAAATTAATAAAATACTATTCAGGGTTACGGTTACTCTGAGAGGCAAGAGTAGATGGAACTGGAAAGGATCCACACCAAAAAGATTCTGAGACAACTGTGTTCTACTGCTTAGGCAGGAAGGTGGGTATATGCCGCTTCATTTTATATTTCTCCTGTACAGTGTATACACACTTTCCTATGTGTTTCAAGAAGTCACCTTATTAAAAGTACTTGTGTGTCAGTAGGAGTTTTATGTCTGCTTTGATTTTTTAATCTTTCATGGCTGATCCAACATAGAAATTGTCTCAGTGTTATTTATCAGTTTCATCCTGTGTGTGCAAGGAATAAATATAAGTAAAAATAAAACCATTTTAGCGACAGATTTTTAACTAGGGCAGCTTACTGAGATCTAGAAAAGTCTTGTGTGCTCCAATTGCCATCTCTTGCAGAAGTTGGGTGTTGAGTCTAGGAAGAAATGGGAGAAGGGAATGAAGGGGTGGCGGATGGAGGGCGTGCCTTCAGAGGAATTAGCCAAAGGTGCCTTGCACCACTTCCTGTTTTTCACTCTCCAACTCCAGAAATTCCTGAGCTCCACCAGATCAATTGCCCAAGTCGCTCATTGTTGGAATAGGTGGTGCAATACAGCCAAAGGCAGAGAAATATCCGCTTCAAGACAATTCATCTACCAGCGCCTTCAAAAACAGCTTCTGGCCACTAGTACAGAGAGAAAGACTCATAAAGACCATAGCCCTAAAAAATGCTTCCATCCATTGCTCCTTTTCTTGATCTTATATTCCCTGAAGAGGCAAATTCAGGATAACTAAAAAACAGAAAAGGAAAGAAAAGTAAAAAGAAAAGAAATTATGTTCCAATATCATTTCACATTGTCTACTCATACAGTGAAGATGAATATACACCTCTGCCAACCATGCAACTTACTAATATACCTCCCCTCTCGCTTATCAACCAATGTTTATAAACCTATTATGTGCATTATTAATTTCATGCAACTAGTAGAAACTTCCAATAACGACATGAAAAAAATAATAGGTACCAGAGTGAAATGTATGCTTTCACACTTCATTTAAATTCCAACTCTCCCATAGTTTTGGTTGCTTTTCAGCTCAATACAATTTCTTTCAGGACCTGGGCCAGCAATCACACTAATTTGCACAAGCACCACTGTTTAAACAGCTCCTTAGGTCTCTGTGAATGACCTTCTATATTCTATTACATTTCTTGTGCATAAATCAATGTCTCTATTCTAATAGGACTAGGGCATAGGTAGAGAGGTTGACAGTAGCTCCCAAGCGGCCAGGCTGGTAAAGAAAGAGATGAAAAGCAGCCCTCCATCAATAGTAGAAAAAGCAATATGAGGAACAGTAGTTCCAACTCCCAATATGGGGCATTAATAGGCTCACACTTTTGTTTGAGCTGTTACGGTCCATTTTCACTTGATGTGCAATGTTTTTCTCTGAAGTTGGACCGTTGTCACTTCTAGGCTGATGTTACTACCCTAAAGGTCAGTGAACACACAGGGAGGGAGATTTCAAAGATGCCTGTGCTCCAAAATCTTACAAACAGCTAAAATATAGATAACAATCCAAAGTCAGAGCAAAGCTTTCCTAGCCAGTCACAGCCTTAGTGAATCAATGTAGTACGTGTTCTAAACCCATTGCCATCTGTCTATCCACAACTCAAGAAGTGTAATACATTGCTTATTAGGCATAGTCTCATAGGGAGGAAACTCAAATGCATATACTTGCTCAAGTCCACATCTGTTTTTATGAGTCATAATTATGACTACAGCAAAGAAACACTATCTCTTTCTCTACTCTACAATAAGCGTGGAAATAAAAGGCATGCTTATTTTTCTCTTGGCCTAATTATATTCCTCACTTGATGGTTCATCATGGTAGAGAGCAGTCAGACATTACACAAAGGTATGCCGAGGTCCCCAGTGGCAGGTCTGCCTTTGCTACTTAGTTTCATAATGCCACAGGTTATCTGACCTCTAAAATTAAGCATTCTCTTCCATAAAATGGAGACATTAATAATAAAGTTTACACCTCTAAAAGTCCAATCAACTCTGTTTTACCTATTTCATGGCAATTACATGTGGTTTGGCCTAATGCTAGTATCTACTCCATGGCAGTGTTGTAAGGATTGTGGGGAAAAAGCAGCATAATTTGAATTGTCATTGCAAATTTTTCTTTATTCATTCTGTGGTTGAGGTTGGGGCAGAGAAATGGAATCCTCTGGCAACAAGTTAGAAGAGGATGCCAAACATACGGCTCCTTGCAATTCTTGTTGAGTTTCATTTAACCATGACTAAGAAAGGTTCTCTTGTCAAGGTTCAGGGACAGTATGCAAGTGCCTGATGAAATTCTAAGAAGCAGAGACTTTCAGCTTTCCTAATGTGAGAGCCAAGTAAATCTGCCTCCACTAGAAAGCCGAATGAATTAGTGTTGTTGAATTAGAAATTGTCAGCTCGTACTCAAGCTTACCAAAGTACCTTCAGAGAGTCCTCAAAAAAAAAAAAAAAAAAAAGCACACAAAGTAGTCATAATAGAGATTTAAAATATAAGGGTCTTTATTTTTCTCTAACTTTCATTGTGTAACCTTTAAGAAGTAAGATCAGAAACAAACACACAGAAGTAAAACAAAGTATCATGGCAAACTCTAGCAAAAGGATTCTCAGCTTGGTAGTGTGCAATGGATTAGACTATTCATTATAACACAGAATTCAGCCCAACCAATCAGTATGCTTACGCTTTTTGGTTTCTAAGATACTTACCTGGGAAAGAGGATGAAGAGGGTGAAGCGTCCATCATTTTAATGCTGGCCACCTCTCAAATGCTGCATGTTTTGCTGTATAGTCTTAAAGGATAAGGTCACTGTCCAGTCCAAATAACTCCTCTGAATTCAGAATATAGATTCTGCTGTCTCCTTCATCCTGGGCTGAGCTCCAAGACAATTGGCACACTCCATAAAATATTTCTAAAAATATTTTGAATTTGGCAAATGCAAGCAAATTTTGCTTTTTAAATGATTTTTCTGAATTTTTATTCTGGGGACATTCAAGGAGAAATTTAATTTTTATGTCTTTGATTAATTTGGACTTCACATAGCATATTTTAAGAGCTCCTTTAAAATCTAGGAAGATGTGTAGGTCATGTTCTCCACAAACTAGGCAGACTCAAATTAACGAAGTTGACAACATGCTTCCAACTCTTGTAGAATTGATACTTGGAAAATTCTCTTCAATCATCCAGATGTTTTTAAGCCACCTATAGTAGATAGGAATAGAAAGTGTACCTTCCAAGATTACCACCTGCTGAAAAAGGTCACTGATATAAAACTCGAACAAAACATGACAAATTTAACTCAGAAAGTACCTTATGTGTGTTGTTAGGTCACAAATATGAGACTATCAATTATAATTATGAGTGCCAATGAAAGTTTCATAGATTATATCAGTTTTATCTGGTCCTTTAAGATATACATAGTTTTAATACTAAAACAAGAATAAAGAGCATTATAGATGAAAATTAATATTATATCATGAAGGGGTCAACATGTTTTCTGTTATAGGAAGTGCAAATTGGTTGACAGGATTGGAGGTAAGAGGGAAGTGTTTGTAAAGATGTAGAACTAGTAAATTACTCTAGATTATGAAGGGCCTTGAACATCTTGTTAAATGATTAGATCTTTATTATTTAAATAATGAAACCACCAAAGACTTAAGTTATATAATTAGGTATTTTGAAGTGATAATCAGGGTATACTCTGTATGAATTTAAGAGATAGAGATGATGGAATTTAGAATATTAGTTAGAAATCTTCAGCATAGCCAAGGCAAGAAGACAAGAGCTCAAACCAGTAGGATAGTAATTTGCATTGGAATCAGAGATTGAAATGGCCAGGATAAATTAACACCCTTGTTCTGTATTCGAGATGCATGAGGTTGGGAGCAGAGGTGTAGGGTGATTCTCAGGTCTCTATTACGGAACAAAAATACAACAGGGTACTAACAGAGTTTTAAAAGAAGCTGTGTCTGAGCTTGGAGCATTAGAGCCCCAGTTGCTAAATGAATAGCCATAGAAGAATCAAAATTCATTTGACAATTAGAAAAGCAATCTTGAGAAAGAAACGAACAAGACAAAAGTTAACCCATATCATTGAAAATGCCAGATTAAGGTGCCTGGTGTGAAATGGGCTAGAATTTAATTCACCCTTATATTAATTATTTTTCTGCTGCTATGAATAAATAAATAACAAGAAAAATAATAAGGGGGGTTAAGTCCATTATGGAAGGCCACAGGGGAGTCACAAAACGGGTTACATTGGGTCTGAGGTAAAGAATCGGGGAGAAATGAATACTGGTTGGTTTTCTCCTTTTCCCCTTTTTACTCAATATAAAACCACAGCCCATTGAATGGTCCACTCTTAGTCAAGGTGAGCAAGCCCTCTCCCTCCCCCAGAAGCACATTCCCAGACATACCCAGAGGTGTGTCCTCGGAGTCCTTCCAAATCCTGTCAAGATGACAATGAAGATTGACCATGACACTGGTTAAGTCAATTTTAATATTCTATGGTTACAGGGTATTGAACCCTGGTCCTTGTACATGCTAGGTAAGTATTCTACCACTGACCTATAATCCAGTCCATGATTCTTTTCATGCCTAGTTTGTTAACTTCATAAGCCCAGCCTCAATCAGCAAGTGTATGGATTGAGAGACTGAAATAGAAATTTTCTCACACTTCTCAAAACTTTTAGGCATAATTCCTCAAATCAAACTATTTGTTTCCTGAGTCTTCTCTCCTGTGCTCGTAGGTTGTTGTTTTTTCTATAAGTCTTCACAGAGTCTTTTCTCTGTATATTGTATGTTCAAATTTTCCATTGATTATCATATTGGCTTAGGGCCCATCCTGGTGAGCTCATTTTCAATTTTGCTACCTCTTTAAAGGTCCTTTCTCCAGGTACAATCACATGATGAGGCAGGAGGGGTAGAACAGCGAGACATGAATTGGGAGGTGGTTCCATTCAATCAATAACATAGGCCAATATTTTCTGAGATGAGTCATGGGGAACTTGTGTGCAGAAAAATGTAGAAAAAGAAAATTACAGGTACCAAAGAAGTTCAGTCTGTCTTTAGCTGTTTGTTTACCTTGTTGAGTAAGACAGAACCCAAACACGCAACTAACCCTTCTTGGTGGCAGTTTAAAATAATCTATTAGTAAATGAGTGTGCTAGGTTGATTGATGAACTTAGCAAACAGAATTAAGATGTATGGATTAACATAAAGTATGCAAATCACCTACCAAAGATTAAAACATATGATATAGAAACAGAATAAAACGCAGAATATAAAAACAGTATGCTAAACAGTGTGTGTGTGTGTGTGTGTGTGTGTGTGTGTGTGTGTGGCATGCTTGCACTTGCTATATGACAAATTTGTCAGGAAATAATAGATTTTCATCAAAGTTGTTAGTGAGCTGGCTTGTTCTATGGAAATAATTCTATATGATTTTCCAGGGGGAATCCCAGGTGGTCTATAAAATACATCTTGTGAAAGATAATGCTACATGGTTAGTAGAAGAAGTTAAAGGTTCTTTCCCAACTACATGGATTGAATACACATCTCTTGAGATAACTGGATTAGTCCTGCTTAAACCATCTTTAGAACTGTGAGTATGCCCCAATATTTACTAGACTTTGACCAAGATGATCATCTATACTAGGTAAAAGGTATGACCACCAGAACCCACTCTCCAATGGGATTTGGGTATTAGGATACTCTGTTTGAAGAAAACAACAACAACAGCAAAACCCAAGCCAGAAGGTCAATGAACACTGATGGATTTTGCCAAGCCATGCTTTGACAATCACTCAACCATCACCTGCAATAGCACCGACTAAAGGAGAGTTCCAGACCCTGGCAGATATAATGCCTGTGGTTCTTAATTGCTCTGGTAACTAAGCTGTGAACTGGAGACGCTACAGAGGAAAACTCTAGAAAGCAGCTATAACAAAAAAAAAGATAAGCATGAAGTCTTGATTTACCAACTGGCAACACTGGTAAATAACTAAGTGTTCTCTGTGGTGCCCTCAAGATCCCAAGATTTCCTTACGACACATAGCTGCAACACTGATGTAGCTGAGATTCACGCCCAGATTCCGTTAAAAATCACAGAAGTTATTTCCTTTAAGAATACCACTTTACTAGGGTACTACAAGGATTAGAGAGCAGTTGGAACTGATTCTATCTGTGATCATTAAGGGAGAATATCTGAACAAAAGAGAGCCAGGCTGACAGTTTTACAGCTCAAGATGTCTTTGGTTGATTTCAGCAGGGACCATCACTAAAGTCCATGACTTGATGACAGTGAAATTTCTGTCTTAGTTAGAGTTTCTATTGCTATGAAGAGACATCATGACCATGGCAACCATTATAAAGAAAAACATTTAACTGGTGGTGGCTTAAAGTTCAGAGTTTTAGTCCATTATTGTCATGGCCAGAAGCATGGTGTCACACAGACAGACATGCTAGAGAGGCAGCAGAGTTCTTTATCTGGATCTGCAGGCAGCAGAAAGAGGATGAGACACACTGGGGTTGGCTTAAGCTTCTGAGACCACAAAGCCTGCCCCTAGTGACATGCTTCCTCCAATAATGACACACCTACTCCAACAAGGCCACACCTCCCAATAGTGCCCCTATGGCACCATTTTCATTTAATGATCACACAAGCACCTCAAATGCATTAGTGATCCACGCATGCAAGAGAAAAGTCCATGAGTACATCCAGGAGCCTGGTCTACTGGAAAGTCGTAAGTCCAGTTTTCTGGAATATCCTTGTACTAAAGAAACTTTACTACACCGTAGACCTTGTGGCATGAAGAACAAGTCACAGTACCAGCTGAGTCTCTTGGACATTGAAGTTAACAAATGGTTAAGTGAGATATTCTGACATTTCTGTATTACTCAAGGACATCCTTAAGAGAAGAGAGACAAGAGTCATTCAGGAGTTCCTAAGAAAGGATGATGGAATTAGAACAGGGCTTTGTGGCCTCTTGTCAGACTGATGACCAAAAGAACTGTTCTGATGGTTGATAAGCTGTTAACCATTGTGGATAGCCAGGAGGATAGGCTTAAACTAAGTGTGTGTGTTTGTGTGTGTGTGTGTGTGTGGTGAGAGAGAGAGAGAGAGAGAGAGAGAGAGAGAGAGAGAGAGAGAGCGCAATCACACACACACACACACACACACACACACACACACGAATGTATTTTAAGTTATGCAAATACTGACCGTAAGTAAATTAATGGCTCTGAGTTGTGCCTTCTTGGCATGCATTAAGTTCTTACTATTCAGAGCGGGACACGGTGGTGCAGACTCACTCCCTAGCACTTGAAAGAAGAATGTAGACGGATCGATATTATGTCATCTTCAGCCACCGAGTGAGTTTGAGGCTAGCCTGCACTACATGACATCATCTTTAACAAACTTCCACATTTGAAGTAGTGGCTTTGAACCAGAGGGTCCATAGTCCCCTGAGGGCTTTAAGTAGTGTTTTGAAGGTTCAACAGACCTGTTGAATCAGCATTTCTGTAAAATTCCCAGGTAAGTTTTTTTTTAAATGCACAATCACCACATTAAAACACACACATAGTTTGTAAGATGTGTCTGAGGCTGGGAAGCCCAGGTGAACAATCTAAGTAGTCCCCAAAGAAGCTGGTTTAATCTAAGAAACCCCACCCTGTCACTCTATGTAAAGCCTTGGGGTTGCACCATGCTTCCTTCCAGGAAAATTTTGGAAAAATGAGAGAACAGTTGACTGAAAACTCTCCCGCATATTACTCATAATAAATCACCTCTATATTTGATTGAGAACATTCTAGTCCTAAACTCTGTATCATTTCTGGTATTTTCCATGTACATATACACTCTACACACGATCCCTTCTCTCCAGTTCTTCACACACAGGGCTGTTTCTGTCTGAGGTGGCAGTTTTTTGGCAACCTTCCCTCCCAGCTCCTCAGCTGACCCCTAAAGGAGCATCTGAGGCTTACCTTAGTGTCCAAGGGTGTCACCTCAGCTAGAGACCTCTCTGGGAGCCCTGAGATCTGGCTGTAGTTCTGTTCTTCCAGAAGCAAATACACCAATATGATTATAGGTTGCTAATGATCTTCTTGTAGCCATAGCACAAAGACACAACCCAACATTTCTGAGGTTCCTATGTTACTACTTGAGTGAATGAATAAATACTTATCCCAAAGCCTATAACAGGGATACATCTCAGTCGTGACTCAACCTCCACCTGCTTTGATCTCTCTACTGTTCTGTGCTGCCTCCAGCTCATCTGTGAAAAATCCCAACTCAAAAAAAAATTATAAGGTGGAGATTTTAGCATTTACCTGCCAGGCACATTTTATGTAGAAAATGGGGCTTTTCAAATGTGTTTTATGTGTAAGATCACTTTTGTGTATCTTACAATTTAGCATCAGTGTGCAGAAAATTCTAGTGAAAAGTAGGGAACTGTCGGTCGCCTTGGCCAAGCAAGTAAGACGCAACACGTAGGATCCTTCTCAGTTGGCTTTAATCAGAACGGCTCTTGACATAGAATGGGGAATGACGGGGGACACTGGACAGGAAGGGAAGGGAAAGGCTGGACCAGGAAGGAAGATGGAAGGCCTGGACCCCAAGCAGCAGATAAGGAGCTGCTAATAACTGCCCTAGGCGGGTGGTGATGTGTCTCCAGGATAGGTTAAGCTGCCAATACATCTTATTGCATAAGCCCACTCAGAAGGGGCACGAAGCCGACGCATGCTCAAAGGACTTTGTTTGCTGGCCAGCTGTTACATTGTCAGTGCTGGTCATAACAGGCTGACCTACAGTTTAACCAATTCACTGAGCTGGCCACCTCTGACAGCCAGCTGCTTACATGTCAGGTGCTGGTACATAACCACGGCTGCCTACAGGGAACAGACATCAGAATGTAAATACATTCTTAAGGCATAAAAATCCAAGATAAACATAGCAAGCAGTTTTGCAATGCTTGATTTCAATTATATTACAGACACATAGCCCTAAGAACAACATGGTGCTGCCATAAACAGACAGACACACATGTCAGTAGAGTAAAAAAGAGGACTTAGAGATAAACCCACAGAACTACAGTTGCTTTTTTTTGTTTTATTTTCCCCAAAGATGTAACAATATATATTGGAGAGAAAGCCTATGTAATAAATGGTGCTAAAGAAAGTGGGTATTCATGAGTTCACAAATGAAGCTACATTCATGTCTCGTACCCTATATAAAAATCAACTGAAATGGATCAAAAATGATAATGTAAGTCCTGAAACTCTGAAACTTCTTGAGGAAAATACTTCAAGATAAAGCCATACTTGATGACTTTCTGAAAGGAACTCTAATTGTTTCGTAGTCAATAATTGTAAGAATTGACAGATGGGGTTGCACAAAATTAAAGTTTCTGAACAACAAAAGAAACAATAAACAGAACTCAGAGACAGCCTATAGCATGGGAGAAAATCTTTGCTTGTTGTACATACAAACCCCACCCCACAGATAACTCAGTCAGTCAATTGGCAAGTGAAGTCAACAAACATCTCTCAAAAGACAAGTTACAGATGGCAAAGAATACATGATGAAATACTCAACATCCTTAGCTACCAGGGGAGGGCAAAACCAAACAACTCCAGAGTTCTCCTGTCCCTGTTGGACTGATTATTATTTAAGAAAAAAAAATTAACAAGTTCTGGTGATCATGAAGAGACAATGAAGCCCCATTGCTGTAGTGGGAATATGAATGGCATGACCACTACAGAACTCAGTCTATGGTTTCCTCCAAAAACAACAAGAAAATACAACTAGAACTTCCATATGACCCAATACACCCTTCCTGAGAGGAAACATGGACACCATGTTTACTGTGGCGCCATTGTCCTTTATAGATTCCAAGGAGGTGTCCTTCAGCAGAGGAGCTAATAAAGCAAAGATGTTAGACACAGAGTAAACTTAGCCCTGCCAAGAGGAGAAGTGGAATTATGTTATTTCCAGGAAAAAATGATTAGAATTGGAGATCATCAGAGCAAGCAAAGGAAGCCAGACACAGAAGACAAAACCAGCATGCTTTCCCTCCTATCTGGAACTGCACATGCACACATGCAAATGATATAAAAATAAACGGGGCATCTATGAAAGAAGTGAGGAGCAGAAGAAGGCAAGAGAGAGGAGTGAGGAGTGATTATGGGCAAAGAACATGATGTTTTATCAGAAACATCAGCTTCAAACCCTGTAACTTTGCACAATGAAGATTTATCAACATAAAAGGAAGATTTAAAAAAATTAATAAGATGTTAAGATGTCCTTAAAAGAAAAAGGTCATGAAGAAATAGAATGTAGGCATAATCAATACTTTCAAATAAACTTCAAGTATACATCCCATTCTTTCTTTGTTGTATAAAAAAAAATTACTTTCTTTAGTCACACAACAAATTCTGAAGTTTGTTACATCGCTGTTGGTAATGGTAAACATGTCTTCCATTTTATGCTTAAACTTGTTAACGGTGGTAGCCTGGAGGCAGGAAACATAATAATTATCTCTGTCTTACTCCTGACACACCTTCCCTTTATTTATCTTTCTTTTTTAAACTCTGGATGAAACTCTAGCCAGGGCAGTTCTTCGTCTGATTGCCAGGCTTTCCAGTAATCACATCAGAAGGATTTTTTTTTTCAACATGTGGGGCAATTTTCATTATTTCAGCGCAGCAGTGACCTTTGGAATTCCAGGATCATTTTCTCTCCCCTTCCTGGTGCCCCCATAAGAGACCCAGAAGCACAAACATCTGAGGCGCTTCTCTGGGTCTTCACATCTGCTGGCACAGAAGAGGAAGGCCACTGTGGTGGATTTACAACAGCAGGTGTTGAGCTGAGGGGCACTGAGCCCGCTGGGTTTGAGAGATGGGCAAAAGCAAGACTTAATTCTTAGTTTCCGGGCTGATTGAAAAATGCTTGGAAAACAAAGTGCATCTGTGAACACAGAGCTCACAATGAGAAACTGTAGTGAGCCGTTACCATGTAAAGCCAGACAGGACTTTGGTTCCAAAATCCTCCATTTTATATCAGTTTTCCCTCTGCAATGGTTCACTCTTTCCATCTTGAGTTATACCTCCCTGATGCACCTAGAATCCACAAAATATTATTTATTTCAAGGATAGCTTGCTTCTTCTTCTGTCTAGTTTCCAACTCATGACACAGTTCTGAAACCCGTAGACAGAGTAGGGCTTCTTTCCAAGGCTGATTAACTCAGTGGAAGTCATTGGCCAGGAACAAAGTAAGAATGTGAGCCGCCATCTGTATTATCTGCCGTACAAAAGTCTCTGAAATCATTGCTTTTCCTTTGCTCACCGGTAGTAACGACTCTAAATTACAGAAACAATGGAAGCACTGTGTTTAACCCAAAATATCACTGAGATCCATTTTAGGAAAATCTGTTTCTTTCAAATTTTCTCAGAGAAGTAGAGCGTGTTGTAGGGTGCGCTGTTATCTGCCGGTGTAAATGGTATAAATGGATAATTGCTTAAATACGGCTTCTTTTAGAGGGAGTTAGAGGACTTTACAAAAGCATCCCACTGTGCTTGCCATACAGGTGAGCCTCTTCCAAGCAAATAATTTGACTTAAGGGATTGTTAGAAACTTTTCTTATCTCTTTATCTGGGCAATAATTGCTAGATTTCTAATCTGCTTTTTAAAAAACCAGTTGGGGTTTGGTTTCTCCACAGTATCTTCAAAGTCAGGAGATATTTAATGGGAAGGGGAAGGCTAGTGAGAGTGTTAATGATAAATGGTCCCTTTATCTGAGAACCAAGAGCTGTTACCTTTGCTGTGCTCTCTCGCTCTCTCGAACAGAGTTGGTCCATAGTCGTGACTTTCCCCCAAGGCTTTACAATAAACAATCTGTAAATGGTCCATAGATTCCTCTGCAATCAAATTCTTCAGTCTGTCAGCCTTACTAATTTTGGCTAAATGATTTACAACTTAAGTGCCCTGCAGTACTGTGATGGGGAGCCCACCCTTTCTCCAGACAGCAGGGGGTGGGGGACCCATCTGTGGAGGACCAACTTTCCTCCTTCTTCTTGAAAGCATTGTTCTCTTGCTAAGCTGCGGAAGTGTGCTTACCCATCACATTCAAGCTTAAACTTTCTTTTTTTTGGGGGGGGGGTGTTCAGCGAATGTTTATTGAGGTATTTCAGAGAGTAGGGAGGGCTCCCTAGGTACCTCCTGTTATTATGGGGATCTGGGAAGGAATTGTGAGGGAGATGCTCAGTGTTGGGGACAGGGGCTCCTCAGCAACCGAGGGCCTCTCTCTTGCTCTCAGTGTCCTTGCTGAGGTGGGTGGTGCAGGGTTTCTTACTCCTTGGAGGCCATGTAGGCCATGAGGTCCACGACCCTGTTGCTGTAGCCATGTTCATTGTCATACCAGGAAATGAGCTTTACGAAGTTGTCATTGAGAGCAATGCCAGCCCCAGCATCAAAGGTGGAAGAGTGAGAGTGGCTGTTGGAGACAACCTGGCCCTCAGTGTAGCCCAGGATGCCCTTTAGTGGGCCCTCAGAAGCCTGCTTCACCACCTTCTTGCTGTCATCATACTTGGCAGGTTTCTCCGGGTGGCATGTCAGATCCACAACGGAAACTTTCAAGTGTTGGCTGCCTATCTACTGTAGATTTCTGAGAATTTACGTCAGATTCCAGGAGGGTTTGGCCGAGAAGCTATGAAAGCCTCTGTATCCAAACTTCTTTTTTCACACTTACTTATAAAAATGGTTTTTAATCGACCAAATGATCACAGAAGTTAGTGTATTTTATCTCTCCTTATGGAGGTTTAGCTGACCTTGCTAGCCACCCAGAGAGTACATTCCACAATGGCAAAGAGAACCAGTAGGAATGCAGGGGTATCAGTAGGAACCCCATGTCCCTCTACCGTCCTGGGCACTAGAGAGAAAGCACATTTAAGGAGAATGTCTGATGAATGCTTATGCTGTCTCCTTCCAAGAAGACATATGGACAAGCCAATCCATGTACCATAATGACATCTGCCACTTAGTATCCACATGGAAACATGTTTTGTCTGTTGTTTGGTTAGTTGGTTTGATTTTTCAAGCCAGGGTCTCTCTGCATAGCCTTGGCTGTCCTGGAACTCGCTCAATTCACCAGGCTGGTCTGAACTCAAGAGGTCTATCTGCCTCTGCCTCCCGAGTGCTGGGATTAAAGGTGTGTGCACCACCACTGCCCAGTGGAAACATGTATTTTAAAATGATTTCCCAACTATTTATTTTAGCTTTGCTTCACAGCTGTTCTGTGGTAAGACCAAGGATAAGGGGTGAGAGGTGACAGAGTCACATGATGAACTCTGGGAAATCGCAGGAGACCAGACTCCAGAGCCCAACATCAGGGTGCAGATCTGAGTTTATTGCCTAGCCCATAAGTTTAAATACAGTCAGTGTATGAACCAATCCCAAGTCCCTAAATACTTGGCCAATTGTATCTCATCACACTGTCACTGTGCTCCAATGAAAGCCCTTTCTAACAAGGTAATTCAGAAGGAGTAGGGGAATGTCTTCACCTGTGAGGACTTTGATGAAGACAGGCCACCGCCCTGGCCTCAGTTCCTGTATGCTGTCTCACTCATGTCCCAGGAGCCACCTTAGATCTAATACCTTGTACCTCAGATCAGGACTCTCTTTGAGGAGTCGCCAGAACCTTTGGCACCTTGCTCTTCATCCCACTTTTTCCTTCACAAGGTCGACTTGCACATCTCCTATGTTGTAGAACTAGTAGAAATGTTCCTCTTTGTTTCACTGGGTATCTCCTTTGGCCTACCTCTTCCATGTTGACACAAGTTCTTTTCTTTCTTGGTTCTTTTTGAAGAATTGGTATGAACGTTTCTATTTTCATCCTTCTGAACTTTCACAGTAATAATGAATCCATGTCAACCACAAGTATAGTATGTAGACCTAGCAGGCCTAAAACTGAAGAAAACACAAAGGTTTTGTGTTTGATGGTATGGGAAGTTATTGGACTTTTCATAGTGGAAGATATTACTAATAAGTAAGAGAGATCTTGCTTCAAGCAGTCAAAAAGTTACTAGATTTCTTGTATCATTTGATCGATTTTACCATAATAATTCATCTCTGTCATATACTAACAAGAAGCATTGTTTTGTACATAAAATATCCTATCATTAATTTGACAAAGAAAACTATTTTACAGTACAAAACTTTGGCAATTATTTTTAAAAGTTTCCATGCACTGGTCCTGCACAGTTTTCTAAACCATAGCACATATATATGAAATAGGCATAGAGATGGGAGCAGTGTCATGGTGGGTTAAGAGCACTCACTGCTCTTACAGAGGACCCTGCTACAATTCCCAGCACCTACATGGTGGCTCACAATCATCTGTAACATTTGTTCCAGGGGATCCAACGTCTTCTTCTGCCTTCTGAAAGCCATACGGGCACACATGCCTACACAAAATATATCTACAGACTGATGGAGGGAAGGAGAGAAGGGAGGCAGTAAAGGGGGGAGAAAGTGAGGAGAAGGGAAGGAAGGAGGAAGAGAAAGAGGTTGATTACTTTTCAGGTGTCTCAGACCACTGTTATAGCACCAGCTGCATGTATCAATAGCCAAATAAGAGACACAAAGACAGACCACCTAGTTGAGCCTGTCCCTAAATCACGGCCCACAGAAACTGTGGGGATATTTGTTTTAAGCCACAAACTTGGA
Organism: Mastomys natalensis; assembly: GCA_021653895.1. Lineage (NCBI taxonomy): Eukaryota > Metazoa > Chordata > Mammalia > Rodentia > Muridae > Mastomys > Mastomys natalensis. The sequence goes on along the minus strand of JAJTUV010002183.1, from coordinate 114,750 downwards.
GGTTGATTCACTATTTTACAATATCCAGACCAGACGCCGCTCCTATATTATAGAAGTAACAGCCGGTGCTGTTGTTTCTATGAAACTTTTAAAAAGGTTAAAAAAACCAATGTATCTATCTATTTATTGTGAAAGAGTGTATGAGTGAGGGTGTATCATGTTGCATGTATGTAGGCCAGAGGGTTTGCAGAATTAATTCTCTCCTTCGATCATGCGGGGGCTTGGGGATTGAAGTAAGTTGGCAAGCTTGTCCGTAAGTGCCACTGAGTCACCTCATTGGCCCCATTCCTCTGAAACTTCTATAATCCATGACAATAAGAACTGAAGGAATGATAAACTAATCATGAAGACACTGCTTTCTGTTGCTCCTTTTACTTGAATTCATCTCATAGAAAGAACTGGAATAGTAACCTATGTGGCTTCATGCAGCACCAGCTCTGACTGGTTTATACCCACTGAAGAGCATCATGGTCATAGCATGATTTTTTTTTTCTGTGCTGGGTTCAGAATTTGCTTAAATGACTCTTGCATGCACTCCCTCAAGTTGTAGACACACTGTCACCTTCTGGAAATAAGAGCAAAACAGCCCTGTGTCATCTCTCACTAACAAGTAATAATCTTTGCAAAATATGTTTTTCTTGTTATTGTCTTGTTTATGTTGAATATACTTATCTTTGTTTAAGTTGGATATACTGTGCCTTTCCATTTAAAGCTATACCCATGACTGACATGGCAGCAGCATGTACTCAGTACACACAACTATTGTGTTCTATTGTAAGATGGGCAATTTTTATATTTAAAGGATTCTGCCTTCCCTCCTCCTCCTCTTCCTCCTCCTCCTCCTCCTCCTTCTCATCTTCCTTCTTCTCTTCCTCTTTCTCTTCTACTTTTTGCATTTAGCACTTTGCAAAGGTTAGGTACAGGGTAAAAGAAGAAGCAATATAAAGTTAATTATTTGGTTTGGTTTTAAGGTAAGGTCTTATTATATTTCTCTGGCTGTCCTAGAACATACTATATACAACAGATCGTCAACCTCAAACTCACAAAGCTTTGTCTGCCTCTGCCTCCAAGGTGCTGGGATTAAAGTTATGCACCACTACATCTGAATTAAGTTAATTTGTTTTTCATCTGTAAAGAGTTCTACAATGACTATGCTGTCAGAGAGCCTGTTGTGCCGGGGGAATGGTGCTTATTGAAATGTTCTCTGTTGTTTGCAACATCTAAACTGGTAGCGACTAAAATCAGGCAGTGATGTTGAGTTTATCAGTCTCCACTCTGATTCTGGAAAACTTGCTAAACCAGTGAAGCTAAGAAGTTTAACATTTTTGAGTCACTCAGTAAAAAGTCAAGTGTCCCAATTCATCCTAACTATTCTAACTGAAGAGTCCAGGAAGCAGGAACAAGCTTCACTGTACAGAAGATTAGAATTCTGTACACTTTTCACTTCCCTCAGACACTGGTCGTTATAGGCCTCCCCTGGCTGTCTACTGATTATTATTCATAGTTCTCAAATCTACCTCCAGGGTTGCTGGCTTCCTCTACCTTCGCTGCTTTCAGAGACAACTCAGGAACTTACTACTACTCAATACTATTTTTTTAGGTAACCAATGCATAACTTCTATATCACATAAGGCCTGATTCACTTCCTCTAGTGAACATACTATCAGTACACGCTACCCACATTCAACCTGCCCACAGTTTTGGCAGAGCTTAAACACATTATGATTCCAAGATACACCATCAGCTCAATATCTGATCTCATTAAGCTCGGCTGCTTTCTAAGCATAATGTAAACAAGGCAGAATTATTAACCACTTCCCTGAGTCATACTGTGTAATTTATTTTTACAGCAGCTAGTTGTTAAACTTGGATGTCTGTCTACACTTCGCTTAGATTTCATTGTATCCTGCACTGTCAGTGATCATGACAAGGATTCTGCTTCCTTCATAGCTGTGAAAGAAACTACAAAGGGAAAAATTTATTTTTCACTCTTTTGTATTTATTCTCGTGTCTTCAGAGGTATGAACAGGAAATTCTTAAATGAACAGGCTGGAGAAAAACCCACAGATTTTAAAAAAGGTGTTATTCATTAATTTTGTGTGTTTTCTTCGGTATTAGACAGAAAGAATTTACATTAAATTTCAACTATACGAAACAGAACTAAACGTATTTGTTACAAATATTTACGTAGATAATTAACATTTTTATGTTGTCTATATTAGCAACAGCTGAACTTAAGGTTGATTTTTTTTTCTCTTTTTCTAACAAAGAAAAATTGGAAGCTGGCTCTTTTCTGGGTGTGCCCGGACTTGACTTGGGTTTTTTCCACAGCTTTCTTGAACAAAATCTAAACCTGGGTCAGGTCTGTGATATGAACAAGAAGAGAAGACAGAAGAGAAACAGCAACTGCACCCTGACCTACTTTGAGTTCTGTTGCTTTGATTTGGAAAAAGACTGGAGTAAACCAGCCCTTTTCAAAGTGACATGAAAGTCTCTGTTTGACACCATGGTTTGTTGCTGTCTTCATAAGACCTTTAAAAGCAAACTATGCACTTGACTATGTGTGTATTACATCCTCTAGACTAGGACATCAGGCTCTACATGGGTTTCCAGAAATTCATGAACTTGGCTTTCCTGGAATGGTTTCAGACAGGGAAGCCTGACTTACGATGGGTAGCAAAATGCTCAGACTTAAGGCTGTTGAAAATCCAGAAAGGGACATTGGCTCATTTTACATCATGTGATAAAGTAGAAATTAAGTATTCAAGAAACAGGTTTTTGCTAGAAAGGGCTAAAATCCTTTCTTGTCCATTGTATGACATGTATTCTTGTAGTCCCTTCGTGACATATATCCTTTTCCCTGTGGTATGTTCGTTCCTCTAGAAAAGACCAAAACAGCCATTCCCCAGATACAACTAAGTGCATTTCTTCTAACAGCACAGCTGCCAATACCATTCTCACACAGCACGGGAAGTGATAGACCTGGACCGTAAGAATTTCCTATAATGTTGTACAACTGCTTTACCTCTGTCTGATTATAGAACAAAGGAATGATGTGTCTTTTTGTAAGGGGTGAATATCTTCAGTCTCCTCATGTTTCGGGAACACATAACTGATGTTTCTTTTTTCTTTTTTAAGGAGGGAACAGTTTATACTGAAATTTTATGCAAATTCCTTCAGAAATTGTTTTCCCTCCCTAAGAGTTTCCTGAGTTACTGCCTTCTGCCCATTTTAAATGCTGAGTTTGGCACAGAAAACATTTAAGAAAATGACAGAAAAATGAGCGTCATCAGCAACTTCAAAGTGAGGCCATACAATTCAGAATTTGTTACCAAAGTCTTCCAGGACTGAACCACACATGGAGGTATTTTACCCCTCATTTCTCGAAGCAGAAAAGAGCTGTGTTGAAGAACACTCCAGCTTATTAATTTTGCAATTGATTATCCTGATTGCATGAAGATTTCCATTGCAAAAACAGGTTTTTAAGGACTGAAAAAAAATACAACAATTATGCAGGTTACTTATTTAAGCGAAGAAGCAACTACAGATTTTTAAAGCAGCAGACACTTGAAAACGCGGGAATCATTTGCCCCCTTCCTTCACCTGCCTGAAATTTCTTCTCATGTTTTTAAACTAAAAGAGGCCAATGCATGTGAAATGATAGTAATCACAGAGTAGTTCAAAAATCTTAAATGAATGATGTGTGGGCACATTATAGATAATTAAACTATGACATTGTCTTGATAAAATATATGAATGCAATTAAACAGAGCCTGGTCTTCAGAAGGGGAATCAAGAAATCCTCTCTAGGGGCTTAACAGCCCTCCAGTACTGAGGCTGTAGCTGAGTCTGAGCATCCTCCTGGCTGCTCAGATACGTGAATAACACACGGGTAGCTGACATTTCCAGAAGGATGTTTATCCCTCGGAAGTTCCCAGTGGAAAGCAGGGAGAGAAGAGAAGACTGTTATTTTCTCAATGACAGTATGGAGGATGTTCACATCATTAAATGTCAGAAATCAAAATGAAGGAAAGAATAAAATGTTGTGCTCTGTACCCTAAACCTTCTGACTTCTCAAGAAAGAACATCCTGAAACTGCTTTCGTGTGTACACATACCTCTAACTTCAGCAAAAGGACCAAGGAGAGGACTATTGACCTGAATTTTAACTTAATATACAGAACCATCATCATGGTACAGTGAAGGGCTTCTCAAACTGACCTGATGCCTGCTGACAGATATTCCTGTCTGTCATGTTTACTAATGCTACCTAGCATTTATTTAGATCTGTCAGTGGTGTATATCACATGCTCAAGAAATATATTTAGAAGAATGGTTGAGCCAAAGGGAACCAATGAGACACATAAAACTGCAAATAACTTGGCTTGGACAAGACCTGGTGATGGTGGGAGAGACTCCAGAGGACTGAAAGAACCAACGAATTCATATTTTTTTAACCAGGATTTAAGATGAGTCTTAGCATCAGGAGATGAGTATGTCTGGGTGGCAAAGATATGAGGAAATTTACTTGGTAATTAGATCTTTCATGAAGGTCGGTCATCCTGAAAACTAAGGCTTGAGTCCTATATACAAGTCCCGTGTAATTTACCTTTTCAAAGCTTCCATTGTCCACTACAGAGCTCCTGTGACCATGTTGTTAGGAGTGGTTGGGGTCCTAGGGCAGAATGACGACAACAATTAACTCCTGGTCGGAAAAACAAGGGCAGAAGGAATTGAGGTGATGGTATATTCCTGCTCAAAGTTCACATTCTAGAAGCTACATACTGAGAGTCCCTGCTCAACACCAAACAACCTTCAGAAGGAGGGATGACCTTTATCAAGGTGCCAGTAGAGTTTCTACAGACAGAAAGTATTTAGAAAATTCTACCAAATGACAATGGTTAACATGCCAAACAGTTGGTTTTCCTGTGCTCCTCCTCTGCTAAGGGAATTAAAATGCTGATACTGCAGACCAGATGGTCTTTCTTTCTGTGGTGTGGACCAGCATGTAAGCTTGGCTGAAGGGATTCACACTACTTTAATTCTCCTGGAAGCTGGGACAGTCATAGGAAGGTAAGGAGAAGAGTGTCATATGCACATGTGGGTTCCCTCTGTACTTGCTTTTGTTCACTCTTAAGAATAGGTTTAGGCTGTGGTGTGTGTGTGTGTGTGTGTGTGTTGTGGTGTGTGTGTGCATCTGTGTGTGTGTGTGTGTGTGTGTGTGTGTATCTGCTGTTTAACAGTCAAGCTAGGTGACTTCTTACTTCATGTCTTTTTCACATATGCTAGAAAAACAATGGATTCTGCTACTGTGTATTTTTCTGTATAATTTTTGAGTCAGTCGGGGTTTCTGCTAGACTCACCTGTCACTATTCTCTACCCAAATGACTATCCACACACTCAGAAAGGATGAAGACATACCTTATAATTTCTCTGCCCTTTCCTACCCCACTACCAAATTCCATGCTGCGCAGCCTTCTTCCTGTTTCTGAAACGCTTATACATTTCACCAGAGAAATTGGTACTGAACAGGTATCTTTAAATTGGTTCTTAGGTTTGGTTTCTTGAGGGAGAAAATGAAAAAAGTTAGCCCTGAAGACCTCAGGTGGCTGAGACTTCAGAAGACCAAAGACAAATTCAATTATGTTCTCCTGTCCCCACCATTTCCTATGCAGTATGAGCTATTTCCAGTGGCTTTGACTACACTGTGATGCTCTGCTGATGCCAATGTCCACAGAGATGAGCAGTGGGGTTTCCTGGAAATTATCTCTATCCTCCCATGTACTTAAAACAGAAGCTAGCATGAACATCTACAATAAACACAAAACGACGGGACCGTTAACAGCATGCATTCCTAGTCTTGCTGTTTACCTGCCTGTGGTTCAAATCACAGGTATCTTCACTACTCATATCCATGCTAAAGAAGATTCTGAATATTCATCATGCATGTGTAAAATTCAGCTCAGATGGCATGGCAATCCCTGCTGAGGAAGTAACATGTACTAGGTAGAAACCATGGATGCTAAAGGCTCAACATAAGACAAATTACCACCTATTTGTTGCCACTGCTTACTGCCATTTTTTACTCTAAACTGACTGGGTTCCAGCAAAGGCGTGAGACCTGAGGAACCACTGTCACTAATGTTAGCTTTGACCTGAATGCTATACTCTCTGCAAACTGTCAGCCACAGGGAGGAAGACACTGTGATCACCTGGCCCCAGCCCTGCTTGAGTTTCTGTCTCAACAGGAGAGCAGACTAGGAGTTTCTGGGCTGATAGAGTTAACAATGTCTGAATAGATAGCTCAGCAACTTCCTAATGATATTTCTCTCTCTATGGGATAATATAAGCTCTATCTGTGTTATGAAAATATCTATTGGTTTTATAATTACCTTGCAGCATGATAAATTATCTTAGATTGATTGCATAGACAGCCAGATGTGTCTTTGTTTACTTCTGGCCCAGTACTACAGCTAACATGTAGTTATTTTGATTTTAAAATTATTAAATGTCATTTCCCCAAACAGTGACTATATCATGTAAGAACTATGAGCAACTAAAGTCTGTTTGAGTTGAGGTTATCTTTTCTGTAGTTTCCTTATATTCCTTGAATATAAAACATTAGCAACATTAAGAAAATATTGATTTAGATTTTTCACTTTCAGAGACATGAAAATTACCCTAACCGTACTTACAGAATAGTCTTAGATTTTTCTCAACTACACATGATTTTGCTGACTCTGGTCTACTTCTTGTCTGCTCTGTTATATATAAAAAAAAAAGAAAGAAAAGAAAAAAATCATAAACTAAAATCACATTATTCATCTATATATTCATAGAAGTATATGTCCAAAAATGCCACTAACAATATTATAATATTGAGTTCTGCTCAAGTTACATATTCTGGATAGGAAGATAAGAACCATACCAAAGCTGAACACTTAAGCCTTACCACACAGGTAATTAACCTGAAGTAGTACAAGAATTTTCATGTTTCTTTCCTTGATTTTGCCTCAGGTATTAACCACCCAAAAAGTAACAAGCAGCATTTAAACATTTCTGGCAAACAGCTGGGCAGAGGTTCACACAATATATAACAAGAACACAACAGAGATGACTTCACAAAAATGAAAAACCAGTTTGGATTGCTGTTGTAGTTGAGTGCCTGGAGCCATTTGGAGTGGAAAGAATTCTATAGCTAATTAGAAATACCCAGGATTAGGAAGTGGAGTCTGGCTTTGTTTCCCTTTGTTTGAGAAGCTGAAGCTATTCTTAAAGAATGGCTGTGTGTCAGTTTACAAAAGACTTGTTTCCCTGTTGAGTCTGACAACCTTAGGTTCAACAGACTCTAGTCATCACTGAAATCAGACGCAAACAGAAAAAGATGTACTCTGCTTGTCTTTAAATCATGGACATATGCAAATCTTAGTCCTGAATATGCAAGCCTGTTTTAATTAATGCAGAAGACTATAGAAGTATTAATTAGTAACTGATTGGCATTTCTTAATGGTCCCCAAAATAAGAATATTATAGTAAAATCTTTTTTCATAGTATCTCCTTGCATTGACTACTCCATGGAAAGATGATAACAAACTTACCTGATATTTCTGAATTTGAAGTAATTCACACAGGGAGATGTTATGATCTACATGTCCCATGGAAGTCTGACTTCAATCTAAAATTCCTGTTGTATCAGGATTAAGGAGTAGGGCACTTGGGGACAAAAATCAAGAGAACTCTAGACTGATCAGTAGAAGCAAGGTTATAATGTGGCTGGAATGAACAAGCTTAGGGCATTTACATTCTTTTCTCCCCTCTGCCAAATAATGATGTGACATTCATCCCTCACAAGATTCTATACCAAGCTACTCTGTAGAAGTAGAGTCAAGATCATCACCAGACATCAAACCAGGGCTTTCTTCGATGCTGGCATTCTGGGAAAGTTTTGTTCTTCATAAACGAAATCAGAAGGAGTCCACTAGCCAGTTGTTCACAAGTCTTGGACAGCAGAATATGAGACTCTCAGAAATCACGACTTTTCAAGAAGAGATAGGTTCAGAACCTAGTGTGTTTCTCTTTGCTCTTGATCTCTTTCACTGTAATTTAATTCTTTGGATCTCTGCACAATGGAAACTCAAGGTACATTGTGTGCAAAAACCTCCTGAAAGTCTCTGGTGCTTGTAACACACCTCCCAGAGACCTGTAGCTGTATGGTGTTAAAGAAACAACTGTCCAATAGCAAGGTGTGGATTTTTTAATACATGAAAGTCTTTATATTTCAAATACTGTGTATGTGTCTCTGTAACTGTCTGTGTGTATATGAATGATGCATATATATTACACTCTCTCCTTATGTATACATGCACATATCTCATAGATGTCAGATTTTCATAAAATACCCCAGTTTATAGTCCAACTTTCTACTCCGGAGGACAGTGCTAACACTGTATGACACAGGGATCTTTCCGCTTCTTTATCAATATGACAAGAAGCGATTTTGCTTGTATTGGTATCTTTACTTTGAAGTGAAGTGAAACCCCACCGCTTTTATTTTGTTGGTAAAAATCCTTAAGAACCCTCCTGTCTTTGACCCCATATGGAGTCCTATAATCTAGTCTCACTTGGGGCACCAGAACCTTTTAGGCCATCACTGCTGAAATTGGTACTGGAAAGGAAAATAATATCTCTCAGGAAAGTCAGAGAGACTAACAGGAAATTGTGTGAGGAGAATATTAGAAAGAGAGAGCTGAGAGGAATTTCTGTATCTTGTTTTTACTCTCACTTTGAATGTTAACTCTTTGGGGTTTACAATATTCTAACTTTCTTTCTTTTGATTCACAAAAATGTTATATATATATATTATAATATATATATATATATATATATAATGCATATATGTATTTATATACATATTTATAATTTAAGTGAGTTCATATCACTTAAGATGATAATGTACCCCCACTCCAAGAGCCATGGACTATTTACCAAAATCTAGAGTGCCAGACATGGGAAACCTCATTTGTCATTGTTGGTTGTGGGAATCCAGGAGACTCTCAAAACAATATAAGCTATTGCTGTTATTCTTGGATGCCCCTCAACAACTTGAAGGTATCACCCTGCTGCTAAAGACACCACACACTTCAGACACAGGACTTGAAGGATTCTACCTGGAACTATCCAGGAAGCCTCGTCCTTGAGGAATAGATTTCATAGTACTGGAAAGTGCTATGCAAGCTGCCAAAAGAAAAAGCAATCAGTAGTCTTACCTATTTGTAAAGCCTCAGTATCACAATAGCTGACCTGGGGAGATATACCCAAGATGTGCAATAGTGAAGCTTAAATCTTAGCAGCAGTCAACAGGGACTTTAAGCCCCACCCTACAGAAGGAAATCCATGCTGGTACTGTAGACCCAGCCAACTCCTTGTGGCTGTCAAGGTCATGGACCTTAAGTGGAGGGCCGACGACTGTCATTTGCCTAAACCAGTATTATTTCCAACTACATTCTAAATACTTAATTTTTATACCCAGATATAAGTGTTGCTCTCAGCCATCATTGAAGTAGCTTCTTTTTTAAGCAAATGGAGATTACATAAATCCACAAGTAGAGGAAATGCAAAGAAAAATTGACTTCTGTTTGTAAACAAAAGGAGTTACATTTATAACCAACCCACTGAAGTACTTTCTTAGAAGAAAGAAATAAGAATAAAGATCTATCTATCTATCTATCTATCTATCTATCTATCTATCATCATTTATTAATTTAGAGTGCTCTGTCTTCATGCATACCAGTCAGGGAAATCAGATCCCATTACAGATGGTTGTGAGTCTTCCTGTGGTTGCTGAGAATTGAACTCCAGACCTCTGGAAGAGCAGCCAGTGCTCTTAACCGTTGAGCCATCTCTCCAGCCCCATATTCAGGGAGCTCTATCTACTGGGGCTGGGAAGGTAGTTCAGTGAGTAAAATGCTTATTGTGCAAACATCAGGACCTGGGTTCATATCTCCAGCATGCATGTAAAAGGCCACTGTGGAGACACAAAAAGGTAAGCCCAGAGCTGCAGGAGTAGAGAAAGAGAGATATTGAGGCTCTCTCATCAGATAACGTCACCCAAATTGTGAGTTCTAGGTTCAGCAAGAGACCTTGTCTCAAATATAAAAAATTGAGGCTGGGCAGTGATGACACACATCTTTAACTTCAGCACTTGGGAGAGATTCCAGCACAGAAGCAAGAGAATCTCTTTGAGTTCAAAGCCAGCCTGGTCTACACAGTGAAACTCTGTCTTGAAAAAAACAAAAAACAAAAATAAAAAAAAAAAAAAAAGAAGAAGAAAAGAAATAATAGATTGAGATTGATAAAGAAAGAAACCCATTGTTAATGTCTGGTCTATAAATATACATATAATAACAACAACAACAACCACACACACACACACACACACACACACACAGAGAGAGAGAGAGAGAGAGAGAATGGGGAAAACCTTTAGTTCTGAATCTGATACAGGGAACAAAAATCATTCCAGGTATTTCTGGTAGAAAGGGATCTAATACAGGAATAGATACATTATCACTGGAAGAACTTAAAAAAAAAAAAAAGCTTAAAGATAGACCTTTCTCAAAATGTTGATACCTTCATCCTTCTGTAATTTAACCAAAAAAGTAATCATTAAAAAATTATTCAACTACTAATGATATAACTAGAATGAATTTATTAGTGCAACTCAGCAATCTGTATATTCTAGGTTGGTTAGTTTAAGTTGGTTTGAGAAAATTTTGATTTTATCAAAATCTAAAAGATAATAGTTTTCATTAACTAACTAATTATTATAATTTAATTCTGTTGCCACTGAGATTTAAACAGTCAACCAATTGTTCAGACCCAAATATATGGGCATCTACTTGAAATTCTTATTTCACAAAAATTTAAAGGCTATGATTACCCAACCTACAGGAAGCATATGACATGTTTTCTTATATGAGATGCTCCTTATAAGAACCTCTTTAAAAATCAAAGAAAGGGAGCTAGAGAGATGACTCAGTGGCTAAGAGCACTTGTTGTTCTTGTAGAGGACCTGGGTTGATTTCTGAACCCACACAGTGACTCACAACCATCTATAACTCCAGTTCTGAGGGATCCAATGCCCTCTTCTGGCCTCCATGGGACTAGACGTGCAAGTGGTACAAAAGCAAAACATTCATACACATAAAATCAAATAAATGAATATTTTTATTTTAAATAAATAAAAAAGCAGGTATTTAAACTTATTCCCAAGGACGATTGGCGATGACAGAATACTGAAGCATAATTTCTGTTCCTCAAGAATCTGTCTTCTGAGGTCAGCCATGTCCTTGCATTGGTAAGGTAAATTTACTTGCACAAGCAATGGACCATTATTTAAATGAAGCAATTATGAGGTGATTAAATAATATTAGCAAACTTTGAATTTAGATTATTTACTGTAGAAACTAGGTCATCCAGAAGAGAGCAGATTTATTCATCTTATATAATTGAAACGATATCTATTGACAAGTACCTCCCTGTTCCTTACTCCTCTACTGGAAACTGCTAGCTTCTCTCTGTCTCTGTGGTTGCACAATTGTAGAGTTCTCATAGATTGGTGACAATATCAAAATAAAGGATTAAAATGATACACAATCATCTCAATCGATTCAGAACAAGTGCAGAACAAGAGTTCTGCACTTTCACAATAGAATCTCTTAACACATTGGGTATTGGAAGGATCTTCTCTGCACACAAAAATTGTCAACGAGGTTACCAAACACATAAACACTAAACAGAATGCAGACTCCACATCAGATTTGGTGCTGAAAAGTTGAAAGATTTCTCCTTTGAATCTGTAACAAGGGAGGAATATTTTGCATCACTTCTCAGAGTAGTGCTCAAAGTCCTTGCAAATAAAAAAAAGATGTAGTCATAGGAGACTTCCAAATCAGAGGAGGGGGAGCAAAGGTGCCTCTGTCTTCAGGCGATATAATCTTATATGTAGAAAACCTAGCAACTTCACAACAAAACTGTTAGAATTGATAAATTAATTCAATAAAGGTACGGGACACAAAATCAACAGACAAAAAAATTAGATGTGCCTCTATTCACTAAAGAGGAAATACCTTTTTCGTCCAGTCCTAATTTCCAGAAAAGAAATGAAGAAAACAATCTCATTTGCAGTAGCATCAGGATGATTATAATACTTGGGACTAAGTGTGATTAAAGAAATTATCTTTTTTTTTAAAGGAGGGTTATTTTTATTGATTTTTATTGATTCTTTGTAAATTTCACATCATGCACTCCAATCCCATTCCCCTCCACATTCCTCCATATCCACCCTCCACTCTTTAACCTCCCCCTCAAAGAAAACAAAAAAAAAAAATTAATAAATAAATAACAACAAAATCTCGCCATAGAAGCTGCAGTGTGTCGTGGTATCTCACACAGTATATACCCTTTTGCCCAAACAGCTTTACTTGCAAATGTTCATTGCAATGAACCTGGTTCGAGGCCTCTGACTTCTGCTACACTATCAATCCTGGATCCTCAATCTTAACCTTGACTGTGTCACTGAATACTGTAAAACATGGGTGAAAAAAACTTCGTCTTCTCATAAGCAAGTGAGAGCCCTTAATTTAAAGTCACATGAATGAAAGTCTTCAATGTTAGGACACTAACTCATGCTTGTAATACTCTAGTCAGTAAGGGCTCCTGATCTCCCTGGTGGCCCTGTTGTGTCACACTGCCTGAATCTGCAAAAATATCCCTGCTAAACTCTCAATGGGCTTAGGGGATGCTTCCCTGTAGGAACGTCTCACGAGCATTTCTCAGGAAATTAGGCTATCTTTCCAAATCTTGAGAAAAATCCGTCAAGAAATCAGCAAAATTGAAAGAAATTATGAAAGAATTCAGACATAGACTAAAAGTGTACAGAACCAAGGTCAGGCTTGGCCAACAGCTCTAAGAATCAATAGAAAAGTACAAAAGAGAAGTGGTTGACATCTAAAGTCACCATAAGTCTGGCTTCTCCCTGTTGCTAGGTTACAATGAAATCTTCATGGCTCCAGTAAGGGCTAACAGTGAGTCATGCATATAAATAAATGTATCATAGAATATTTATAAATACAGAACACTGGAACAAGTCTTATGAGTAGTGTTTCAAGAAATAAGTCAGGAAGCAATGTAAATATCCTATCTTGCTTCTCTGTTTCAGTGGTACAACACTAACCAGAATCAACTAGAGGAAGAAACGTTTTATTCACCTTATAGCTTATAGTTCATCGGAGAAATCATGGCAGGATCTCAAGACAGGAACTGTAAGTAGAGACTGGAGGAACGCTTATTACTGGCTTGCTGCATATGCTCAATTTGCGTTATTATACAATCTGGGACCAACTGGCCAGGGTGGCACCGCCCACAGGAAACTAGGCCCTCCCATGTCAATCATTAGTCAAGAACACGCCCCGATAGATTTGCCTGTAAGTCAGCCTGATAGAGGCATTTTCTCAACTGAGTTACCTTCTTCCCAGACTCTAGCTTGTATCCAGATGACAAAAACCTAACCAGCAAATTGACACTTTTGATCACAGGACCTTGTTTATTGCCTTGCTTGTTCTTTGACTATTTGTGTTTATTGTCTTGCTTGTTCCTTGACTATTTTCATCTATTGTATTGCTAGTTCCTCAACCTAGAACTGACCTTAATACTTGCATGAAATTAAAATGGCATAAAATTAAAAAGGAGGATGGGGTATGGGATAGGGGGTTTCTGGGGGAGGGAGGAAATGGGGAAACGTGATAACATTTGAAATGTAAATAAATAAAATATCCAATTAAAAAAAAGTGTTGTTGACTCTCTGTGATGGTGGGAGATAGGATATTGTTTGAGTACTGAACAATAATATTCCTTGGCATCATAATAGCACTTAAATATTGGCTATAGACAAAAAGTTATTTATAAATACTATTAAACATAATGGTTACTTGTCAAGCAAGAATTTTAGGTGCTCATAAAAATATATGAAGAATATAAACAGCATTAGAAGTAGTTCAAAGACAAAAGAAATTTACCGTTCCAATAATTTCTGAGAATTTATGAGGCTTTTGAGCTTTTCCTTCCCATTTGCTAAAGATTATGATCATGTGGGAATTTAGAGATTCCACATTTAGGTCATGGATTAACATCCTAATTTTGAGAGCTTTAGAAAGAAAAAAAAGGATACGTTTCTTTACACTTGTCTGATCCTACTTGTTTGAAATTTTATAATAATGATATAATTTAATGAAAACATCATGTTTAGAATAATGGATTCCATGACATTTTCATATATATATAAAATATATATATACATGTATATATATGTACATGCATATATACATATATATATGTATATGATACCATATATATTTTATATATTATTATTATGCCTTACCTTTATTAGACTCTGGTCTCAAGCTTCTTTTCCTACTGTACATATGATTAAATTTAAATTCTACATATGGGGGAAACATGGCTCTACGAGCTCTCTTACCCCACTGTCCCACTGTCCCTTGCTCCCATCCCCTTCCTCTAGTGCTCTTGCTCCACATGCATCTCCCTTTCACTGTTACATCACTTTTATGACCGAGTAAAATGCCATTGTGTATATACCTCCTTTTCTTTACCTACTTGTCTATTGATGGACATCTGGTCTGCTTTCACGGAGAGTTTCCTTTATGTTTTATTAGCACATATTAATTGTGCATAATAATGACTTTTCATACATGTATATAATATATTTTGATCATGTTCAGCTCCTTCAGCCTTTGTCCTCCTCCATTCCCACTGTTCTCCTTCCTCTTGCCAACGGGGCCTCCTGTTTTCCTGACACAAGGAGTTCCATTAGAGTTCTTACAAAACACAAGCAAGATGCTACTTACAAGATCAGAGGCTTGGCTATAGCACCGAACACAAACAAACAAACAAACAAGTTTCTCCTTCCCTAACCAACCATTAGCTACCTAGATAAATCTTTGGGATGCCTTTGACATTCCCCACCCTATGACAGGATGTTGACAAGCGCAAGCTTCTGAACTTGCAGCTGACGTGAAGAATTCAAGAACATAACTTTTATATCATGTCCAGAAGATAGCCTTCCACAGGTCTTACACTGTGTCGGCTTCCCAACTCTGCCATGCTCTCTGGGCTTTGGATAGGCTAACATAGATATCCTATCTGTACATACTTCTGGAGAAGAATTGTCATCAATAGTTAACCATCGTTTTAAGAAATTATTTTTAGATACAAAGACTAAGAATACTTAAATAAATTCAAAGTCTTCATTTTGTTTTTGTGTTTTTTTTTTAAATTGTTCCTATGAGAATTGCAGAAAAGTAAGTATACCCGGAGTCTTAAGAAAAAATAAATGGATGAAAGAGTTCATCGGGATAAAATATCTGACTCTGAAACTATAGTTGATTATCATTCTGGATTCTGAACATATACTGGCTGTGTAGACAAAACCTGACTGAAGAAACTTTGTTCCACACATTTAATTTTGAGAACATCATGTCATACTAAAGACAATGGTTTGTCCTTTTATCCTTTCTGCCTTTCTTAATCTACCATGATTTTCTGAACAACTTCTTAACAGATCATTTCATTCAATCACATAGAAAAATGCCCAAAGTCATATGTATTCTACCCAAAAACATGTTGAGAGAGAGAGAGAGAGAGAGAGAGAGAGAGAGAGAGAGAGAGAGAGACTGCTGACCTTCAATATGCTTTTGAAAGCAATATATAAATACTTTGCACTTGGTCTTAGACTGTGTATAAACAGGAAATACTGTGAAGATAAACTACCAACACATGTATAAAAATCAAATCTCATAATTAAAGCAAGAGCCACTAGCATGTTTTCCACACCTAGGTAGTATGAAGTTAAGTCTCTGTCTACTAATGTGCAGAATCATGTAATATATAGAAGATTCAGAAACAAACAAGAAATGGTCCCCAAGTTCAAGAAAGTCAGAGTCTCATGGGATATGAGAGGTACCAGTGCTGGACTTTTAAAACAGAATGACTTCTGAGCCACCAGTTCTTCGGAGGGACATGGGAGAAGTGGGAGGCACTTGAGATGGAATGATGGGAATGAACACCAATGTGGGAAGTGACTGGGGATGAGAAGACTAGAGGGGCTTTCCTGGTAGGGAGGGCAGCAAGGCAAGGCCAAAGACAAACAGGCCGAAATGTGTTTTCAAGTAGCAGATGTTAGAACTTTCTAGTTCCTGGGAAGAATCTAGAAATAAAGGAAGAAAGTACATTTGGCCTGAATGATAATTAACAGTTACCTAGATAGTTCAGTTTATACTTGACTGATTTTCACAGACTCAACAATCCCTCCATTTACGAGATTCGCTGGTATCTCAAACTAACTCTTTGTTCAACTCCCATGTTAATTACCTTCATTCTAAAATGGAATTTTCTTTTTTTCTTGCCAAGAAGGGAATGATTTCACTCTTGCCTCTCTTCCCTTTTGATTCCTTCCACTTATGTTTTTGTAGATACATAGACACACCCTTTAAGCCAAGGTTTCAATGAAAAAAACTAACCCATCCAGTTATAACATTGTCCATGGCGACGCTAATATGGAGACAGTGCCTTCTTATTGCTCAACAGGGTGAGACTTTGAAAAAGGCTTGGGCATGTGCATGGAGCCAATGTGTCTGGCTTCAGCCACCTCCTTCTCTCCCATTGCCAAAGAAGCAGAAGGAAAGGAACCATCTCCTTATTGTTCTCTTGCATAAGCAGGCCTGCAGCCCAGGTGGAATCTCTGCATTTTATATGATCTGCTAGGAAAGGGTGGGGTTCCTGTCTCAAAAATCCCTGCTCTTAAAAACTGGAGAAATAGGGCCCTCCCTGCCAACTAACTAATATAAAGGAGAAATACTGGCCTGCAAGCCTGTTGCCTGCTACTAGTGGGAAAGGATGCTAGAACGCTTTCCTGCTTGTATAGACAGTTGAAGGAAACTCAATCCACCCATGACTACTTGAAGATGGGCAACTCCACACCATACTACCAAGCCTCAAGAAGCTACCTCATTTTTTGGTTGACCAGATACAAACAATTGAGTTCTTTTGAATCCAGCGTCATAGACATTGAGACATATTTTTTGTAGCGTAGTTTATGATGACATTTATGGGCTATGTATGCTTCATAGAAATCTTTCATGGCGAGTGAAGATAATCCAACAAAGGGGCAAACTAAAATGTGGGGTACCTCAGAGCAGACCCCAGCAAACTAAAGCCCAAGAAATGGAGAAATAGACCAAGAAAACTTATTCAACAAACACAACTCCTAAGCAACGGCTGTGTATTTTTGAGTAGGATGGAAAATTATAGTTAGAGACATAAGTATGGGGAAGCAATAAAAATAAGAGGGAATCAAAATTGAAACTACCTTTAGTATGCAGTCAATTCAAAGCATGCATCTGTGGATTCTAGGAGTATCACAAATCCTACTTAGCCCATTACACTTGTAAGAAAACTGCTTATAAAAAAAATCTGAAAGCCAAGCATAATTCCAAAGTTATTAGCTATACAGACAGAATTCAACTCCAGTCAAAGAACTGACACAGGTTAAAGTTCAGACCAGTCACACCTGAAAGATCCCAAGGTATCTTTTGTGTCTGCAGGCATTGCCCAACTTGATTGGACATTGGCATTTTCATCAGTGACCAAGCACTACGGAGCCTTTTGTTTGTTTGGTTTTTCATAAGTTCTTGAAAATAAAAACTCAGATATACAATATATTATGAGATTCTGGGTAAAAATCTATTTTCCATTAAAACTTTTAAGCTGTTGTTAAAATTCCTGAGAAAGATAATTGTTTTAAACATAATTTACTTGTGAAGACAGAATAAGCAACATCTCTGAGACAAGGCCAGGGATGTTTTACTTCATTTTCTTTTAAATCACAGATGTTTTTCTCCCTTTACAAGCCTTGCTTCAACCCTGTTTACCATTGTTGAGGCACAGAAAGGCTGTAACAGCACAGGAGAAAACAAATTCACAAAAAGCAGTGGTGACCTGGTCAAATGTTTTCACCATGATGATTGCATTCAAGAAGAAACTTCAGGTGCCAGGGTCTGTTGTGGAAAGGTTAGCTCTAGTTGTTCCTATCATGTGAGTATCCTGCTTGAAGCATACTCCTCCTTTGTAGTTTTTCAGTTTTGCTTCTTTCCCTGGGAATTGCCTGGAAGCATAGACTCAGCGCTGTCCTGGATCTGACTTGGAATCCCAACTTTCAAGGCAGAGAGCTTAGACTTTCTTCCTTTTCTTCAAGCTCTTGGAGATTTCTTATCCAATCTGTTTTAAATGATGATGGTTATCCTGAGGGCAGAAACTCCTTATTAAAACATATAATTAGGGTTGTAGTTAAATGCCAAGCATGCAGGAGGCTCCAGGTTCAATCTCTAGCACCTACTTCAAATATATGTTTTAAATATAGACACATATAAATATAATATATAATACATATTCATAAACATTTACACATACATGTGAATAATGAATGGTGAATGGCACTATGATTCATCCAACTGCCAAAAAAGAAATTCAGTCATCATCCTTGACTTTTCTCTTCCTCTTCTTTCCCAAGTAAACAAATGCAGATCGAGTCAACCCTTTCTTCTACTCTAAAATCTATTGCTTCATCTCAGGCTACACATCCCACCCCTAGTCTCAGGCTATCCTATTATACTTCCATGCTATCAGCAAATTTTGATAACCACAGTTTCCATCCCATAATTTCCTGTCCTCATGCCTCCAGGAACCTGGAGAATTTCGAAGTGCGTTGTTACCTGGCCTACCACACTTAAACATTTTGTCCTGACTCTGTCTTCCTTGCCTTGAGCCCTTTCTATCTCTACCTTGATTCGTTTTTATATTCTCCTTTAATTTATCTATTGCAATCACATTAACATTTGCATTTAAAAATAGTAGAGTGGTTATTATTTGTGATTTAAGTGCAGATTCTTCTTGAACACTGTCCTAGAATATCTCCCTCAGCCCACTTAGTCTGGTCTGTGTTGAGAATTCCTTCCAATGTCTAACAAAACATCCTAAATCTAGCACAATTTTGTGGATAGTGAGGATCTATGAGCCCCTCAACATAAAGATAGATATTTTGGCTTTATGACCCTAATAAGATATATAATATTCAGTAAAGTTCTTTATAGTATGATGGTGAATGGATAAATGAATAAACTCATATGCCCAACATAGTGTCAAATGTATGAATGAGTAAACTCATATGTCAAATATACAAATAAATAACTCATATGCCCAGCATACTGTTAAATGTATACTCAGCTCAATGAGCATTAATTTGGCTTCTGTTTTTCTTCAAACCAAGTCCAGAATGAAGGGACTTCTAAAATGACCATTTTCTGCAAGAAATACTTGAGCCTGTGGCTATACCATCTTGAACACGCCTAATCTTGTTTGATCTCAGAAGCCAAGTAGAGTCAGGCCTGGTAAGTAGAAATGTTGTAAAATTTTATGTCCTTTCTCTACACCCTGTAACTGTCTGGTTCCTATTACTCTCCCTTCCCACATCGGCATATACATCCCACACCCCACACGGATCTCCGGAGTCTCAGTGAAGTTTCTTGAGCCCACCTGCCCTTCCATGGAGGTTGTAGACATTTCAATTTATCCAGAGGTACTTGGAGAGTTTATTAAAATACAAATGTATATATCCCATATGCTCAGAAAGACCATGGTGACAGTCATTTTCAAAAACAGTCCCCAAAGCAATCCAGTAAGCATTGCAAACTATGACTCACACGTCAAAGTTATAAAGAACAAAAGGAAGTAACTGCTAGCCCATGCCTTCTTCCCAGGCCCCCTCAGCAGTAAGCCAGAAATTGTTGCTGCCAAGGAGGAAACAAAGGGGATACCTGTTTTACATACATGCTTATTCATACCTCCTGTTATTCCAAAACAGTTTAGAGTGCCAGCGAACAACCCCATTCAACTAACAACAGGAAGATATGGAACCTTGCCAAATCCCACTTCCACCAGATGGCCAGCTGTCCTAGCTTCACTTTCTTTGCCGTAGTGAAATGCCCTGATATAAAGCTACTCACTGGAGCGTTTACTGTAGCTCATGGTTCCAGGTTATAACCCATCATAACACCAACATCATAGTGGCAGAAGCTTAAGAGAGCTGGTCACATCCAGAGCCAAGGACAGAGAGAGAATAAAAGTATGCATGCTACCCAGATCACTTCCTCCAGTCTTATACAGTCCAGGACCTAACCCAATAGAATGAGATTACCCATACTGAGCTGGACCTTCTTATATCAGTTACCATAATCGAGACAATACTAGTCCGGCAGGACAACCTGCTCTAGATGACCCCTCTTTGAGACACTCTTCTCAGGTGATTCGAGATTGTGTCAAGTTGACAATTAAAACCAACCCTCCCCACAGCCCTTCCTGATTAGTAAATACATAATCTGCAGTTTTTGAAGGTTTTTTTAGAATCACGTTGTCCTGATATTCTTCAAGGAGCAACACAAACTTGGGGTCGAAGATGCTTCTGTGGAAATTCACCGGTTCACGTGTTTCACTGTATTTCTGAAACACAACTTGCACACATATGATGCTAGTTAGACAAGAGCAATGAAAGGCACTGGAACCAGTGAGGACTAGGAGAGAAAGAAAGAGGCGGGGAAGAATGTATTTATGTGTGTATGTGTGTGTGTGTGTGTGTGTATGTGTGTATGTGTGTGTTACACATATGTGTGTGAATATGTATACATGCAGGTGAAAGCCAGATATCAATTCCCAAATCCCTCTGCTTTCATTCTCCACTTTATATTTTTGAAACTTAACAATTCAGCAAGACTAGCTGACCAGTAAGCTCCAAGGAGTCTCCTGTCTCTGCATGGCCAATCCTGACATTACAAACCCTTACTACTATGACCAGCTTTGATGTGAGTTCTGAGGACTTGAACTCATGGCAATGTGTATTGAACCATCTTCTTAGTCCCATGAGGAGGTTTTGAAATGTCAGTATGTTTGGTCCATGGTTTCCTTTTTATTTTTATTAGTTTTTTGAGGGTTTCATATTTAATCGTGTTCACTCCTCTTCTTTAACTTTTCCAAGATCCTCTCCCTTCCCTAACACATCTGCTTTTGTGTCCTTTTATATTTAAGCCTTCAAGACTAGTTTGCGCTGCCCAGATATTTTGGGATGTGTGTTCTTCCATTGGAAGGTGGTGGTCGGGACTACACTCTTAAAGAAAACTATCTCTCTCCTCCCAGCAGCTAACAGTTATCAGTATTTCCATAGCTGGGGTGAGATGATATGCCTAATATTCACTTTTATAATCAATACATCACAAAATTAACTGGCATTTATTTTTTGAAAAAAACAAAAGGGATGAAAGCTGTGCTTCGACTACCTGTGGTCTGGGAATCAACTATATTTGGCTACATAAATGAGAAAGAAAGTTGAATTTCAACATGTCTCAACTTCTCAATTCATTTCCCTTTCAGAGGCCTTCCGGGGAGTGGGAGGGAAAAAAGCATGATCTACTTCAGGGTGGATCTGGAAATCCTATTGCCTAGTTTCTCCTTTTGTCTATCTTCTCATAAGGAAACAGATGTACCCGAGCCCAAGAAAGATGGCTGCTTGCCCTCTGTGTCTGTTTCAGGAAACCTGGAAAGGAAAAGAGCAGAAAGCCTAGGGCAGTGTGTCTTCTTGGTTCTTCTGTCTTCCTTATGCTCTGTGATCTTCGTTTGCTCACATGACTCCCATAGTTCAGTACGAAGGTCGCCATCACCGTGCCTAGAATCTAGAGCACATGAAATCTGACAGGCCTAGCGTGACTGTGGATTCCACCCAACTCCTTTCTCTGAATTCCCAAGGCAGTGCAGATTTTGGATTATTCTTTTTGCCTAGTGACCAGGAATCCTAGTCACCCCCTCGGGGGCGGGGGCACTCGTTTCCTCTGCAGCAGAGTATCAGTGGAGAAGCAGGGACTGTGGGGCATTGTGCTCAGAAAGGCTTCCTCTGTGTAGGAAAGCCGTCCTGGTACATGGGACATGGATTTACTTTCTTCCCATGAGGATGAGCAATAAGTGAGACCTAATAGGAATTTCCTCAGAACACTAGTAAAGCTACAGAAGTGAACACAAACATTCCAGTTTCTTCCAAATCCTTGCATGCTTAGCAATGGCTTCTTGCTACCACTGTGACATCAGGGAGGAATCCTGTGGGACTGCACAAATCACCCCCAGTCCTCCTTAAGATGCAGTGACCAGAAAATATTCTTGGAACAACTGCTCGGCTATTTTCCTATGAGGCCATTTTTCCTTGACATACCAATAGTTCCCAACTGACGTGGGAGGGTAAGGGAATATCCTCCCCGACATCATCACACCCTGCTATTAGGCCACAAAACAGAGTTGCCTTGTGACTTAGCTTTTTATTAGCCCCACTATTTTTCCAGCCCCATCTCCTAGGACTCTGGCTCTGTTCCAAAAGGGGAGGGGTCAGAGGCAATGGAGGTGTCAGCTTCCTTTGATGCACTTGTTTTAGAAGCTTCTTCTCTGCAGGAATTATTCCCTCATTTAGAAAGCTATCCCAGAGCTTGGGGGTTAGCCACAGCTTCTATCTACTTAAGGTCATGAGGCTCAAAACGTTGTCCTTGGGCACTTTTTCCTTCCCACGAGTCTTTAATCAGCCTATAGGAGCACTGACACATAGACATATAATATATATTATACATATTATATTGGTCTGAATTGGCAGTGGCTATACAGTTCAGGTCCTTATCTTGAGATTTCTTTTATTCCACCACCCATCAAATCATTATGTTATAACAACAACAACAACAAATTCATCCAATCATTCAACAAATACCTATTTAATGTCAAGTATTACTGGGCATTGTCCTGTGTGTCTAGGCTATGTCAGCAAATAAGTGAACAACCTTTGCCCTGGTGGAGCTTATTCCTGTTGAGACAGTGATCAAATGAAACATCCAGTTATACTGTGGAGTCATTTGTGATATGTGCTGTAGACAGTGCCCAACTGATGAAGGAGACCAGGAGCAAGATGGAGCCAAGAGGTTGGAAGCAAAGATGAATAGAGGCATCAAGATAGGACTCTAGGTAGAATTTAAACAGCTTTTAGACAAGTTAAGTGAGTCAGCTTTTTGGCACACTAGAGAAGAGGTAAAATGTTTAATTTGTTGCCAAATACTTAAGCAAGCCCATCCTAGACATGACAGTGAGACGGATATGGAAGAAACAGAATCGGGAGGCAGACTGCGTGCCGTTTGACAGGCTATGTGCAGGAGCAGGGCATCTGTTGCTTGCAAAGTGCATTCTCCTCACTTAATTGTTTCAAACGTAGAGTTCTATAGTACGAATTCTAAATTTAAATATAATCCAAAAGTCTCTCTTGAGCAAGTCTCAGTACAAAATGGACATAATGTCTAATAGTGCAAATAAGACTTTTAGAAAGTGACTGACCTTCGCTGCTTTTTCCTCCCACCCTCTCCTCTCAGGATCAGTCCCAGATGATGCATTAGTAGAATCTCTACCCCTAGTAGAATGTCCAGCCCACACCACTAGTTTTTCATCACAATTCTAGAGATGGGGCTGCGATTTGAGAATGAGATAGGGAAAAAATTCATGGAAAATATTGAACACTTTTTAAATCAAGCATTGCATCTGTTACTTTCTACTTTGCTTTAAAAAAAAAGTGTTTCCTCAGAGCTAGGCATAGTGGTATACATCTTTAATTCCAGCACTTGGGAGAGAGAAGCAGGTAGAACTCTGTGAGTTGGAGGCCAGCCTGCTCTACATAGTGAGTGCTAGGACATCCTGAGCTACATAGTGAGATCCTGTCTCAATAAAACAAAACAAAACAAACAAAAAGTGTCTCCAGGGAAACAGGAGATTCAAGTTTGGAGAAGCCTTTAGCAACCATTGATAGCTTAGAAAAGCTGAAGATATATAAATCCTAAGTCTGTAACCAATCCACAAATGAGACCTTTAGCATTTTCCTTAAACACATCTCTGTATAGTCACCTTGCCCCACCCAAAAGTACCACACATATCTTTAATTCTCTGTCTACTACAAAATCCCCCAACCAATACCCTACCACAGCCATTTCTCTCCCTCCTGAACTGAACAGCCTACCTAAACATGGTGGTTGTAAAAATTGGCAGGGCCCAGAGGACCTTGGGTGGCCCTCCAAAAGCACATGACGATCCTAGATGTTCTCCTAAGTGAAATGGGAAACCATTACAGAGTTGTGGTCTCCGTAAGAACATGTTCTGATTTGTTGTTTACAAAGTCCCCTGGCTGCTGCTTGAGTGTTGACTCTAAGAAGAACCAAAGAAAGGAGACCAGTAAGTGGTTGTTACAGGACCAGAAGTGAATAACAATAAGAGAACCTTGGAATATTGTGATTTTCTTGAAAACTCGAAGATCCTTCCCACCTCAAGAGGTTGGCTGTTACTGTAGCCTTAACCTTGAATCTTCTGTTCCTAGGTCATCAGTTGTCTCACTGGATCCTCACAACTAACTTCTTTTTCTAACCACACAATCAGAAACAACTCTCATTTCTGTCTGGTGGTCTTTATCCTCTTCTTTTTACCCCTCAAATCATGTATTGTTGCCAAACACTCCACCTTTTACCTATCTTAATTTACTGTTACCTCTTTCACATGATCACAGACAAAGTGAGCAAGGATATTATCTGGCTTTGTTGATGTAGTAGACAGAAAAGTTGAGTTTGTTTCTGGCACAAAATAAATGAAATCGGTATTCATTAGACACGTATTGCGTGGATGGATGAATATATTTGTTTCTCTATTTATAGAATGATCTGAAACAACTTACATAGGACCAAGTTTAACTTCTAAACAAAACAGGAGGTAATGACTGAAAATCATCAAATACTTCTGGTTAATAATAATTACCTACATTTATTGGGAGTTCACTAGATTGTAGATAGTATTGTGAGCTTTATTAGTTTATCTAAGCAGACATAAGAAGAAGAGATTATTACCTATGATATGGTTTTCAGACAAGAGAACTTAAACTTGGCTGTCTACTCATTGTGGGGTCTTAGGAACGGGCAACTTCACTGCCTTCCAGCTCTTAGAAGCCCTTGAAAAGATCACTTTAGCCTTGAAAGAGAAAAAGTTACTGATAGGCTTGTTTAAAAGCCTACAAGTTGTTACAGTTTTAAAGCCTAAATTGGACCTGGTGTCAGCAGATCTGATGACCTTTCCTTTTTTTTTTTAATCCAAGGTAATCCCATAATCTGCCAGTGACGAACAACGTGTGTGTATGCTTTTAAATCCTGGGTGCATGAATGTGCCCAGACGAAATCATAGTGGACAATACATATCTGAAGGGCAGTAAGGTCACAGTTCTGGTCACCTGCCCATTCACCTCTTGTCATGGAGCTATTGCACGGATCTGACTATTCAGCTTCTCCTTGACCAATGCTTGGTGCCCCGTAGAGCTGGACATTTCAAATTTGGCCCAATTGTCGTCCTAACCTGCGTGATTGCTGTGGTGAGTCACACACACTTCTCTGAATCTCACTGAAGAGTCAGAGTTCCAGGCTGTGTTAACAACGCCAAATACGTGAGTCTCCTCAAAGGAAGGACATGTAAACAGGAGATAAAAGGGATGTGATTTTTTCAACATGAAATTTTAAAAGACAGTGGGAGATGTAAATATTTGCAGAGATATAATCATTGTCTGATGAATTTAATGTTCATCACAAAGTAGTTTATGTTGCTGAGCATGGCGACAAGAAAGATCACCTTCTTGAAAATACTGAATGTACATAATTTAGTTATACTTTCAGGTGGCTCACAGCCGGAATTTGGTGTTTATATTTATTCTCTTGAATATTAATTAGAATGTTTGTGCTTATGTTTATAGCTAGTAACTTGATAGCATTAGCATGTCTCCTCTGTATGGATTAAGGTGATCAGACAGTTTGTTTCTTCTCCTTTTTATGACTTATTTTCAAAGATTTTATTAGAAAAGAATTGCTTCTTATTACCGTCATTCCATTTATTCATCCATTTATTTACTTATTTACTTTTCTTTCATTAGAAAAAAAAAGTCAAACAAAATGAGGTTCTTTCCTGAGACACACAATGACTTATGGGAAGGCAGTCCAAAATCGACCAGTCTGAGAGCAGTAATTGTGGCCTGTTCCTGAAAACATAGCAAGATCTTTCCCAAGAGGCCTTGAAGGGTATGTGGGCCTGAACCCCCAGTCTAATGGGTACAAGGCTTTCTTTTATTTCAGAGCCTAAGGCTGTTTACAAATAAACACAGACTAAAGTGACATTCTGCCCAAGATAGCACTGTAAGGGGAATTTCAGTCTTTTGGTTAATGACCTATCTGAAATAATACACCACTCTCCATTTAGGGGCAGAGTTTCCACTGATGCAGAGCCTTTTTGGGTGGGCCAGCTCTGAAAGCAATGATGAAAGCCCTTCACAATGGCTTCTTAAGAATAGGAGCCAGATACCCTCAGACAAAGTTGTACTTTCACAGAGCAGCAAAACGGAGAAAGGCCTTCCAGTAGTATAGCCAATAGAAAAGTTGGCCCTGACTCCATAGCCCCAAGCACAGACCTGGGAACAGTTAGAGCAGGGGCTCTGGCACATCTCAACTGACACATGAGTGAATGGCAGGAGGCAAGGGAAGTAAGCTGGGGCCCAAGTCAGATTTCAGAGATCCAAGGCTGCTACTTACACAAGCATGCACGTTTATGAAACACACACACACTCAGAAAAACAGAGACAGAAAGAGACAGCGATATTAACTGTCACAAAAAAGGTTCATTTCACATGTTAATGATAAGTAAACATTATAAATCACTTCCTCTTCTTCTAGACATGAGAAGAACAGAAACCCTTCGGAAGGAGCAACCTCTGAAAGTGTTCCTGTGTATGATTAGTGATGGCCCAAATCAACTTCTGCTTCTCCTTGTACATCAGTAAGTTGCGAGATGTTGCTTACCCTTTATCTGCCAGGTAGATATGTACCAAAACCTTCAAATCATTCCTCTCAGGACTGGCATGACAACAGGCTTATGCCTTGGGAGGCAGAGGCAGCAGGATCTTTGTGAGTTGTAGACTAGCCTAACCTGGTCTACATATGTTCCAGGACAGTGAGAGCAATATAATGAGACCCTGTCTCAAAATAAAACCATCCCTCTCCATTCCCCCTCCTAAGCATAGCCACCCCCACAGCATCAGTAATTAAGAAGCATCTCTTAGAAGTCTAGGTCAGAATCAGTCACTCTAAATATCAAAACTCTTCTTCTAAATATCCTTATAGATGGAACTTTCCTGTCATCCAAAGGAAAACATGTTAGCACCTAATGGTGGCGTTTTCTGTGAACATTGTCTCAGCCATTGCCTACCTCCCCTTTTTATTTCATAAATGCTTCATTTTTCTCATTGTCCTTTTTCTAATCTATTTTATGTTTATGGTTCTTCAAGACCCCTCCCAATGTCCACATAAGCTCTTTTAAACTATCTTCTTTATTATCAACCTCACCTGGATCACTGTCTGGCACTTTGAATGTGTCGCATAAATATTTTTGATGAATGAAAAGGCTTAGCAGAAGTTCCCCTTCTCCCATGCAGCCCATGGTTATTAGAGCAAGATCCATAGTCGCTTTGTGCTTCTTTGTATGGCTTTGATGCTCAATGAGGCCACCTTATCTTATCTTAGTGTTAGATCAGATTCTTTACTTATCCATTACCCCAAATTCATTGAATAGACCGGGATCCACTCATATTAAACCTAATACAATAGAGATGTTAGCTATGCAGAAAGCAGTCCTTTTCCCACAGATGATCTTCTTCCCATAAACCCTCCACAGAGCGGAATACCTACTGCCCAATGCTGAGCCTCTAACACAATGTGGAACATCAGGCCTGTGTTTCAGAATGCCAGGAGCAAGCTGTCACACTCAGGAGGGCAGAGTTGTTTGTGGAAGTCTTGAACTCCGTATAAACATTACTCATTTCAGGCATACTGTGAAAAATCTAAACAGTGCCAAATTAAGAGCTGATTGTAAGTTATTGCAGATTTCCTCCTGTCGCTTCCAGATTATTTGTCTAAACAGGTCTGGTAAATACCAGATCTTTATTATGATGACTAATGTCCTGACAAAAGAAGAAGTGGGGAAAGGATTTCCAAATTATTCTGTAGGGAGATGCAGGTGGCTCTGTCCCACAGTACAGATTCTACACCACCCCAGCCACCCCCAAACTCTCAGGCAGCCTCTTATTTCTAAGTTTTGAGGGGAAAAAAAAAAAAACTCTTCTAAGATTGGGACTTTTTTTTCAAACTGCTTCTTCTGAGAAGCCAAAGCCTCCCTCCACCCTGAGAGTTGTTCTTTGTCGTCAGTCTTTGGTGGTCAGCAAAATGACCCCCAAGTGTCAGAATCAAATGAATAATGTAGGAATTAAACTTTAGAATAGATGCTTAATTCCCCAAGACAGGGACTCCCACCACCTGTCAGATGCTTGGAATGCAAAAAGGCAGAAAGTAGATGACAGTATACAAAATGGGAGAGGAAACAAAGTTGCATTCAGCTGAGCATTGACTTCAGATTTCCAATTCAGCCTTAATGGGCACTCACAGTCCTGGATAAGTTTTAATTAGAGGGAAAATGGCGAACAGAAAAGAAAGGAGTGCTAGTTTTTCACAAGAGCCTTAATCATGCATGATGGCTCAAAATATCCATCCCAGTAAGCCAATATTTTCAAGATTTAAACCATTTCAACTTCCAGTACTCTCTGAAAGAAGCACCCTCATCCCATCCAAATATGTACCATCACTGTGCCATGAGAGATGAAGTCAATATCTCTCTGACAGTAACCTTGCCCAAAATCTAAGGTTCTCTTGTTTGGGATATTGCCTCGCAAAACTTAAGTTGGGCTTGACTTTGAAAATATTCACCACATATCAGATCCATGCAAAATAAAGCTGTGTGCGGAATGAGTGCATATATAATAAAACCATGATGATGAAAAATAGCACCCTATCTCTGGAAATATTATGAATTTAATTATAACTCCATAAAATTCATCTGTTGACACTCCAAACTATATTTGAAGACGGGAACTGTTGGAAGTAAATAAAGGTAGAGATTTAAGAGGAGACACCAAGTTCTTTCTGTCTCCCTTTGTTTCTCTCTGTCTCTGTCTCTATCTACACACACACACACACACACACACACACACACAAAATGCACACAAGAAAAGACAAGTACCTCCTGTCGCTTGGTCATTACTTAGTACACTGTTGTCATTTAATCTTCACAATAACCCCATGAGGTTGGCACTATTATTACCCCCATTGATGTGAAAATAACCTAAAACCATGCATGATGCCACCCACATCTTTCTGATTTCACCTAGATTTTAGAATAGCTAAATGAAAATAGGTTTAAAATAGGTTTGAATTTGTGTTATAGCTAGCATGTACCATTTATTCTTCCTGCAGAGAATCCCATATTTCTGTCAGAAGTGCCAATTAATTATAATTCGAGTTAACTATCTCAATCCTAGTTAGCCAGTATAAGGAGATCAAAAGGCTCATGCAGAATCAATACACGCCAGGAAACAGTTACACTATCACTTCTCTCATACTGCTTTGCTTTTGCAGGGTGGTGTAAGCTGTTTTTGAGTATAAAGTTGTAGGTGGATTTAAATCTTTTTATTAAGCAACGCTGTCAAGTGCTTTGGTTGAAGCTGCAAACCTTGGCTCATCTGGTGGGAAATGTGCTCAGGATTCTAAGAAGCCTGTTCCTTCTTTGGCACATATAATTTGATGGGAGGAACATATCTTGATGTGCCTATTTTTTATTTATTGTAACATTTATTTTCCAAGAGTACTAGTGGAAAATGGAGAGGGTTTTGTTGGTTTTGTTTTTGTTGTTTTTGCTTTTTTTTTTTTTTTAATGTGTGGAGGATACATGGAAAAATGGGAACTTTGAGGATGTACTCTATGGTAAGACACCCAAGTGATGACAAACACAGACCTGGAGTCACACAAACGCTGCCTCTTCACAGCACTGTCACTTATTAGTGGTACCCTATAGGAATGTTCCTGAGCCCTCTCTGAGTTTCATCATGCATAAATCAGCAATAATGTACACTGTCCTTCAGAGGTTTTCACAGGGATTAAGTGAAAGGATGACCAGAGAAAACTCATCTCTTAGTTATTTTATTTTTCTGTGTTGCTGAGGATTCATGCATTAGTTGTGGGTCTCTGCAAAAATAGATAGATAGATAGATAGATAGATAGATAGATAGATAGATAGATAGATAGATAGGATTAGATAGATAGATAGGATTAGATAGATAGATAGATTAGAGTAGATAGATAGATAGATAGATAGATAGATAGAATTAGATAGATATACATAGATATAGACATAGACATAGATATAGATGATAAGATATAGACATCTATGTATATATTTGTGTATATTAAGGTAATAAAATATGCATAGTAAGTACATGGATATATATATATATGAGAGAGAAAAATATTTATTAATGAAGACTTACCTGGTGGGATTATGAAGGCCCTGTTGTCTGCAGAAGATGGACACCCAGGAAAGCAGGGGTTCATAATTAATCCAGTCAGGATCTGAAGGCTTGAAACCTAAGGTAGCTAGCTATTGATAGAAGGCTCAAGCACAAGCTGTCCTAGCTCAGGGGGCAAGGCAGAAAAACAGAGGTAAACTCCTGCCACTTCACCGTTGGTTCTGCTCAGGCCTTCAGTATGTGGGATGGTATCGCCTACACTGGGGAGATCAGTCCATCTTACTGAGATCCACATGCTAACTTCATTTAGGAAGAGCCTTAGAGACATCCAACAATAATGTCTTAATATTAGTGGGGCTCAGGAAAATTAATACATAAAATCAGGCACCACCGCCAGCAAGTGCTAGATGTTAATTATATGTTAATTGTGGTCATTTACATTAAACTGGCCCATTTTTTCTTCATGATGCACTTACCTAACTGACCAGCATTCTATCAAAGCTCCCTTTTGGCTTTCGGTTATTGTCAAAGCAAAATCTCTAGGTACATTCAAGAGATCTTTTTTTTTTTTTGCCCTCAGAAGATATGTTAGAAGAAAGGGATGAAACAGATCTAGGAAATAGTCATTTTGAAAAACTGAAGAATGATTTCCAAGTTCCCAAAATGGTCATTCAGCAATAAACAATTAAAACAAACAAACAAAAAAACTCTACCAAAAGTACGGTATTTGCTTTCTTTTTTCTTTCCAGGAAGGGGTTTGTTAAGGAGTTTCAATGAGTCCCAACAAATAACACAAGATTCACGGCACAATATGGACAGGAATACAAACCACTGGGGAGTTGCCGATGAAGTCTTTGGAATATCACTCACTAGGCTGAGCTTGAATCATAGTTACATAGACCAGGCACCAAATTAGTGCAGGCTAAAGCTGAGAAAAATCAGACTTAAGTAGCTGAAATTGGTTCAGGAGCAAACATATGCAAACCATGACACCGAGCGAGCTGCTGCTGTTCGTCACAGCCCATGCCACTCTGACATCAAATCATCACCTTGGTGACCTCAGTAGCAGAGGACAAGACAGGTGAATGCATTCGATAAGAAAAACACTTCCTAAGTATATGACAGTGACAGCTGTCCATTTCCAACAATGTGTGCTTTTCTTCACGTGGTTCACTTTTGTAGCAAAATGACTGCTCAGTGGGAACATAACTTCTGAGCCTTGCTCTGTGTGCTCACAGTGTCCGGAACCTAAAGTCTAGTTACATGGGTAGGGAACACAAATGGTGGGTGTCACTCAAGACCTTGCACATAAACCTCCCAAACTTTCAACACTATTCAATTTTCTTCTTGTCTCCAGAGACAATCACAGTGATGGATGATGGATGCTGAGTTGCACAGAACCTCACAGGCCTATGTCCCTGAGTGACTGGGTTCATTCCCATATCTCGACTTCCCCATGCACTGTAAGAAACTTGGAATATTTTACAGGCATGATGAACATTTCTGTTGTATGCAATCACCATTGTGTTTCATCATCCACTGTGACAACAACCATCATCACACTAACTGAAACACCTAGTGTTATCCTATCTGATAAAGATGTAATACTTGAGAATACATGAACATTAAATACTTAAATCATCTTCTATCCTACCTAATATAAGCTGTAATACTAAAGAGTACATTAACTTTAAATACATACTCTTTTCACTTTTCTTTACATTCTGATATGAACTTAGTACATGTTAAGAAAGATTATAATGGTTGACCTATAATATACAATATAGCTTCTCTTTGCTACTAATTCCTAATATCTATAATTAATATCACGTCATCATTATATTGAAATATAATGAGGATTAACAAAAGGCTACCTGACATGGCATTCTGAGTCTTTTGGGTTCAAAATCATAGCAGTACGGTTAGAATACATGCAACAAAGTTTTTAATATACCTGTTAAACACAAATCCAGTAGAGTTGGGGCTGTATATAATTATCTGGAACCCAAGAATCCCAAGCTACTACAGTGATGAACACCCATAAGAGTAAATAGCCTCATCCAGTGTACTATACATGTAGAATGAGATTTAAAACCTCTTTAAGGGATATCTTAATAGCTAAGAGTCAGTAAATACTCATTATTATTCCTTTTAACAGAAGTGTAAATCTTTTAGTTTAATGTTACCTGGATGTACAAGCTTTTATGTCGTTTATAGATATTAGATATGGTGACATCTAATAGGACTTCTCTGGGTGCTGGTCTGTCATGACCACAAAAGTAAATCCTCCAAATTATCTGCAAGATTCTTCTAAAAGGAAAGCCCCTAATGGGGTACCTAGCTCTCTGTACTGATTTTTCAAAGCAATGTAGGTTTTAAGAATTTCAGTCCATTTGATTTTACATTAATATCTGTAATTGTAGAGCTTACATTATAGTTGAACAGGTTCCCCAAAGGAAGAGGAACATATGGAAGCTGTGTGTCTGGTGGCTTGAGTTAGCCAAAGTTGGAAAATTAATCTTTTTCACCTAATGATATTGACATAGGAAATGCCCAGCTCTAGAATTTTGACTGCATTTAGCATCATGTCTTTCCACATATATCCTTTATGTCTCCCATCTCTTCACATAATCTCTAGGCTAGAAATTGGAGTTTACGTTAGTCCTAATCACATGACGTCTCAATGTAATAAGAGAACAAAACAGAGCCACATAAGCATATGACCATAACTGAACAATATGTTTTATCAAATGCAGTTGTGTGCCACATGTAAATGCATAATAGTTCTGTCATTATGTCACAGAGATATATGCAATAAGAATTCAGAAGTGTTCTGTATTAGTCTATGTAGTGGTTTGAATATGTTTGGCCCAGGGAGTGGCACTATTTGGAGATGTAGCCTTGGAGTATGTGTGGCATTATGGGCATAGGCTTTAAGACCCTCTTCCTAGTTGCCTGGAAGCTAGTCTTTTCCTGCTGCCTTTGGGTGAAGATGTAGAACTCTCAGCTCCTGCTGCACCCTGACTGCCTGGATGCTGCCATGCTCCTGGCTTGATAATGGTCTGAACCTCTAAACCTGTAAGCCAACCCCAATTAAATGTTATTTTTTAACATGTCACGGTGACTGTTCACAGCAATAAAACCCAAACTAAGACAGTATATGTGCTACAAATCTAGTCAAAGACTCTAAGCTCGTTAGCTCACCTCAACTCACCAGTGTTCTGCTTCACACAGATCAGCCATCAAATCACTGTCTGTCTGTTTTTTCGATTTGGGAATTTTAGGTGGTCACATTAAGAGGATCCCATGTAGTGGATTAAAGTAACAGTTTAGGAAGCAATTAGCATAGGAAAGATGTTAAGTTTAATCCTTTTAGTCATCCCCATAGTCATCATCATCATCATCATCATCATCATCACTGAGAAAGAGACAGAATGAGATCTTGATCAAAACGTCCTTCCCATGAATGAAAGGTTTATTACATGATTTTTATTTTTGTCTTGAGCCTGACCATACCCACAGTGTATTAAAAGCCTTATCTCCCCATCTGGTTTTCTTTTAGATATTCCTGCTCAGGCCAGAAAATATTCATGGGTATACAAAGGCAATAAAGTAAGTTGTAGCCACTTGGAAAAACTCTGGAAAAAAAAAAAGCCTTCCTTTGGAAGACATGACTTTCTTTGGATGGCACCTGTGCCCTAGGGAGACTGTCACACTATTATGAGCAGGAAAAGAATGTCATCCCACCACATGGGAGTGATTGTTAGCAGACAGTGATCATGTAATATCCAGCAATTGTGGGTTTTAAGGGCAAGATTCCAGACCATGATACAAGCACAGTTGTCTGCCCAAGGTTAATGGAGTAAGATCCTTGCTCACTTCAGCTCAAAGTTGAATTAACTCCGTTAAACTCTGAGTTTAGGTTCTGTCTTTTGTCTGAAGGTATCCAGATATAATCTCCTAAAGAGGACCGGATGATTTAAAGGTTCGTGGAATATTTGTTCTTTTCGACCAGACTAAAAACAGAACCCCCTTCCTGACACACCCCTTGGGGGAAAAAAAAGTCCTGAGACACAAGATTTTTGCTGGCAGCCCTTATTTACTTAAACACTGTTTGGAGACACTCAGTACTGGCTCTGCCATCCACTGAGAGGACATTCTCAACTGTTGTTACTACAAGAAATATGTTGCTGGGGGAAGGATCATGGGCCCCAAAGGGATAGAACTGCACAGAAACATCAATAATGTCAAGTAACCTGGACTCTTGGAGTGTCCAGAGACTAATGCGCCAACCAAAGAATATATACGGGCTGGACCTAGGTCCACCGCACATACGTAGCAAATGTGCAGCTTGGTCTTCATGTGGGACCTCCAACCAGCTGTACCTATATCTGTTTCCTGACTGTGGAATCCATTCTCCTAACTAGGCTGCTTTCTCTGGCTTCGGTAGGAGAGGCAGTCTACTTTCTGGCAGAGACTTGACATGCCAAGGTGCGAGGACTGGGGTTGGAGGCTCCACTCTCTCAGAGGAGAAGGGAAGGAAGATGGGAAGAGGGATTGTGTGAGGGGCAGACTGGGATGGGAAGCAGTGATCTGGATGTAAGTGAATACATTTTTTTAATTAAATTTTTTATTGGTTGTTTTGTTTACATTTCAGATATTATCTCCTTTCCCCATTCCCCTACCACCCAGGAGCCCCCTACCCCACCCCTCCCTCCTCCTGTTTCTATGAGGATGTGCCCCCACCCACCCATCCACTCCCACCTCTCCGCCCTCGAATTCCCCCACACTGGGGCATCCAGCCTTCATGGGACCAAGGATCTCCTCTCCCGTCTATGCCCAACAAGGCCATCCTCCCCTACATATACAGCTGGAGCCATGGGTTCTTTCCTATGTGCTCCCAGGTTTTGACTCTGGGAGCTCTGGTTGGCTGGTATTGTTGCTTTCCCCATGGGGCAGCAAACCCCTTCAGCTCCTTCAGTCTTTTCTCTAACTCCACCATTGGGAACCCAGTGATCAGTTCAATGGTTAGCTGTGAATACATTTTTTAAAAAAATGCTACTAATGCATTTGCTTCTGCCAGATTCCCCTCACACCAACCCAAAGAGCTCAGGAGCTGCTATGAAGAGTACACAAATGACTTCATCACTCTGTGTGTGTGTGTGTGTGTGTCTGTGTGTGTCTGTGTGTGTGTGTTATGTGCTAGTAATGCAATGTGCAAATGGTGAACTTGTTTGACTTACACTCTCATTTTAGCTGCACATCCCTGAGTCTCTATCCAAATAATTTAAATCTTAGAGTCAATAATTGTTCAACTTGCCCAAATTTTAATTGGCAGTACAACTCTATAAACTTATGTTTTAAATAATGAGCTGTAGATTTACAAAAATAAATTTTATGGCATAAAACTATTTCCTGATAAATGTTAATCCTGCTAATAATATACAATGTTGTTTGAAAGTATAAGTAAATGACCAAATTGATATACTGACAATTTGTGTGAATTAAGTTCATGCCTAGCCCGATCAGACATGAAAATATACGATTCATGAGGACCCTAAATGACCTAATTTGTCATAGGAAATAATTTATCAAAATTTAACAAGTTTAATATCAAATTCAACCATTGCTACATAATGGTAAGCATTTAGTTGCTCACATCTCCAATTAAACAGAACCACTTTTAAAATGTTTGAACATCTTAGACTTAGACAGCATAGCAGTACAGATGAATACTTCTCTACCTTAAGGAAAGAACAGAAGTGAATCTGTGTTTATAAATGATTATAGAAGGCATGTTGTAGCCATCACTTTACATGTAATTGTGTTAGTTCAACAAAATTGTATATAGAAATATGATATCCTAAGAAAGTAGCACTTAATTTTGTTAAAAAAGAACTATAGCTTCTACATTTTGTATGGCTAGCTCATGATGAGTGGATGTCTTACATATGCAGGAGAGCCTTCAAGTGATTTCCATAACTTCCATTCTTTTTCTAGAAAAAGCAATGTGCTTTCTCTAATGAAAGTTGGGCTTTCCACAAGATTGAAGGAATGGCCATAAATTTTTCAACAACTGGACCTTATAGATACCAGTTACCATTCATCCAAGTGCTATGATAGATGCCAGTTTATCTAAATTTACTTCAGATGCCAAAGTCATTTCCCAGGGACACTGCTGCTTTCCTGTGGACTTGGAAATCAAGGAGCTGTCACTGCTGTTTCATCTGCACCAGAAGGTGGAGCACACAGAACCACTTTATATCTAGGGACTCAAAGGCAGCACATGCTGAACACCCAGGACCCTCT
Organism: Mastomys natalensis; assembly: GCA_021653895.1. Lineage (NCBI taxonomy): Eukaryota > Metazoa > Chordata > Mammalia > Rodentia > Muridae > Mastomys > Mastomys natalensis. The sequence goes on along the minus strand of JAJTUV010002183.1, from coordinate 77,823 downwards.
AACTATCCCACTGTTATAATAAACATTTAAGAGAAATGCTTTCAGAGGCTGGAGATTATGAAATTGTTTCCATTTGTTATTGTGTATTGATGTAGAATTCATTTCATGCATAGTAGTCCATTGGTTATTCCAAGGGGGAAATAGCAGCTACATTTTATAATTTACAATATAAAATTTAATATCTGAGCATATCAATAATCCTTTAAGGCAGCGAATCTTTGTCGAATTTGTTTGCTTATCTAGGTGGAGACAGGGCACTCACTCTCTTGCCTTGAAGGGCATGAGAAACTTAGAGAATAACTTTGTAGAATTGATTCTCTCTTTCTACAAAGTGGGTCTCAGGGATCAAAATCAGCAGACTTGGGTGCAAGTGTCTTTACCCACTGACCATCCTGCTGGCCTAAACTAGGCAATCTTATTGCACATTGTCAGTAGATTGATAAATTACATCTTAATGAGGTTGAATACTTTGGCCAAACGTATTACGTCTAGTAAGTGGCAGAGATAGAATTCAAACACAGGGCTCAACTGTGTGAAAGTTACTTAACTAGTTGAGTGAGATCGGCTGAAAAGTAAGGAGCCTGCAAACTCAGACTGAGGAAAAGGCTGTTGCTAAGTTTGCATTGGCTTTGAAAAACAGACTTACCCTTCAGCCTAGATATCAGTGGGAGGCCAGGAGAAGCTGGCTCATGGACAGGGCTATCTCCAACTTGAAGATGCTTGGGGAACAGAGGCTGGTTATCTGTAAATTTCTACCCAAAGAGAACAGCTTGTCCATCACAGAATATGATGCTGGCTCACAATGCTTGGGACCTGTCACTTAATATGGAGGATTATAAATGTATCACAACTGCTTCGACTGATCACTTTGATAAGGTCATTACACTTGTAAACTGTTGAGTTGTCTGACTGAGAAACTCAAGTTCAACCATGTCAGACCATTTACAAGGAACAAAGGCAAAGCTGGACAGGATATATTGGCTGGAAATGTCTCTAAATATTTTCTAGACACTCTCTCTACTGGAAAAAAAACATACTATTTGTGACTGAAGATAGTTCTTTTTCTTCTTTTCATCACAAAAAAAGGCACACTCTCCTGAAAACTCCAAATTGACCAAAAAAAATGTTTTTGTAGGTTTTGCCATAAAATTTCTACTTTGGGAAAAGATGCATGCAACCAGGCGGACACATTGTCAGTCAGTGGATCTGCGTGTTTGATCTTGACTGAGGTCTTACACACTGGGACAAGCACAGTAACCTACCAGGCTGCCTATGTCCCAGCATGGGCTATTTCTTGAGTAGCCTGAGTCGTTGAGTGACTGCATAACTGTTCCCCTCAGAGCACATGAGGTAAGATGAGACACAGGTGTGAATTTGTAAGGTGCAGTGAGCTCTCACACGCCCACAGCTGAGTAGCTCTCCTTACTGTAGCCCAAATGCTGAACAGCCTCTGTCTCCACACTTAAACTCAGTCGATCTCGTCAGACCAGTGACGATGGGGGAAAAATGGAAACTGTGTTAATAGGATTATATGATTGGGGAGTAGAATGTTGTTACAGATGATTTATTTTGAAAGCTGATTTTGCTTTAGTGAAAACAAGCACAAGCCATTACACCAGAGGCTGTGGTGCCAAACACAATCATTTCTAGCTTGAAAGATGTGATTGCTTTTTAATGTGGAAATTTCACAAGGTTACAAAGAGGGGGAAAAAATTAAACTCCTTTCCTATAACAAAGTCACTTTGGGGTGTGGGTCGCAAAGCCTTGACAGTGTCCAGATTCCCTGGCCACATCACAAGTCAGAAGGGTGGGTGCATTTGGTTTACACCGTCCTTCATTTTTCTCCTCAGGCCTCTGAAATAGCTGATGGAGCTTTTTCTTTTCAAATTAGAGTAAAATATTCTAAGCATAAGTGTTGCAGAGTCAAGCAATGAAAAGATATATAGGGGAAGAAACTTCATCTGGAGTCATATACAGAAAAGCCTGGTGATGTAAATTCAATCCCTGGAACTCACATAAAAGAAGAAAGAGCCACCTGCATTGTTGTGCATCTGTGACATCAGTCTTTCTCTGACACAGGATAATCACCAGGAATCTCCCAGGTCAGCTGGTCTGCAGTCTACAGCAAAGCAGCAGAAGCAAGAGAGACCCTGACTCAAAGAGGTAGAAGGTGAGAGCCAATGCCCCAAGTTGCCTTATGACCTCTAGATGTATGCAGTGACACAGACAGACAGACAGACAGAGACAATATATGCATGCATACATATATTTTTAAATTTTTTTTGAAGAAACTTCATCTGGAGGTCTATTAGATCTCTTCTCTCTCTCTCTCTCTCTCTCTCTCTCTCTCTCTCTCTCTGTGTGTGTGTGTGTGTGTGTGTGTGTGTGTGTGTGTATTTGAACTTTCTCCAGTCTTAACCAAATCAAGAGCCTGATACTCTGTCCTAGCTAATCTGGTGTGTCCCTTTCATCAATAACATCTATAACAATTTTTTCTTCATCTTCTATATATAACTTTAAGTAATTCTGAAGCAAATAAAGTTGTTAATAAAGTTTTTAAACATGATCCAGAATATGGCTGAGATATGAAAGTGATGGTAGCCAGGTTTTGAGTCTGCCATATTTTATCAGACTTCTTAAGTGTTTGCTAATATGAGATTTGCAATGAATTTTTTCTAACATGGTCAGTGGAGTAAGGAAAACCAACAACTGAGAAAGATCAAAAATTCAAACGGCTTTGAAGAGACTTGACAATTTTTTACAAGACTCCTTTCTCCATCCTTCACCAGGGCTTGTTTTATCCTGAGCTGTAGAGGTTAGTGGGGGAGGGTGGAGAAAATACAGCAAGATAGCACAGCAGAATATCTAGATCCTTGGATGGGAATGTCGCATACCCTATGGCACCTTCCTGTCCTGCAGTAATTGGCCGCTTTGGTATTGCTTTGTTTTATGCCTGTGCATTTTGAATACATATCGTCCTGGCTTTTGTGATTGTCAGAGGGAAGCAAACAAACAGTTCGGTGATTACAGAGCTTTCCTAGAAGCTGGCCAGGCAAAATTATTACATAAGCTGCACCCAGCACAAAAGGACACAGCAAGAAAGTCCAGGTAAACTTAAAGGCACTAGAAAACTGAAAGGGAAATGCGTTTGCCTTTTTGTGAGGTGTAATTGTGGGGTGACCTGGGAGGCAGGAAAGTAAGCGAAGTGACAGGAGAGAACCTAGATTTCAGTGTGAGCACTAAGTTGGCTCCCGGTGCTCATCCGTGCACTGGTCAGTTACTATTCAATCCAACTAGAAACCCCAAATAGATTAATTCCAGATAGTGGATGGGAATGCATTCTCCTGCATCTTCCCGTTTTGATCTCTCCTTTTCCCTTTTTTATTACTTCAGTTCTATTCTGGGGAGGACGTTGTTTTGTTTCCTGAGACAGAGTTTCTCTGTGTAGACCTGGCTATCCTGGAACTCACTCTGTAGACCAGGCTGGTCAAGAACTCAGAGATCTGTTGGCCTCTGCCTCCCAAGTGCTGGGATTAAAGGCAGGAGCCACCATATCTGGCTAATCACTTCAGTTGTTATACTTACATATTGACTAAGGTTATTTTTATTTCTTAGCATTAGTTCACAGAAGAAGGAGAGTTGAGTATTACAAAATAAAATGTGGATCATGTTGGATTAGTGCCATCGCTGCTTCATAGATCAGTGGATAACTATTTGATAGAGAGATCAATAGTATATGAAAATAGATAGGTGATAGATACAGAGACAGATAATAGATGATAGGTAGATAGAAGATAGATGATAGATAGATAGATAATAGATAAACAGATATAGACAGATGATAGATAGATAGATAGATAGATAGATAGATAGATGATGATAAACAGATGATGATAGATAGACAGATGATAGATAGATAGTAGATGATAGATAGATAGATAGATAGATAGATAGATAGATAGATAAATATGAATAAAGTACTAGTGACTGTATAGATTTATACAACAATAAAAAAGACGATGAAACTAATTACAAGAATAGCATCTTATATTGATATGGACATCCCTTTGTACCCTCTCCTAAGTATTTTTATATCTACTCCTCTTAACACTATAAACACAACAGAGTTGTATCCCACTTGACAAGGAAGGAAGCTGCATGGGTAAGCACTTTGTCCAGGATTGCATCTATAAGCACAAAATCATAATCCAAAATGACTTCCTTTTCAACACTTGTGCCAGTTGAACTTCTGTCTGAGATACATATTCTGCTTAGAACTGGCCCCTAAGCAAACTGTACCATCTCTGAGTATTGCTGTATTATGTATATCACACTGTGTATCACACTATGTGTATATCACACTGTGTTTCACACTATGTATGACACTGCTTTTAAATTATTAGGTCACTCATCCCCATTTCATCAACTTGACATCAAGAACTGCCACATCTATTCAAAATTTAAGAAGTCATCCAATTTACCTTTCATTGTATTATTATTTTTATGTGTATGAGTGTTTTGCCTGATTGTACATCTGTATATTATGCATTCAGTACATTCTGAGGAGGCCAGAAGAGAGTATTGGACTCCTTGGAGCTGGAGTTGTTGTGAGCTGCCATGCGGGTACTGGAAATCCAACCCAGGGCCTCTGGAACAGCAGCTAGTACCGCTAATGACTGAGCAGCCGCTCCAAATCCTTACTTACCTCTTTAAATATAACAAAATGGGAACACAGAAATGGTTCAGTGGATAAGCACACAAGCTTGACAACCTAAGTCCAATCCTTGGAACCCATGTTTAACAATATAAAACCAGATGTATTGGCGTGCAGCTGGAATCTCAATGTTTCTACAGCCTTAAAGGTGATAAAGAAACAGGAGACTCATACAGATTCTTAAGGGCCTGCTAGCCTAGAGTATACAGTGAGGCAGCAGAAACAAAAAGCTTTGCTTTAACGAAGTAGAAAAGAAATCCCACAATGAATGAATCTTGCTGGGTATTAATTTGTGGTCCCTTCAATTGTTTAAACAAGAGCTTCCTTCTTGAATTTCAGTGGCCACCATGAAACTACACAGTCTACACACGAGGAGAAAAATCACAAGCAACCAAACTCTATACTCAATGGGCATGCATGCACACTGCATCAGAGAGCATGCTATTCAAGGCCCAGTGCTACCAGGAACGTATGATCAAGGAGTTAAGTTCTAAAGGAAATGCAGGCAGGCCGGAGTGGACACTGTACAGGTCTGTCTCCTTCAGTCTTCAGTTAGGGAATCTTATCCTTGACTCCATATCTCTCTCGGGAATGGCAGCTTCACCAAGTGTTTCGAAGGAGTTACGCAGTACGGGCCAGAGCTTGGCTTTGGAAAAGAGGCGAAGCAAAACGACGCTGTGGCTTACTATGAGATCCTGCGAGGGGTGTGGAGTGCTACGGAGTTTTCCTCTACTAACGCTCGCAGCCTACTATTCCCTCGGGAGTCTCGTGCTTTTTTTTTTTTTTCATGAAAGTTTGGCAGGCTGAGTAAGAAAGACTAATTGGTGAAAAAGTCCTCTCAGCGCAGATCTCCTTTCCTTTGACCTGTGATGACAGCCCCACGAGGAGATTGTGAGGCTGGGTTCCTTCTTTCATTGAGTCTGTCTTACAGAGGGGAAAAATTGCTTTGTGTGATGGCTTCATGGCAAATTCTGGCAAAGGCCTTGCCTGCATACTGAGAGACATTTCTGACCGCAGCTCATGAACCACACTTATTTACTCTGGCACATGCCCACTATTTGTTCATAGGCTTTCTGTCTCTACTAAATGTGTTCCAAGTTTGGACGCTAAATCATTGCCAGTAGTTTCCAAGACATTCCGCTAGGCTAAGCAAATTGCCCTAAGTAGTACTCAGAAACGGCTGGCATGGTACTGTAAATATAGACTATTTGCAGAAAATGAATGACAAAGGACATCTTATCTCTCCTAGTGAAAGATATGGGTCTCCACTGAGACCCATAGGTTGTATCCTTCAGAAAGGCATCCAAGGTGCTAACAAGAAGAATACAAGCAATTTTATTTGCACTAGAGCTCAGAAATTGAAATGAGTTATAGCCTAAAACAGTTCTGGGTGCAGGCTATAGATGTATTTGGGAGGTGTGCCACTGATCACAGCCTAATTGGTATCACCTTTTGCCTATGATGGCTTTTGAGATGAACATAAGATCTGAGAGCAGTAGAGAAATGGAGCAGAAAATGGTGGTCTTCATGGTCTCCTCACAAACTGTTTCTGTATCCATTCACTCCATCCCACTGTGAATCAACACTAATGAAGACAGGGTGGGCTGTACTCAATGATACTGACTCAAGATCTGGGGTGACTGGGAAATTCTCTTTGTGTACTTAAACTTCCAGTACTCCTGAATTGCTCTGCCCCATATCTCACCCGAGGCAGACTATAAGAGAGATTGGTCTACTGTGTGACACTGCTTCCCTATATGTAACTTCTTTGCTATATGTAACTTCTTTCGCTATATGTAACTCTTACTAGGTTTGTTCCTAACCAGAGATGAGATTTTAATTACATGTGTTCATGAAAAATAAATCAGTCTGTGCACTACAGGGCTGGAAACATTAATATCAGCTCACCAATATGGCATGGTTTTGTTTGGAAAGAGTTTACTTCAAAGACAAATAAGCGATTAGAAATACTGATTTTCTCTGGAGGAGGCTAAGAAAATTCTTGCAAGTCCTTACATATTTTATGGTACCTTTTGAGTCACACTGAAACTAGTGTCTTTCATCCCAAGGGCGGAACAAAATTAAGTTGAAACAAGCCACAATTAAAACTCTCTGTGGTGGGTTAGACTGGAGACCGAAGAGCCTACACATCGTGTGCATTCTGTTACCATGTCAGCTATTTTAGCGTTGGATAGTGGACGGCATGAAGGAGGACTAGGTAGGAACAAGGCCACCACATCAAACTGATAGTGGGTAGAGAAAACATTTGACACCTCCCGCCTTCCCTGCCTCTTGTCTGCTTTTAATTTTGCTAAATCATTTCCGTCTGGAGATTGTATATTTTAAGTTGACTCTCCAAGCAACATAGAGGTACAGTGTCAGGGAGCCTGAATTAAGTTTTGGGCAAAGATCTGCAGAAATTGTAAGTCTCTAAGTCACAAAGGAAAACAAAACAAAAGTCAGAGATGGAGCAGGGTACATGACACCTCAAATGGCGTCACCTTTACATCACCTGGAAAGATGACCCTTAGAAACAGTTTCTCTCATCATGGATTTAAATATTAGCATGTTTCAAAACTTTCGGAGATGATGTCCTGGAAAATGAGAACCTCCATTAAATTTCACTGGAAAAGAGATTCAGCACCAGAGAGAATTTCAAAGTGGACCTGTTTGCCCACTAAAGTATAAAACTGATAGAAAAGCAGAGAAAACCATTGAGCAAACCCTCAGGCATGCGATGCATACACACTCACACACAGAAAGACCCTGATGGCATAGGAAGCATCAACAGTGGGCAGAAGAGGAAAACTGACGTCAGCTTCAGTGTGTCCTTGACTCAGTCCCTGGCTTTTACCATACATTCCCAATGTATATATGCCTGTGTGATAAAGGCAAGATGCATGATGATAATTTCTAACCAAGGAGTAATTATGAGGCTCCAATGGGATCAAAGTCACTATGGTTAAGGACAGGAAAGGGACAGGTAAATAATCAAATACTGTTATCTATTGATTTTATCCAGAGACTTAAAACAGTGTATGGGGTGATAGATAGATAGATAGATAGATAGATAGATAGATAGACAGACATGTATATATGTGTGCATACATATGTATGTATATAGAGAGATATATGTATACATACACACAGAGAGACTCACAGACACACACACATATATATGCATATATATACATATACACATACACACACACATATACATAATTAAATTTATTTGTGTGTAGAGGCCATTTACTCAATCATTGGCCACCTTATTTCTCAAGATTGGTATCTCACTGAACCTCGAACTCACCAATTCAGCTATACCCGCTGGCTAACAAGTTCCTAAAGTGACTGGATCCACCTTCCTGGCACTGGATTAAAAATGGGCTACCACACTGTTTTTGTTTGTTGGTTGGTTGGTTTTATTTTTTGAGACAGGGTTTCTCTGTGTAGCCCTAGCTATCTTGGAACTTGCTCTCTAGACCAGGCTGGCCTCCAACTCAGAGCTCCTCCTGCCTCTGCCTTCCAGTGCTGGCGTTAAAGATGTGGGCAAACTTCCCAGCCCACACTCAGCTTTTGACATGAGCGTTAGGGATCCAAACTCAGGTCCTCCTGATTTTTCTGAGAGCACTTTGCTAATGTGTCATCTTCTCAGGCCTCTGACATTATCAGTTCATAGTTAGAGGAAAAGAGGAGGTCTTATTTAAGGAGGAAATAGTTAAAGGGAGAGCAGAGATTCATAAGGCATGCGTGTTTGTATACATCCTTAGGTTAGTACTAGAAAAGTATATGCCCTGTACACATTTACACATGTAAAAGACAAGTGTTTACATACAGAAACCACATAATTAGGAAGACCCACCAACAGTGCCTGTGGTTCTCACTGGGAATCAATATAAGTCACAGGGGAAATTTTCAGTGTTTCAAGTTAAACCAGAACCTTGCCTCCAAAATACCTCAGTGAATGTGTTCTGTCTATGCTATGATGATATTCAGAAAAACCTTGGATTAACAGAGCAAAATGAAACAGTGTCAAATCAGAACTGGTGTAGGTATTTCAACAAGAATATTTCTCACTTTAAATTGTTATGTAATCAGAAACAGTACATCATCATTGCTGTTTCCAAAGCGATGGTGAGGAAGGGATTCGATCCGAAGTACAGGGGCACTATACAAAGAAGAAAGAAAGAAAGAAAAAGAAAGAAAGAAAGAAAGAAAGAAAGAAAAGAAAGAAAGAAAGAAGAAAGAAATCAGGCACAGATCGTGGGATTATAGTCTAAGCAGGGCAAAGCTGTAGGTGCTTCTGAATCATTCATCTTTCTGATCTTTTGAGAAATCAGCCTGTGGGCAAACCATGGGGCGAGGCTGGGTGTGCCTGGGTGAGGGCGTGTGCCTGTGGGAGGTGTGCCCAGCACCCTTTCACAGTGCCAACCTCCAGGAAGAGAAAGGGATGGACAGTCCTTGGTCTTCTATTGACAGAAAAGTCAGGCACGTTCTAATGCCATTAGCTTCCTGACAGCACCTCCTCCCTACACTGTGATGAGACCTGGCTGTACAAAGCAGATACTCTGCAGTCCCAGCCTCTGGAGCTGGCCCCTCCTACCCACAGCAGGCAGCCTATGGGCATGAGTCTAAGGGTGCTTAACACTGTGTCCTTGTTCCCTAAAGTATACCTCACCCTCCTGAAATGTTCACATTTTTGTTTTGTGGTAATCAGGAACTGCCTTACTAAACGTGAGTAAAACATTACCGTGTTGACTGGAAGGCAGTAAGTCCCTTGAGAACTGCAGAGATGGGCACAGGCTAGTCACACTCACCTAGTCAGGGAAGATATAATGTATGCTAGGTAGTTCAAACCCACAGTTAGAAACAAGTCATAATTTTTAGAATCGGTTTTTTTCTTTCTTAACTTCTTTTTGGTTCTAGTTAAATGTTACCTCATGTATGCATGTCTTTTTTTATGTACAATACATCACATGAAATACTAACATGATCCCAGTAGACTTGGTTTCCCAGAAGGTGACACTCCAGGCCCTCAAACCACCTGATGCCACCTCTTCCAAGTCAAGGAACGTCCCTATTCACTCAGGGGCTGTGACACTCTGGGGACACTTGCCCAGGCCAGTTTTCATAAACAGGCCCTGAAAAGTCACCAAAGAATCCATCTTTGTGGATGGATGTGTGTGTAGGAGGGATGTCTGTAGAACTTGTTTTAGATTTTTCTAAAGGAACTGAGAAGAGAGTGCAACTGATACCTAAAACCAGGAAATAGATGATTATTAGACATTTACTTGACCTGTCCGACCTGTGTCTTTGAATTAAGAAAGAATTTAGGACTCCATTTTTTTTCTGCCTCTTTCTACATTTTGACAAGAGCATGAAATTTGCTTAAGTTAGTACCAAAGTACTAACTTAATCATTAAGTATCATTAATATTTCAGGGTTCACCAGTGTTTGATGATGAAGTCATCTCTGCACAAAACAATAGTTGGTTTGTGTAGATATTGATAAAAGGAGAAAAGAAAAAAAACACATGTTAGACACTTTGTCTCAGACAATTTATTTTTTTCAAACAAGCTACAAATGATAAAGTCATTCCACATCTTCTATCCTGAATACAACCTTTTACAAAAGAAGTATTACTTATTTTCACAGAATAATTCTGCCAAGACAGAAAAACAGAAGAAATTTCCATAGTTTTCTAGTGAATTACAAAACTGTGAAACAATTAACAGCAAACACAATCAATATCTCACCTTCTGGGAGTGGGGGTAAACTAGGCTTTAGTCCTATGTCTCCATAATTCCACAGTTTGAAAAACTTTTTGGGTTAATTTTTTTCTTCTACATTTAGTCCTGTAAGGACAAAGCTTTGATGGAGAAAAGTTATGATTGATTTTCCAAGATAAAGGAAAGATCAGTGTTCGCACTGCTCCTCTATCAGCCAAGAAGGGAGCTGCAGAAACCTGCGGTTTAGGCAGGCAGGCTGGACTCAGCAACAGCACAGCATCTTTTCCATATGAATCCAGGAGATTATCTAGTTTTAGCTGAGATTACCCTTGAGGAGGAAGGAGGCCACTCAGATTCTCTTTTCAGCTACTCAGCCCCCAGGAGCAATTCCAGAGACATCAAGAATCTCAGTCCAGAATAATACATGAGACTCCTTACAGCCACACTACATTGGGTTTTTCTCTGAGCTAAAAATCGGCAGAAAAAAAGGAAGAAGGGGAGTAAGAGGAGGAGGAGGAGAAGGGTGAGGAGGAAGAGGAAAAGGAAGAGAAAGAAGAGGAGGAGGAGGAGGAAGGAGGATGAGAAAGAGGAGGAGGAGGAGAGGAGAAGAAGGAGAAGGGAGAAGAAGGAGTAGAAGAAGGAGAAGGAAAAGGAAGAAGAAGGAGGAGGAAGAGAAGAGGAAGAAGAAGAGGAGGAGGAGGAGGAGAAGAAGAAAAGAAGAAGAAGAAGAAGAAGAAGAAGAAGAAGAAGAAGAAGAAGAAGAAGAAGAAGAAGAAGAAGAAGAAGAAGAAGAAGAAGCAATCATCTCAGAGGGATAAAAAAAAACCTCAGAGTAGGGAGGAGCTCAGAGAAACAAGTCAGGAGAAAGTCTCAGCCTTTTTCTACAAGATAATATTCCTATGGAGAAATGTCTCTTGCAGATTTTTGTGGATTAAAGAGACAGTATTTCCCTTGTGCAAGGCTGATGTCTCTGAAGAATTTGATCTTACCCAGCAAAAGCAATCTCTGCATTTGGTGCTTAGAGTCTCAGAGGAAAGCTAAAACAAGTGGTCATTACTGAAAGGTTCCAATAATTACTTTAATGGGAGAGAGTGATTTTATGTGAAGGTCTTTGTGACAAGTCAGGAAGAAACAATCAAGAAGGAAAGTGTTTTCACAGTTTGTGACAAGGTAATATCAATAAATAGGAATGGTGCCTTGATCCTTCATCACAGAGACCATAATACTTGAATTGACCATATAATTTATTGTCTGTGCTAAGGCTTTGTAGAGAGGAAAGGGGGCTGCAATTAGCAATTATGCTGGAACAACAGGTAGGAACAGTGTAGACAAATAACATATGTTCACCTTATTAATACTGGAGATAAGATTGTGGGAGAAGAATGGCAGGCAGTTATCTAATTAATGTTTACTATGTGTCAATGGGCTTTTAGGAGAAGCTTAATACACACTCATTTTAACTATAGTGTCTTCCATCAACTGATTAGTAAATCAGTAAGTCTTATCTTTTAAAAAAATCAAAACATATTGGGCATCTGTTTGTTATGTGTGTGTCTTTGTGTGTGATATGGGGGACATGAGTTTGGGCATACATACACAATGACACATGTGCACAGATCAAGGGAAACTGTGAGGTCAGTTCTCTCCTTCTCTCCTTCCACCATGTGAGTTCTGGGGATTGAACTCAGATCAAGCTTGGCACCAAACACCTTTATCTCCTAACCTACTGAGCCATCTCCACAACCAACTTTCTCCACCCAGCCAGATCTTGCACATCTTTCTGCAAGGTCTAGTCTAATGAGTCTGTAGATCTTTCCTTTTATGTATGTACCCCCATCACACAGATCTATCTCGCATTCCAGTGATGGATTAGGATTCACATCAGTCCAGTTTCTGGTACTTCATCCCATCTAAGCTATTTCCAACTTCTAGGCTCCTACCTGCCTACAAGCTCTCTTCTGCCCTAACTTAGTTTGTATCAGACAGGGAACTAACAAAAAATGTCGACATACCCAGATCTCATCACAAAAAAGAAAAACAAAACAGAAAAAACCAGACAATATGAAAAATCAAGCCAGTATCTCCTCTACAATTTAGAAATGCTTGTCCGTGATAATTATCTCAAGATTTAGAATTTAAAAGATCATACACTTCATCAAGGAACTCAAGGAGTTTAAAGAAGACTCAAAGAAATGCCTCAGTGAACATAAAAAGAAAGATTAAGAGAATAAATGCCTACATGGTGCCCAAGAGATAAATGTAACGTTCATAGAAATGATACAGACAATCCAAGACTTAAAATCACAATTCAATAAAGAAAAGACACAGAAGAAGACTCAAGCTGACATAAAGATGGAATTGGAAAAACCTAATGACCCAACCACACAACTCACAGGACACCCTTGCATGTGGAATGAATCAAACAGAAGGCAGAACACCATGACTAGAGAATAAAATGGAAGATCTGATCAAAAGAAGCAAGGAACATGAAAAGAAGAAGAAGGAGAAGGAGAAGGAGAAGGAGAAGGAGAAGGAGAAGGAGAAGGAGAAGGAGAAGGAGAAGGAGAAGGAGAAAAGAAGAAGAAGAAGAAGAAGAAGAAGAAGAAGAAGAAGAAGAAGAAGAGAAGAAGAAGAAGAAGAAGAAGTTGTTGAAATCACAGGAATCCAGGAAATGTGGGACATCATGAAAACACCAAACCACCTAGTTATGGGCATAGATGAGAGAGAAGATGTCCAAATGAATGACAGATCTTCAACAAGATCCTGCTGAGCCACCTCACTGGCCCTGCCTTATCTTTGCAAATTGAGAGTTATCTCATCCATGTGAGCCACTTTGTTAGGGACACTGGCTCTCTTTCATTCTTTAATACTGGAAATCAGTTATTCAAGGATTATCATCTGAATATGAATGACCATTTAATAAAGTGTACCCGACTTAGCTCGAAAATGGGAGTTTTTCAATCACACAGTAGAAACATAAAAAGTGTTTGGTGAATAAGTTAACACATCAAACACATCGAAATAAGTGATTTAAAAGAAATCTGAATATACATAAAAACTCATTGTTTGTGTTCAGTTCTTCTATAAGACATGAAGAGATAAACTGCCATTCTCTAGAAATCAAGCAAGCAAGCTGATATACAAAATCTATAGGTGAGTAAATCTCTCTGTAGAACAGTAGGTTTAAAAGATGGACATCTTCCATTTGTTTTCTTTCGTTTCTTTATTAGTATTAAAAAATGGTTTAAATCTATTTTCTTCCATTTCATTAAAATATCTTTTCCAGTCCTTGCATAATACATCATCTTGCTGAAAGAATTTGAATCTGGTGTAAAGGAAAGCCCACCACTGAACTAAGAACTGTAGTTGGATGGAGAGGCAACTCCACAGGGGCAGAGCTTGTCTGGTGTGAGTGTGAGTTCCTGGGTTTTTGAGAGTAGAATGGGAGGAATCCTGGAAACCTGTGTTAAAAAATCGTAAAAGACTAAAGAAACTGGAGTTTAAAACATTGAAGAGACAGTTAAAGAAAACACTTTGGGTAGCAATAGAGGAAGAGTAGATGGAGTTATCTATTCTATTTATGAAAACATTTAGAAACATAGTTTCTAAAGAAAAGCCTTGTTTCAACTCAAATATCCTGAAGAGGACCTCTTGTCATCTCCTTTGAAAACTCAGAACATTCTTTTAAATTACTCTGTAACAATTTTTTTTTCTTCTGAATGTTAGGCATATAGTATTAAGTGAGACAAAATATCTATTTTGTTTATTCTAGGGCAATATGTAAATAAGCAAACACTAGTCAGAGCCATCAACAATATATCTGTCAGTTTATTAGGATGCTGAAAATAAAACTGGCTAATGGGGTCCATGCTGAAGGGGAAAGGATGGAGTGAGTTCAGAGATAAAAGGGACATTAAGGGCATCTTAAAGTTTATAGAAAAGACTTAACATTTTATGCTGATCATCCGATAGAACCCATTGGAGAGTGTTGTGCAAAGCAATGACACACTGACTTAAGTATTTAAAACACAAGCACAGATTTTTAAGACTCAACGGTAGAGAAAAGTCTATTTACGAAATCAGGTGATTGGTGTAGAGGTTGACTAGGTCTTTCCTACAAGATCTAAACAAAGCAGTCAGATTCAGAACATACTTAGAAAGGAGAACTCCAATGGACTTGTCATTTATCACCATGAAGAGAATCAGAAAGGATGGTGGGTCTCTCCTGGAGTTGTTAAGCTTTCAGGTGGAGTCAAAAAAGATAGTGAATCTGCAAGTCTAGGTGCAGGTGGGAGTTTGATCAGATTTCAACATGGTGGTGCTATTTGAAGTTAAGGGCTATATGATATCATCAATGAATGAATTTAAAGAAGGTAGATGTGTTCAAGAACAAAGCCATGACCAATCCAACACTCCAAGGTGACGATGGAACCATTATAATGTAGGGGGAGACCTAAGAAACAAGGAAGGCAAAGGAATAGACTAGAAAATGGTTGTCAAAGAGGCCTTTGAGCAATGAATTGAGAAGATGAGAATCCCTGATTTCACAAGTTAATACCCATGACCTTGAAAGAGAAAATTAAGGAGTTAAGTTGGTTACATTGAAACTCAAAACAGTGGATTTAAGAATAAATGAGGGCATGGATGGCTTCACAGTCGCCACACATCTTAAAAATGTAAAAGATTTGTAAGAATTGTCATAAAGGAATATGGAGAGATGAGGCAGTATTTGAGAGAAGTGTGTAGGTGAAGAAGGTTTCTAGGGTTTTGTTTTCTGAGATCGGAGACACAAAACCATAAGACACTTTGCTTGTGTGATGATAAAAATGATCCAGAAAACGTGGGTACTTTCTTGAAATAGATAGGGAGTTTCACTTAACCCAAAGCAAAGACTCTAAAGTGGGTAAGAGGAGATTTAGGCCAGGTCATTTGGATTAATTACAAAGACAGTGGGTGTGGTTGCAGATGTAGCTCAGTTGGTAGAATGCTCATCTAGAGAGTGTAAAGCCCTGGATTCATCCCTGGTACTGCATATACCAGTAACTGTGTTTCACACTTACAACCGAAGCACTTCAGAAGTTGATGCAGGAGGATTGGGAATTCAAGGTCGTCCTTAGTTACACAGCAAGCTCACAGCCAACTTGGGATAACTCGAAACCCTGTCTCCAAAAAAAATTAGTTCATTTAATCTAAAAAGAACATGGTGGACCGACGATCCACACTAGTGTTAGCATGATTTCTTGGTCACAACCTTAGCTAAGCCCTGTTGGGAACTGAACAATAAGTGAGAAACAGAGCAAACTTCAAAGACTGTTTAGGAAGCATCCAAGAGGAGATTGAAGAACTGAGTCGGAACTGAGTCTGTGAGATACAACATGAGTGGCTGAACTCAAAGATTGGTCTGGAAAATTTGTCTAATGTCCAGTTTGATATTCTATGACTTCTTTATCACGTATTGATGTGTGGAATGGTTGCTATGAGAAAAAGACAAAACAGGAGCACATAGGATAAAAAAAAATGAAAGTCTATGCATGAACACACATTTTCTTTCTCCTGAGTGTACCACTATTTACATGTTCTGTGTGTGTGTATGTGTACATATATGTATATATATGTATGTATATGTATGTGTGTGTACAATGTATATATATATATAATATATATTATATATATTTATATATATAATATATATATACTTATGATTACTTTACAAAAACCAGATTATATACTATTTATACTATTCTGTAATTTGCTTTTTATACATAACAATATCTCTTTTGTACTTTTCCATCTCAGTAAAAATAGCTCTGCCTTCTGCCTTATAAAAATATGAATAGATAATACATGAACATGATATACTATATAATAGGACAACAGAGAGTCTTCCAATCTCCGAGCCAATTTCTCCCCAGAGACAACCACTATTATCACTTCCTTAAATGTCTCTCCACAGTCACACAATGCATATAAACATACTGAATAAACATATGTATGTGCATATACAATCAGGAGCACCCCGCACATATTATTCTATACATATC
The DNA here is from genome assembly GCA_021653895.1 of Mastomys natalensis. Classification (NCBI taxonomy): domain Eukaryota; kingdom Metazoa; phylum Chordata; class Mammalia; order Rodentia; family Muridae; genus Mastomys; species Mastomys natalensis. The sequence goes on along the minus strand of JAJTUV010002183.1, from coordinate 61,339 downwards.
TTGCCTAGTAAATGTCAGTTATATACCTTGAAAGTGATTCCACATAGAAAAATCACCTCATCCCCTTAAACGGCAACATAGTATTCTATTGTATTTTTATTTAACCAAATTCCATGCTTGGGTATTTTTAATTTTTCACACTTAGCAAAATACAACCACATTGAATAAAAATTAGCATTTTTCAATAAGAGGGAGAGAATAAATTGAAACCAAAGAAGGTTTTCAAAAAGACATTTGAGAATATAAAAATTAATGCATATTGAGAGTAACTTCAGAGCTGAGGTAGAGCAATAGAGTCCTTGCATGGCATTCACAAGACCCTCGGTTCAGTCTTGAGCACTGCAAATCAAAATATAAAATCATGAAGTCTGAAGCTAGGGCTTTGTCTAGGAGATGTTGAGGTGAATATTTGAAAGACAATTTTAAATCCTAGGTGCCAATGTTCTTATCAAAAAGGAACTGGCTGTCTCTGTTACTTTCAAACAAAATTCACTAAGGAGGAACCTCTCTGTTTGCATGCTTTACATTCCTAGATTAACCTTCATGCAGCATCATTCTCCAATCAGTCAATAGATATTTAAACCAGCCTCTTACATGAAGAGCCACACCCACATGTGGGTCACATAACAGAATCTAGGGGTTGCAAAGAATGTAGCCTCAGTGAAGGGTTTCTGAATGTACAGTAACCAATAGTTACTTTAAACTCAAGTGCATAGTAAGTCTCAGGTGCTTCTGGCCGGTTTGGCCTGTGTTGCAGTCTTCATGTTCGTTGATTGTGTCCTTGGTTCTAAGGGCACAGAACACACATTTCAAACTGTACATGTTGTAGGCAACAGCAACAGAAGCTGACCTCAGAATACTCTGTTCCATGGGTCACCATGATTTTATTGTCTATACAAGGTTTTCTGCTATTTTAGAGATTCAACGGTTTAATTCTGGAGAACATAGACTTTCTTTTTTATTATTTTTTAATTTTATTTCTTTATCAGTTATTTTACTTATTTACATTTCAAATGTTATCCTATCCCCCTTTCAGGTTTCCCCTCCACAAATTCCCTATTCCATCCTCCTCCCCCCTACTTCTATGAGGGTGAGCCCTACCCACCCACAGAACATAGACTTTCAATATTGACTTGTCATTATTTCTCATATATAGGTATCAAATTACTGTATTTTTAATTGGACTGGATTCAAATGTTTGATTTTTAAATTTAGTATTTTATTTACTCACTCATTTTTTTTTTAATTTTGTTGAATGAATTTTGGCAACAGTCTCTGAAATGACCCAAAATATACTTCTGCCATTTTGCAAATGTTTATGTGATGTAATATTCTCAGCACTGATGATTATAAAATAAAAATAAAAATCAACTCTGAAGAATACTGAAGATGTTTCATGTCCTGCAATATCAAATATCTTACCAAGATTTAATTCTTTCTCTTACAATGAGATAGTACCTGAATCTCTTTAATATACAGGTTTGTTTTATATTTAATATATTTGTATTAAAAGAATTATTTATAAGTGTATTTCTTAATAATTTATTATGAGTCAATGTTTGATTTATATAACTACTTTACATACATGGAGTCATGCAAAAATTTCTCCAGGGAAAGAGGCCATGAATAGAACAAGAAGCCCTGGCTTAGATGGCCCTTTTTTGTTAACAAGCCTGCCTGGTTAAGAAATCATGTTCCTTTGTGTGACAATGATTATTGCATTGACACATTTTAGAGGGGCATATTATACAGATTGCAATCAAATTAGAATTATTGAAATTACTTATTTGCCAGGAAAAAATCAGAAGATATAGTTTCTCTCATATGAAATGAATTATTAACTAAATTGACAAAACAGGAGTCTTTAGTGTCTGGAATCTTTTTCAGGGGGCAAGAGGCGCTGCTGTTGTTTTGTTTTGAGAAAATCTCTCTATGTAACCCCATCAGAACTCCACTGTAAGAATCTCCAACCCTAACCTCCTGCGTGCTAGAACTTCAGGTATGCACCACCACACCAGCTGATTAGCCTTGGGATGTGGAGGGATGGCGCTCTGTGACCACTGGGTAGGTGAGAAAAGCCATATCATTTGATTCTCTTTGCTTCGGTTTCCCAAGAGAAGTACTTGTGTTCAATGTCTCTCCCTCCATCAGCTGGAAGGCACGGGAATGCGAAGATAAACATGGCAGATGGGTTTCAAGCATGGGTGCTTTTTATGTAATCATGTTACCATAACTGCTCAGGTGAGAGCTCAAAAGAAGCAGGGATACTGGAATCAAAAGGATGCTTATGTGAGAGTCAGCAGTCTTTACTAACCCCTTGCTTTGCACCTACCTACCTACTTCACTTCCCAGCTGAGAGTCTTCAAGGCTGGCAAAAAGCTCAGTGACTTGTTCCATAAGTTCTAGGAAGTGAGCACTGTTGGGTTTTCGTTTGTTTTGTATTTTTGCTTTTCTTACTTTTTTTTTTTTTTTTTTTTTTTTTTGCCTTTTATTGAAAATGGATTTCTTTTTCTTATAATATATCCTAGTCATGGTTTCCTTTTCCTCTGCTCCTCCCCATTCCTCTCTACCTGTCTTCCCATCCAAACCCAACCCTTTCTGTCTCTCATTAGAAAACAGGCGTCTAAGGGATGAAAATAAATATAAATAAAATAAAAGTTAACACATTGGAATTGGACAAAACAAAGAGAAGGGAAAGAACCCGAGAGTTGGCACAAGAGTTGGCCATCCACTCATTTGCAGGCTCAGGAATCCCATAAGAACACTAAACTGGAAGCCATAATAATACACAAAGAACCTGATTCAGACCCGGGCAGGCCCTGAACACACTACCTCAGCTTCTGATGTGAGCTGTGCTCATGTTGATATAGACAGCCTTGTTTCCTTGGTGTCCTCTGTCCCTTCTGCTTCTTACACTCTGTCTGCCTCTCCTGTGGTGTTCACCAAGCCTTGAAGGGAGGCATTTGATAAAGACTTCCCATTGAGGGCTGTTTCAGGGTCTCTTACTCTTTGCATAATATCTGGCTATGGGTCTCTATATTTGTTCCCACCTGCTTCAGAAAGAAGCTTCTCTGATAGTAGTAGATGAGTAAGAATCTGATCTATGACTATAGGAGAAAGTGAAGTGGGAAGGAAGGAAGGAAGGGAGGGAGGGAGGGAGGGAGGGGGAGGGAGGGAGGGAGGAAGGAAGGAAGGAAGGAAGGAAGGAAGGAAGGAAGGAAGGAAGGAAGGAAGGAGGAAAGAAGAAGAGAGGGAGGGAAAGAGGGAGAGAGAAAGGAAAGAAAACCTTCTGGATTCCTTCTCTAAGGCAAGTCAAAAAAGAAAACCAATCACATAGCTACACTCCATGTCTGACTCACCAAACTCAGTAGTGAAGGAGACGGTCATCAAACTAGAAGCATACCCAGTTAATTCTGGGCACCTGCTTGTCTGCCCATGAATGAATCCTGCCGAATTGTCATTAAGCAGACTCCCCCAGACCTTCACCTGGAGTCTCTGCTTCTGATATGACCTGGAATTCACACAGGACTCCATGTCAGCTCTGCCCATCATCAGGAAAGCATCCATTACTTTTCGCATGGCCTCTAGCTCTATGGTAGCCAGTATGATCCAGCAGCCATAAATTCCAAACACAGCTAAATGTTGACCTAGTTCTAAGGCCAGCTGACGGTGGCTTCGCCTTTGGGAGTCAGCCATACTCCTGAGTACTCTCCGCTAACCGAGTGCCACCTTGCCTTTCTCCTCCACATCATCATTATAATTAATAAGCAACAATATCATCCCTCGTGGTTATATGCTCATTAGGTGTTAACTGGCCTTAGCATCATTATCTCATTAAGCCTTTCCAGCTAAATTACTTTATCAGCTTCCCTCCAAAGGGGGTCTGTGCTGTCTGCTTGCAAGGAATCCTGAGCACAAGCAGAGGAAAGCAAAAGGGGAAACCACGGGCATTTACGACAGTTTGCAGCGTGAACAGTTTTTTCAATTAATATTGCGTCTACTACTTTACATTGCTATAAATCCTCTCAGTTAAGTGTTTCAAACAATATGCAAAAGCTTTGTAACTTAAGGCAACCATTTTTATGGATGGGGAAAATGTTGTAGAAAAATGTATTATAAAGTATTTACAGCGGTTTAAACTTCCTCCCTCCTCCCTATTATACATCTATTTGGATAATTGATCTCTCCATCTTCTCTGTGTTGGTGAATTTGGAGATCTGATATTAAAGGCTGTGAAGGGGCTTGTTCACATATCCCTGCTTCCGTTACTCTAGATGTGATCTTTTAAGTTCCCTGATAATGCTTGCCTTTTCTTTCCATTAATAGCAATCATTTTATAACTCAGCCTCTTACAAAGGGAGGTGAAGAACAGTCTACTCATAAGTGAATGGAGAATACAGACTAATGCGTTCCTCCTGATGTGCTTTCATTCCTAAAGAATGACACCGCTCCATCTATTGTTCTCGCCTTTTCCTGGGAACCATGAACTGCTTTGGTCTTCTCCTCCGTTATTTTCTAGCTTGTGCACCTTCCCTAGAGGTTGCTGGGTCGCCATGCAGAGTCTGAACTTGTCCTTTTACAGCCTCTTAGTCACACTTGGCTTCCCGTTCCAATTCCCCCCCCCCATTGCCTCCCCAATCCTTAATCATCTCCCATGTAATTCGTCATTCATTCTCACTTTCCCAAGTAATTTTCCCTTCTAAATATCTTATTATTTCATTCTCCTTCTTGCACACATCCTTCAAATTCGATTGTTCATTTGATTTTCTCACAAATTGGACCATCTTACAGGACAGGCAGCCTTCCCTCTGCTCTATTTGTCTTCTTCCTCTGCCTCCCTCTCTACCTGATAAATTCTTTATTTCCATCTGAGCAAGCTAGGGGTTGAAATGATACAGGTAAATCTCTTCATCTCCTTTGGTTTATTTACTTAATTGTCGAAACTCAATTATCATTTTAGGGAGAAAAAAAATGGAGACTCGTGACTCAAAAGTCTCTCCCACAAAAACAATCGAGAATCATTTGTTTTGTTTTGTTTTAGATCTCGTCAGGGGCAATAAAGAAAATTCGTCCCCATCCCCAGATAAAATATTATAAAATAGCACTGCTCTAAGATAAATCAGCCATTTTTTTTCTTCTTCTCTGGGGCTGAAGCCCAGCATAGCATCCAAAAGTTGCTCCTGCCATAACCCTTTCCTCTCCTGGGTTGAAAACCGAGCCCTACACACAGATCTCGTTTCCTCACATTTTCCAGTCTTGTCCACTGTTTTCTTGGAATAACATTTAGCTTTCCAGTTTTCAGGTTTTACGAAGTCCACTGGCTTTGAGGGCCCTGACGTCCTTTATATTTTCCTATCATTTGTTTGTTTGTTTATCTGTTTGAAGTTTCAGGAAATGTTGTTTTTACCCCGAAGACATTCATTATTCTCCTTTTATTATTTTCTCAGCCTCCCTAGCCTCCGGCTCTCATCCTTTTGCAGTAAATGTGTCCCTCTATCGGATTTCTGTCAGGAGCAAAAGGTCCACTTTTTCATTTGTGGTCCTTGTCACATTCTCTTGGTCCTTTGCATTCTCCTTAGCTGTCCCTTAACTGCTGATTTTATTCAATGTACACCCTGTATTTAAGCCTGATCATCCTTTGCAGTTGGTATGCCTGCTGAATTTCCCCCACCCTAGTGCTTGACTAGTCAAGGGGCAGCCAAATTGTTCCCATGATGCCCCTGAATGCAGGTAAGGGAAAGACACCATGATCATGTGTTTCATTAGCCATAACACCACGATGATGGGATTAAACACCCTAGAAAGAGGACAGACTCAGTGTGTTATGCTTATAGAAAGAACTGCAGCAATTTCCCAAATTCCATCTCTTTATTGAACTTCTCTGGAAATGGTGCTTATTTTTCAAGGTTATTGATCTTTCCTTTCCATCACAGGTATATAAAGTCCTTATACGAGAATGAGTTTACTGGATTTTAAGCACAGAAACCTGGCCTGTATTTCTCACCCACCTGGCTTCCTTTTACTGTAAACTGGCAATAGGTATAGACTCCCTGGGTTGAGGGAAAACCAGCATTTTGCATGAATTAACCGAATATGTGTTTCTTTGAAAAGACCCCAGCTTCCTCAAGTTCATCCTTTTTTAAAATAATCCAAATTATCTAGTGTTATTGCTACAATATGACCCTTTTCTCCCTCAATTTTCTATTACAATTCACACACGATTTCTCTTGAGGGTACGATAGAGTCTAATTTTCTTCATTATTCAATTTGGTTCCTGTTAAGTGAGACAGGCATTCACTGACAAGAAGAACATTTAAATTTTGGCAAATAAGTTCATTAGTATTCAGAAAGCCTTGCAACCCTCATATTTAATAAACCTTTCCATTACAGAGTAAGAAATCATGGAAAATAGTCAAACAAATTAGCAATGGGGGCCACCAAGAGAGTACATTCAACCCTAATAAGGAGATGTCTCAGTTTTATCGGTTTTCTGTCAATCATTAAAACAAGAAAGATGAAACTTGCAATTATATACAAGGAAACATAGCTCCTAATTCTTTCATTCTACCTGAAGCATAAGAGTTTTAATTGCTTGGAAAAATAAGATTTTTCTTTTCTCTTGAAGGATAAAGAAAACATATACAAGTTGCTTTAAGGTCAATGGCTGGAACTAGAACACATCAGACCATATGTTTAGCCTTCGTAGGGCTAATATTCAAATACTTGGAGCTTTCACACAAGCCTTCACACTTGGAATAGTAAGACATGCTAAGCAGATTGTTCTCCTTTTCACTAGAGTGGTTAGAATTATATGGGTTTACTGATTCCACTTCTGCATAAAGGGAGGAATGCTGCCCTACAATATTTGAAAATTAGCTGGCATATTTAACCAGCCACAAAACCAACTTGGGTTACCTGTGACTGTCTCAAAAAGTAAACAATTTTAGTTAAAATTTTTTTCATTACATACATACATGTGTGTATGTATTGTATAAAGTTTTTTGAGACATGGTTTCTTTGTGTAACAGAGCACTGTTCTTCTCTCACTTTGTCTACCAGGCTGGCCTCCAACTCACAGAGATCCACCTGCCTCTGTCTCCTGAGTTCTGAGATTAAAGACATGCATCACCATGCCCCACCTATCATAAAATATATTTAATCATGTTCTTTTCCCTCCCTCCAATCCCACCCATGGTCCTCTCCACCCCCATCCACTCAATCTTCTGTTCTTTCTCAAAAAACAAACAAACAAACATCATCATCATCACAACAACAACAACAAGCAGAAAACAAGACAAAACCGAAAGGGTACAATAGGCATTTATTCCAATATATATCTTGAATATGTTAATTATTAAGTTGATTTGTAATTCATTTATCTTGACCCCTTGTTTTTCTAAATTTTTAACCAAAAAGTGTTTCTCATGAATTTCATACTCTCTTTAATACATTTGTCATGTAGAAAATAAATACTAACATATGCCTACTTAAAGAAAGGCAACAGAGATAGGTAGAGCCCTTAGTCATAGGTAAGTGTAGACATTAGGAGGTAGTTATTCCTTGACCTGAACTGAAAAGGAAACTTCAAAGTCAAGAGTCATCACTTTACCACTTAAGTCATAAATTGGAATGTCTAGAGTCATTCCCTATAATAAAAATACTCAAATCCAATAGTATATGTCAGTGCTCTGCAATTTGAAATTCCATTGTTTTGTGTCTTATATGTACTGGACTCAGAGATAAGTATTCAGTAGATTTGTTGATAATGAAAGAGATAGAAATGATTAATTTTTAAAAGGATTTCCAATGAGGCCAGACTGAGCTCATGGCACCATTTCTGTCTGATTATTGTTTGTCCATTCCTTTTTAAGGAAGCGGCAAGCTACGGGGATGATACACAGAAACATTCTCTCTCCTTGGTTAAAGATGGGATGCAGCGAGTATTCATTGTTCTTCCCAGGATGGAGGGTTGTCCTATACACATCTCAGAAATAAAATGTCTCTCTTCCTTATACCTGGAGTTCTTGTGGTAATCTGGAGAGATACAACAGGATCCCTCCAAAGAAAATGCCAGAAGACCCTCTGTGTCAAGTTTATCATGTATCTCCAAACCTAAAGCATACCTGATGCATAGTGCATATCACAGGCTCAATAGGGATGGGAATAAGGAAAGAACAGGAAGAAAGTCAGGCAGCATGGATGACAGGGGACTCAGAGATAGTATCTTCTTAATTCCAGAGAAGAACCTGATGTGTGTTTTAAAACTTGCTAAAACACACCCTCCCTCAAAAAGTAAAATGTCTATGTAACTGTTAAAAATACATGACCTAACAACCAAAGGGAAGGTATTTTGAAATTGGCCACTGTAGCCTGGGGCTTGATGTTAAAAGCCTGGCAGAACTAGAAGAGGTTTAAAGTCATTTAGGAGACATCCATAGAGGATGGGAAATGGCTTGTCTACAGTCACATAGCTTTTTAGTATTATTTTTTAAAAGGGACTAAAACCAAGGTATCGAAGTTTCATACTGTAGTTTCCTACATAGAATAGAGGTAATTCATTTGAGTTTCTCTGAACTCTCCATCCCTCTTTTTGTTTTCTGGTCTAAGTCATTTAATATTTCCCTCCCTAGAAGCCCTGCCAATCCCAGGAACTTCCCTGACATCCCAGGAGTTTTCAAGCTTGCTAAAGAAAAGCAGTCCAGGTTCAAGAGTGTGTATAAAATGTAGGCTTAGAGCACAGCCATGGCCACGACTGTGGCATTAGGAATTCTCCCACTGGCTAGAGGCTGCGCTCAAAAACATGTCTGTGGCTACATACATATGACAGCCAGTTTTCTACAGGGACATTCAGTTGTAAAGATCCATGGAAAAGGAATTATGTTTACCTGCTGCTAGTCTCTGCAGGGTCTATGCTGTACTTAGCTGGTTGATGGGTTGCCCAATATGACCAATGGCTCCGTGTTTTGTGATGTTTTGCATGTTCCATAATTCCCTCTTCTACAAATAACTAGCAATGTCATGTTTCAGCCAAATATTTTTAGAGTTCAGTATCACCCTGTGACTCCATTGATCTAATTAGCTCAATATGCAATGTCACCACTTGGTGAATAAACAAAAAGTTCGAGGGTGTTTCAAGTACTCTTATCATTGACCTTTATCATACAAGAGCATTACTACCAATATCTTCCAGGTCAAGAGTGCAGACCCACAGTGCAGAGAAGTAATACAGTGACTAATGAGTTGGTCTCTTACTAAAGAACAAGAGCTAAGTAGGAGAATCATAGAATACTTAGCCTTGTCTCTGGGTCCTAATTCAGCAGGAACACCAGAATACGTATCCCAGTAGGGACAAAAAGAAGTCCTGCAGTAAAACAAGTTCACATTCCTCTATATTTTGATTGTTCCTTGGTTTCAACCTTTAAGGAATTATGAACCATCCGTCTCCCTTGCACGTAGTGTATTTTCTTCTTCTCTTTCTATGGATCTGACAGCACACTGTTGACTGTGAGTACTCTAAGAGGTCAGTGCTCCAATCTGTTGTCCGGTTGGTTCATCTCTGATCTGATCCTGATGACAGCCTCACTGGAATGAAGAAAACATAGAAGGAAAACTGTGTGTCATAAGACTGAATAGCCATCCATGAAGTCTTCCTGAAGTTGGTATCCAGGGACCAGTATTCAAGGAACTCCACAGCAGTGGGAAAGCAATATAGGAAGATGTTCTTCTATGAGTAGGTTTTCCTCTGATTCTCAGCAGCTGTAAATTATAAATCAAAGATTATAAAGTTAAGCCACAGCACAAGATCTTGGTAATCACACGGCCTAAACAAAGCCTGATGAAGAAATCATTGGTTTTTAAGTGAAGTGTGTGTGGTTTTTGTTTTGTTTTTTGTTTTTCAGATAATGGAGGAGCCTATAGTAACACAGAAAATATACCTTTGTTCCCTTACCAAATTTGCAGTACCAGGAATAAATAAAAAATAATAATTGCAATTAAATCCAAGCAAATCTGCATGTATAAGGTTCATAATAAATATAAATGAGCTAAGATAGGGCATAAGAGAAAAAGATTCCAGGAATGCAAAACTTGTGTGGAACATTATCTGGAGTTGATCCAAACAGAGTACTGATTGGACGAACTAAGAGCCAAATACATGCTAATATTTAGGAACAAACTTGGTTTTAAATCCCATTAAAAGTCAGAAGCACAGTTACCCAAGCCTTGTTCAATTCCTGGGCAAATGATAAGATTAGTTTCCAGAGTCATTAACAAAATAGGACAGAATGACTCTGGCTCTCAAAAGATCTAGATGAGGAATCTCATCTAGTTTGGAGCATAATCTACCAAAATCATCAAAGGCATTATACTATAGTGCTACCACTTCAGTACTGAGGAAAAGCACCAAATTCTTGCTCTGCCCACCTGTCCCTTTTCTCAAGTCCAGGAACCCAGAAGCCATGCTATGTTTAATTGTCCTCTTCAGTTTCTCTAACATGACAGATAGTAGTTGACTGGAAAGTTTTCCAATCACCAGATCTCCATTTTTCATAGTAGAGTATTATTAACAATTGGTTTCAGGGCCTGGTAGCACACACAATTAATGCCAGTAGTTGGGAGACAGAGGCAGGTGGATCTCTGTGAGTTCAAGGCCAGCCTAGTCTACTCAATAGCTTCCAGGCCAGCCAGGACCACATACAGAGATTTTTGTCTCAAAACAAAACAAAACCAATAGTTGGTCAGGGTGATAGTTGAATGAGAACGGTCCCTACAGGCTCAAATGTTTCAATGATTGGTCCCTAATTGGTGGACCTGTTTTGGAAAGAATCAGGAGGTGTGGCTTATTTAAGATGTGTCACCAGGGGTGGTCTTTGAAATTTAAAAGCTCAAGTCATATCCCCTCTTCTTCTCTTCTCTCTCTCTCCCTCCAACTTGTGGATGAGGTGTAAGCTCTCAGCTACTGCTCCAGCAACGTGCCTGCCTGCTTCCATGCTCCCCATATGGTAGTCATGAACTCACCCTCTGAAACTGTAAGCAAGCCTCCAATTAAATGCTTACTTTTGTAAGTTCCCTTGGACATGGTGTTTCCTCACAGAAATAGAATAGTAACCAAGACAGTGACATGAACACTCCAATGACATGTTGACAATTTGTAAGTGGAGCTTGCACACATGAAAGTCTAGATTACCAGATTCTGAGAGGAAAAGTGATGGAAGAGATGAAGAGGCAAGGAAAGAAGTATGTCTTTAAACGATTCTTGTTTAATCTTATCACACCTACACAAAGTCTCCTCAGACATTTTGATTCCAGAAAACCAGAAGAGCTGTCAAGGTGAGAAAAAAAAAGTCCTGCTTTCAGAGCACCTAGAAGAGGTGGCTGCTTTAGAGTTGATTCTGAAGTGAAGCCTACAATCCCAGGTCCTCTTCTAGTGAAATGCCTCAATTTAAAAGCAAGCTAGCTAGAGAGTAATGGTTCAATCAGCATTACCCAGGGGCTGACTAAAAGCTAAAGCACAGCTAAGCCCAGATCTTCCAGATCCCAGCTCTCAGTAAGGCTCAACTAAACCCTTGTGAGCACAACACACAGCTTTTCTTGTAGACACAGACAGAAATATCATCCTTCTCAAACTCCAGAGCAGTGTATTGGTGTCCTCTGGCTATTCATTTTCCCTTCCTGGATAACAGGTTGTGGCCTGGCATGAAAATCTACATGCTAATAACTTCCTGGATGAATCTCAAATTCTGTGTGTAAGGATCATCCTAGTGAGGGCTGGAAGGTCTCTCTGAAAGGGACTTCTAGGGACATCATCTGAGCCCAAATATCACAAAACTGTATAAGCTAATCTTCCATCATGTGGTATGATCATAGGCAGGAGTGGACACTAAGATGCATGAAGAAAATGACCTCTGGTTGTAATATCTATTAAGACTGTGGCTATGTAGCTCAGTGGCTTCTAGTTCAAAGCCCTGGGCCCTATCCACTGCAATGAAAGGAAAGTAAGAGATGGACGAAGATGAAGAAGAAGGTGACAAGGAAGGAGGAGAGAAAGAAGATCATACTTAACCATGTAAAAAAGATATTCAAGGGCCGGGGGTGGGTGAATTTGGTTGGTAAGGGGCTTGCTGAGTAAACAAGAGGACCTGACCGAGTTTAGAAACCTATCACTCATGTCAAAACCAAGAACAGTGGCACATGTCTAATCCCAGTGCTCCAGGGGCCTTGCTGAATAAATAAGACGATGGAACTTTGTCTCAAAAAGTAAGAGGAAGAACAGTTTAAGGAGATACCCAACATCATCTCTAACCGCCAGACTCACCCACAGGCATGTGCACACACCCACACAGACACATACATACACCACAGAGAGAGAGAGAGGCAGAAGGAAGAGAGGGAGGAAGGATATCAACATTACAGAAGTGTAGGCAGCCATGTTTTAAGATAGCACCTGGGACAGTTGCAAAGTCGTATGACTAGCACCTGACAATGTAAGCAGCTGGCTTCCAGCGTGGCCAGCTCAGCTAAACTGGTAAACAAATCCTTTGTGCATGCATCGGCCTCGTGCCCCTCCCAAGCGGGCTTATGCTAATGAGGTATTGGCAGCTTAACCTATCCTGAGAGAACACATCACCCAGCCCGCCTTGGGCAGTTATATAAGCAGCTCATTTCTGCTGCTTGCGGTCCAGTCCCAGTCCCGTCCCCGTCCCATCCCCGTCCATGTCCATAAGTCAAGAGTCGTTCCTGCAATAAAGCTGACTGAGAAGGATCCGACCGTGTAGTGTCTTAATTGCTGGTCAAGGCGGATGTGACACAGAAGACTGTCATTGGGAAGGAACACAGATTAGTATCATATAAACAAACATATTCTAAATGACAACACTATTCAACCCCTCTGACTGGCAGAATCACGGTTGTCAGTCCTAAACCCGTATGCATGGGACTGTGATTTGGTGAGCCTGAGAAAAGTCTGAAATCTGTGCTTTTCACTCTCTCTTAGATGAATCTTGTGCAACCAATAACAGGTGGGCATTTGGACTGCACCACTTGAGTAGTGAGCTTTAAAGTTTGCTAATCATATCTTGATTTTTGAAGAAAAAAAAAAGCCCTAAAGAAGTGTGGATGCCTCATATCACATGTAAGTGAGTTATATGCCTCCCTGGGTCTTTATGACTATCAGATAGCATCCTCTTGGCAAAAGATAGGAAAATTGATTATATTAATAGCACTGGTTTATCAAATGCTTCATAAATGGCCAATACCAGCAATAGAGTAGAAATTTAACTCTGTGCCTTGACATGTCAGTGAGAACTGAAGACCAAAGATATGGCTGACAATATTGTGCTGATGTTATTATTGATTTTAAGCATCTTCCAAATGGAAGCCTAATGAAGCTAAATGACTTGACCCCGCCCACATCTAGGAAGCTGTGGGGAAGAAACAAATGCCCCTTCTCCAAATCATCTCTCTCATGGACTTGATATTTCTATCATTAGATTTGGAAACAAAAGAATAACAGTGATAACAGTCTGAGCACTTCCTGTTTTGCTCCAATGTCTCCGTTGAATACGAATTTTCTCATACTATCCTTACCAAAACTCTGCTGGGTGTTCACTTCTCCCAATATATTGAGGAAAACCTGAGGTAGACAAAGTTTAGGTCATTTGTTTCCAAAACCACACAACTGGAATTGATGAAATCAGAATTTGAATGGAGATGGCTAGCACTAAACCAGTTAAAGATTCAAACCGAGATGCCTACAGAGACAGTAATAAAAAATGTGAAGTGCCCCGCACCTGAGAAGTTTGTTTGTATACAAAAAAAAAAAAAAAGTCTATCTACCTCTTCTTTATCTATAGCAAAGTAGTAAATTCCCCTCTCCCCACACTCTTTCTGTTGGGGTTCATTTGGTTGGTTGGTTGGTTGGTTTGGTTGGTTGGTTGGTTGGTTGGTTGTTATGTGTTGGGAGAAGAAACCTCACTATAGAGCTCACAGTTGCTTGAACTTTCCTCTTTAGCCCAAGCTGGTCCCAAACTCATGATCCTCTGGCCTCCGCTTCCGGAGTACCTAGATCGTGGGAGTCTAGAGCTGCACCCAGCTCATAATCTTTCTTAACACAAAGCATTCAGAAATGTTAAATAGAAAATAGCATTTATCTCAGCGTTGGAAATGCTAACGGATGCAGAAGAAGTGGAAACCTGGAGAAAGTCCACTCTCTCAAAGGGGTTTTCAAAGGCATGGGAGGCAGCGTCATCGCCATGGTTACTGAGAAGCCAATAAAACAAGATTGTTACAATGTTTTAATTGTTTTTTGTTTTTAAAGATAAAGAAGAGTTGTACAAACCAAATTTGGCCTGCAGCAGCCATGACATCCACCCATTCTGTGTAACCAAGGTATAGGACCTGAGTCTGAAATGGTGGGAGGGAGGTGTAGCAGGACCTGAGGATTCTTTCTTCCACACCTCAGGGAAAGCCAACAGCCTGGTCGCTTTATATTGTTGAAGAAGGAAAGTGGATGAGATCAGCAGACATTTCTGGCAGTGCTGTGAAGGCAAACTAACTAGCAAAGATGGCTGAAAGAGTGATATCAAGGGAGCAGGAGGCAGCTGCTGCTGAGGGCCCCAAGCTGACACTTCAGGGATGGCCTTAACAGAATGAAATCGTGGCAGAGGTTCCCGCAAGGAAATGGAGGATCTGTACAAATCAAGAGGACTTGTACATACTCTCCCATGTAGCTAAAATATCACTTTATTTTTTTTTACAAAATGCTATTATCTTGAGAAAAAGGTTAACAAAAGTGAGAAAGAAAGCTAGGAAAGGGGGCGGAGCTTACAGGACAAATGTGTGGAGCTTGCCTTGGCATTTAGAAAGGAAAGAAAATGTTCTTGGCTAAGGAGGAGACAGCTTTAAAATTGTCTCCTAGAAAAATAAATGTGAATGAGAATTAAAACACACACACACACCGGAGGGGGGGGGTAAGGTATTAAGAAATTAAGAAGAAATGTGAGAAATCAGGAGGGAAAAAAACCAGGCAGTGAACAACAGTAAAGTCTCCCAAAGTCAGAGTCAATGCAGAGAGAAACCAGCCCGAGCATTTTTAAACCATGTTGTCATGAGGACACCACGGATGGAGATCGCTTTAACAGAGGCGGAACTCAAGAACACAGACCACAGTGGAGATATTTAGAACGAACACAACTAAAGGAGCCAAAATATAGGAAAGGATTTTGGTTACTGGAGACCAATGGGGAAAGATGAGTCTTGGAGATGTCAAAGAGGAAAATATGACAGGATTCTGGAATAGCCTCAAAGTGAAAAATAAGGCTTATTCTGTAGAAAAGAAATACAAGTCCTCTCTCCACAACTGCTTGAGGAGCAGCCCCGAGGAGAGCCAAAGATAACACCGAACCTGCATTCCAAGAGCATGAGGAAGAGGCTACAGTTACCAGAAAGCCCCAAAGGGAAGGAAGAGAAGATTGCAGTCTTCACCAGGCTTCCTTTTCATTGGCTACAGCATCACCCAAACCGGAATAAAATTTCAACAGAACCAACTTTTTTGCAGGGATAATCTTTCGACGGGATAGAATTCTGGGAGGGTTGCAGCAGGCAGGAAGAGAGAAGGAAAAATGAGTGATCGTCACTATCCACATGGCCCAGAGATTAAAAAGGACCACCACAAAAAAGTAAAGTCCTACTAAAAGCATCAAGTTGGACATTGCAAGGGAGCAAAATACCAAAAGGTGGGAAGAGACCATAATATTGAGTACAACAGGTACTAGCACTGACCACTCTGCTCCATGGCCCCTGGCATTTCCCCACTGTTTCCTATTTACATTCTACGATAAAGTCACTTCATTTTTCCAGAAACAAAAATTATGGTGCCTATGTAAAACCTTACCAAAAGAGACACAGAGATAAGACTTAATTGGATTTACATCATCTGTATTTTGTTTTAAGACTATCTTATCATATTGTCCACTTCTGAGCTCCAGTGATCCTCCGACCCCAGCCTTCAGAGTCTGTACATGCCAGGCCTGGACTCTGACTTGCACATTGTCCACTAAACAGACCACTGGACTCTGGTCCTGTCATTCATCTGAATGATTATAGAAAGCATGCTAACCCAGACTCTCCCATTTCCAATCAATATGTCATTTGAATGATCTTTCTACCTTTCTTTTCTTCTTTCTATTACTGAGACAGGGCTTCTCTGTGTGGCCCTGGCTGTCCTTGAACTAGCTCTGTAGACTATGCTGACCTTGAACTCATAGAGATCCAACTGCCTCTGCCTCCAAAGTTCTGGGATTAAAGATGCAGGCCACCATGCCAGCTCTGAAGGATCTTTCAAACATTATCATTTCATTATAGTACCACCTTTACTCAAGTCCTCTCAGTAAATTTCCTTGAATCTTAAGTAGAGATCAAACTGATTAGCACAGCCTTCAAAGCTCTTCAGGACCTGGCCTTGCTCACCCTCCAGGCCTCATCTCAAGTTCTCTTCCCTGCAGGTGATAATTCAGTGACTCCAGGTAGATTGAAGTCTCTGGAATGACCTTCTTTATCTCTCCTCCCGGCCTTTGCGTCTTTGGCCCTCATACATGCAATACTCTTCTCCCTGACCTCAGATCTTCCTTTTATGCAATATTGGCAACTGTTGTTCTCTTCCTTCAGGAAACTCAACAGTCTTTGCTGCAATCCTCTCTACCTGTTCTAAGATCTCCAAACCTCATCCACCATGAGATTCATGAGAAAAGATTCTGATTCTACCTCTACTGTCTTTGAGTTCTCTGTACCATTGCCTCTACAGATCATAGATACCTACACATTTGTCTTGAAACAGATAAATTCATTTGATAGAAAGGGGGGAACAGTGGTTACTAGGACAAATTCTCAGAAACCTGCTCCTATGTTTTTAAAAACAGGGTCTTCCTATGTAATCCGATGTTAACCTTTGATTTGTGATCCTCTTGCCTCAGCCTGCCATGTGCCGAGGTTAGGTGTGCCAGTACATCCATGTTTCAAAGTGTCTATTTTTGTAAAAAAAAATATTAACTATATTTTATTTGTGCATTTGTATTTATTCTATATCGTGTCTTTACTTTATTGTGTATTCAGAGTCCAGGATGATGGTGCACACCTTTAATCCCAGCACTTCAGAGGCAGAGGCAGTTGGATCTCTGTGAGTTCAAGGCTAGCCTGGTCTACAGAGCTAGTTCTAAGACAGCCAATGCTACATAGAGAAACTCCCAAAACAAAACGACAAAGACAACAACAAAAAGCATGTGGTGTTTGCCTGCATGTGCGTTTGTACACCACATGAGTGCTTCATGCCCTCAGATGCCAGGCAAGGGTATTAGATCCCCTGGAATTTGGTTAACACACAGTTGAGAGCTGCCATGTAAGCACTGGGATGGAAGCCCTGCTCTTCTGGAAGACCAACCAATGCTCTTAATTACGGAGTCATCTCTCCTGGCTCTAAAGTCCCTATTCTTGATTTACCTTCCATTGCCAAGGATTCTTTTCTTAGAGATTTCAAACACTCACTAACATTTTGTAGAACATGTACTCCGTATGCCTCCTGTGGTCTGAATTACATGTAATTCCAGAAGCAAAACTAGGCTTTTGCCCTAGTGTAGAGAATGAATCTTTCATGTTTGCCACCTTGCCATAATCCACAACCTTTTTAAAGGATCCTTGACAGCCTACTAAAGAGTTGGAAATTATCATCTGGCTCTACAAGACCTCAAAGGTCTTTGTAATTGAGATTGAATTTGTTATCATCATTCTAGGGTATAGCTTAATAGCTGACATAGAAGAATGGGCTTAAATTATATGAATGAGTGAACACATAAACAATCAAAGCAAACCAAGTCTTGGAATAAGCTTTAGAATCTGGCTGGGCAACATGGTACACACCTTTAATCAGGTCACTCTGGAAGAAGAGGCAGAAGGAATTTCTCAATTCAAGGACAAAGCAAGTTCCAGGATACCCAGGGTTGTTACACACAGAAACCCTGCCTCAAAACCAAAAACCAACCAACCAACCAAACAAACAAACAAACAAACAAAGCAAAAGCTTTACAAACTGGCTCAGAGTTTCAGAAGGGATCTCCATCACTACACAGACAATCCAGTGACACAGTTCCTAAGGTATCAGCCCTTTAGAAACACACACACACACACACACACACACACACACACACTCACACAAACACACACACCAGAAGCCAGAGTCTATAAGATACAGAGTCAGTGCAAAGAGAAGCAGGATCTAATTTAGATGGCACCAGACCAGCTTTTTCAATGACCTAAGGTCCAGCAGAACATTGTATTACATACAGACTGGAATGGCTTCATCTGGCCCCTACAGTCTCTACTTGCTCATTGAGGCAAACCATAGACTGCATTTATCAGAAGGTAAATAGGTAGACAGACTGATAAAGTATCCACCACACACTTTCAGAATCTTCTAAGAAAACTCTTTGGTGACATCCCATATCAATAGTAGCAATGAATAAATGTCCAACTGAACAAGGGTATTTGGCTAGCTCCAACACCTTTCAAAGTTAGAAACAAAACTCCAAAATCAGCAGAAATATCTAAACAGCATCATTTCACACACATACACTTTGAAGTTTACTTGCTGCCAACTTGTTAGTTATTTAAATAAACATTATTTCTGCCACATGCCTTAGCACCAAATAGTACCTTGCAGTCAGTTTAAAAACCTTTATCAAAGTTGGAGTACAGTATTATTTTGACACTAGACAGTCCTTTGCTTTTGTGCAGAATCACTGTGTTGCCTGAACAGCGTATGATTTTGCTTTTGTGCAGACAATCAGCAGGTCATTAGTGTACCATACAAGTCGCCCTGGACTCAGGATGGAACCCTGGGGGACTGAAGCCATAATAGACTGGAGAGTAGATACAGTGTAGCTGACAGTTACCCCTGATGGCAGTTAAAAGGTATGATTGCAACCACATGACAGCTTAATACAACAGATCCCTGAGCTGTTCACATGGCAAATTCTGATTAATGGTATCAATAATCATTGTGAATTTTAAGTTCTGTGAAGCACTCCATTTCATCCTACCAGCAGAGCATAAAACCACACAATGACTTGCTTATTTATTAAATAAAATGTTTTATCATGATTTTGCTACCATTGGTTTTACATATTGGTTAACACAAGTTTACTCAGACAGAGGAGGTTAAAGAGTTTTGCTGAATATTTAGAAGCCTCAGAATAAAATTCTTGAGTATGAGTTATACTGAAAGTCTATATATGAACTGGAATTTTCCACCTTTACATACACATAAGAATACACACACACACACACACACACACACACACACACACACACACAGAGGAGTCTATTTCACTCTCTCCACATCTGGTAATGATATGGGCATAATGAAAAGATTTCAAATTCCCCCCAGAAAGCCCTTAGGCTACAAGCATCCTACATCTAATAAACCCATCTTAGATAGATCTCCCATATGGCAAAGCCCTGTTTTGTTTTATTCCAACAAATTGGTTCATGGATTCCTCTCACAGCTGTTGCTACTATTGTTTATGATATATTGAATCCTGGCAATGCTCCAGAGGTCAATGTGTAACAGATTTAGGATATCCCATCACTGAGTTGTGTACGTATAAAGTGATGTCACCTGTGAGGATGCCGGGACACCCAGGAAATGTAAGGGTGGGATACATAAGAACCATTCAACTAATGGAGCTAGGAGACAAAGAAACCCAATCACCGTTATCAGGACACTTAGTACTAGAAGAGAACTCAAAGTTGGTTTCTAAGCCAGATTATACTTTTATTTCTGAGAATTTCCTCTTCGTTATTCCCCACCTCAGTTTGGTTTGACACGAGAAACATTGGTATCCCTGCACTAGAATTGAAAAGGGGGTGCTATGGCCATGGGGAACCATCATACTGGGGTAGGAAACTGGGAGGCTATCTAAGACAGCTTTTCCCTGTTGCTACAACATTCAGAAAGTTTACCATATATACCCTATGAACACTACCAATCTGTAAAAGAAAAACCATGCTTTTCTTAACTATGACTTCAGTTCATTGGCTTTGTATATATGGGAATTTTCCTTCTTAATTTATGGCCTCCATATATAACAATTACTTTTTTTGTTTTCCCCATGTCATGCCTAGAATTAGTATATCTTGTTCATATGCTAAAATATAAGCAAATAAGTTCAACTAAATGCTTCAAAAATAAAGCCTGCCTACTAGTGAACCTATAGACTTAATTCATCTGTTGAAAACAACTTTGCAGCCATCACCAAGAAATGTATCTGGAATTACAAATCAGGGATATTAGCAAACTATTAGTCATTGTTATCTGTATCTAGATATACTCTGAATGAATTCATCTGATGTGTCTGCATGAGTCCCATAGACAGAGTCCCACAACACTTTGAGTTGGACAACACCATCATTAGGCTTTCAGAGGTTTCCTTCTACTGTTTTCACATATCCTTCCTATCCCCCTTCTGATCTCCAACAAGCTCTTTATAGAAACTAGAAGAAAACAGGCTACCTATTCTGTATTGATCAAAGCATCCTGTTAGCAGTGGAGGGGCTAACTCTGCCTCCCTTCCCTCTTCCCATGATCTTTCTTTTATAGCTATGCTCCCCCTCCCATGTTTCCTTCTGGAATTTCCCCACCTCCATGTTTTGAGTATTAATTGTAAAGCTTTCATTTTCTATGCTCTAAGGAAAAAGAGAATGGATTTTAACATAGAGGATGGGATCAGGAGAGCAAGAGACTGAAAAAATAAGAACTCAGAAGCCCCTCAGTCTATAACTCTCAGCTTCTCTTCGTGTGAGAGCCAGACATGGCTGCTCGTTCTAGAAAGGCTAAAATGGAAAAGACAGTGGAGGAGAGAGCCTTCTAGAGAGAGGATCCCCTTGGGTCTTCCCAACTCTCCCCACAACTTATTTCCAGTAGCCCTCGATCTCCTGGATGGATTGCATCTATTGGAAAATTTTAAAGTACATATGAGGGATAAGATGATATGAAGTAAAATCCCACTTACAAAACCAAAACCAAAACATCACCACCACCACCACATACACACCCAGACACACACAGTTCCCCAGGGCCTCTTCATTCATTGCATTTTCCATTGTACTCCGCCCACTCTTCCAGGCCAACACATACCACCAAGTCCACCTCACACCTGAACTTCTGGTTGAGCCAGAAGAGCACTGGAAGTTTGGGGGCAGGGCCAGGTGCCCAACAGGGCCTGATGGAGTAGGCACACCCACCATCTTTGCAGTGCCCGAAACCCACGGCCTCTACAGCCAGCTCTGGAAAGTTGGGTAGGAAGGCCAGCCAGGAAGGCCAGAGGCAACTTGGGTTGGTACTAGGCAGGATCTCACTCATCTTCCAGCATCTCTGGTCCAGGCTGCGTCATTAGAAGGTACCAGAATATCCTAATTCCAACTTCCAGTTAAACCAGAACCTGGGTATTTAGAGGAGGAGTGAAGAATGTGACCAGCCAGGAGTAGGGACAGTTCTACCACAGTTCTGCTCACTGTTTCCAAACATGATACAAACCATCTAAGAGTGTTTGTGGACGAAACACTAAGAAATTCTGTTTTAAAAGATCTTCCATTCTAGTCTTTGATATGAACAGTCAATGATGTCTGTCATTTGTTGAACACTTCCTACACACAGGCTACATTCTGTGTAGTAAGTCACTTAATCCTAACAACCACCCAATGCAGTAGGGAACTGTAATTATCTCTCCTTTAACATACTTTACAACTGAAACTCGGAAGAGTAAAATAACTTAATTCCAGCTAAAAAAAAAAAAAAAAAAAAAAAAAAAAAAAAAAAAAAAACAGGTGAAGAATTAAGGTGACTCTCCCCATGTTTACCCAAATTGTATAGAAAGTCAAAATTCTATACCTTTGAAAACATTCTTGCTGGCTAGGATTGGAACGATCGTTTACCTTGTTTGGTCAAAGAGTAGAAGAACTGAGTAGCAGGAGGGTGCATAGTTTACCTCTGTGCTGCCTGAGGCCAGAGGTAGATGGAATAAATCAGATAAGCAAGTGGCAGAGAGAATCCACTTTCAAAATGGAATTGGAGGGGACAGGCGAGTGAATGTGCATTCTTGGCTCAGTCTCCCTCACAGCTGTTTTTCTCAGGGCTAACACATCTTCTTCTCTTGCAGGGGTAACCAAAAGATGGAATAGGAGGAGTGACATAAGATGAGTTAGCCTAGACTCTTCCTAATGTAATCCAAGTGACCTGGGTTTGATCTCCAGAACCCACCTAAGGGTGGAAAGAGAGAATGGACTCCAGAAATTTGTCCTTTGACCTCTGCATATAAACCATGGGACAAGCCCCACACTCACACATCACACAAGCGAACATGTACGCTAGTAAAAATAAATAAATAAATAAATAAATAAATAAATAAATAAATGATTTTTTTAAATAATAAAGATACTGATAATATAACCACCATGACTTCAGTCATAGCTCCAAACAGATAAATGTTAATAGACCGTGTGTTAATATCACCCACCTAGTTCTCAATTTTCCAGGAATCATTTTTCTGAGAGGTGCACACTTGAGCCAAGGAGAAACATAATAAAAATTTCTGAGAACTTTGAAAAGTAATCAATGAGGACAGAGTCAACAGTACTTTTTTTAATTAAATGTCTTTATTTTTAAATGTCATTTACTGTGTGTGTGTGTGTGTGTGTGTGTGTGTGTGTGTGTGTGTGTCTGTGTGTGTGTCTGTGTGTGTCTGTGTCCCATGCTACCTGTGTAGAGGACTAACAACAGATTCTGGAAGCTGGATCTCTCCTTTTGCCTCCAGGGACCAGGAGATCAAACTCAAGTCACCACATTTGACAGAAAGCCTGTCAACCACTGAGCAGTCTCAGCCATTTGTAAGCTCTGAAGCTTTCTTCTTTTACAGAACTCCAAAATTGAGAATAAACAAATTTGATTCCAAATATTCACCTGTTTTAAAGTATGCTCCAATAGCATTCTGGCAAGTTATTTATTCAAAACAACATTTTTAAAAGTCTACATGGCTCCTAGATCTTAAAACAATAACACTTGTAATTTTATAGTAGTAGCAATAATAAATGTAATTGATGATTTAGCATATAGCAACCAAAACAAAAAAACACAGTCAGGGGCCTGAGGTTATATTACCTACAGAGTGAGACAGCTCTTTTTTTCACTTTACATCCCACTCACTGCCCCTCCTCCTGGTCACTCCCTCTCACAATCCTTGCCCCCATACCCTCTTCCCTCCCGCTAGATATCCTCCACCATGGCACATCAAGTCTCTGCAGAACTAGGTGCATCCGTTCTCACTGAGGTCAAACAGGACAGCCCAGCTTAGAAGAACATATCCCATGGACAGACAACAACTTTTGGGATAGTCCCCATTCCAATTGTTCAGGACCTACATGAAGACAAAATTGCACATCTGCTACATATGTGCGGGGAGGCCTAGGTCCAGCCCATGTATGCTCTTTGGTTGATGGTTCAGACTCTGAGAGCCCCAAAGGTCCAGGATACTTGACTCTGTTGGTCTTTCTATAGAGTTCCTATATCCACTTTGGGGCTATAGTCCATCCCCCTACTCTTCCATCAGAGTCCCCAATCTCCATCCACTGTTTGACTGTGGATGTCTGTCTGTCTGAGTCAGCTGCCGGGTGGAGCTTCTCAGAGGACAACTTGCTCCTGTCTGCAAGCATAACTGAATATCATTAATATTGTCAGGGGCTGGTGCTTGCCTGTGGGTGGGATCGGTTACAAGTTGGGCTGGTTATTGGTTGGCCATTCCCTCAATCTCTGCTCCATCCCCCACTCCTGCATGTCTTGTAGGTAGGATAAATTTTGGGTCGAAGGTTTTGTAGGTGGGTTTGTGTCCCTATCACCCCACTGGGGTTCCTTCATGGCTACAAGAGGTGGCCTCTTCAGGATCCATACCCCTAATGCTGGGAGTCATAACTAAGGTTACCCCCATTGATTCTTGGACACCTCCCTTATACCAGATCTCTGTTTGGTCTTAGAGATACTCCCACCTCCCCAGCCCTGTCAGTTTCAGATTTCCATTCATTCCCATGGCCATCTGGCCATCTCTCTTGTCCCTTCCCGCACCTGATACTGAACATCCCCATTTCCCTCTCCATCCCCTCTCCCACCCAGTCCCCTCCCTCCATTTGCTTCCTAAGACTGTTTTATTCCTCCTTCTAAGTGAGATTCAAGCATCCTTGCTTGTGCCTTCCCTGTTGTTTAGCTTCTTCGGGTCTGTGGAGTATAGCATGGGTAGCCTGTATTTCATGGCTAATATCCACTTACAAGTGAGTACATACCTTTTGGAACTAGGTTACCTCATTCTGGATGGTGTTCTCATGTTCCATGGATTTGCCTGCAAAATTCATGATGTCTTTGTTTTTAATAGCTGAATACTATTCCATTGTGAAAACATACCACTTTCTCTTTATCCATTCTTCAGTTGAGGGACATCTAGGTTGTTTCAAGTTTCTGGCTATTATGAAAAAAGTTGCTATGAGCATAGTTGAGCAAGTGTCTTTGTGGGATGGTAGAGCATCTTCTGGGTAGATGCCCAGGAGTGTTATAACTGGGTTTTCAGGTAGAACTATTCCCAGATTTCTGAGACTGCCAAACTGATTTCCAAAATGGTTGTATAAGTTTGCATGCTCACCAGCAATGGAGGAGTGTTCCCCTTGTGAGCTGGCTCACATGGAGATCAAATGTTACAAAGATATAGGTCTAGTTGTTCCGTGTACTGATTTATCACTACTTACTGAATGTCTGCTATGTGGGAGCTACTAGGAGATGAAGATGCAATGAGCATGGAGTATCATAGTCCCAGAATATGTTAGCGAGAGGCCATGCCTGCCCAGAAGAAACTTACAGTCTAGTATCCTATGCATTCTTTAAGATCCATCTGACTCATCTCAAAGTGCACAGCCCGAGGGAATGATACATGGAAAGATAAGTGCTGAGAAGAAGGTTGCAAAGGGTCCAATACAATGCCACTATGAGGAAGATTGTCAGAAATGTAGAATAACTAATCAAGACAGCAGCATGGTTCCCTGTTCCAAGCTGGGTGTTGAGGATAGTTCAGTGGGATGAACATAAAGGCACTATTGCTAAGAATTCAGTCTGTGTCACCTACGTCCAAGTCACTGCCAAGTTCATGAAAATGCTGTCAAGGTTGCTATATGTTTTCTATGGCATTTACAACATCTCTTGCCAACTTACAGTGTGGGTGGAAACCATACAAAATGTGGTGGTTTTATAGGGTTGAAACCTGAAGGAAAGCAAAATGTGGTGGTTTGAGCTGTATTTTTCTTGGAGTTCTTTTTTTAGCTACTCAGGCATTAAAATCCAGAGACAAGCTTGGGAGGTCCAAACCTGCAACAATAAAACATTTTCACACTATCCTTTCAGTAACCACATGGGGGAGGTGGCCAAGAGAGGCTACACAAGCTTGTTTGAGTGTCTTCAGCAGGGTTCTGAGATGAACCAGGTGGGCCATATTTATGTGACAAAAACTGAGTTTGAGGTAAGAAGGTTGTCTTTTTCTGAACTAATTGTCTACTTGAGTAAGGGAAAGTTCAGAGGGTTTTATGCATTTTGTTGTATTAATAATAAAACCCCCTAATGAATGTTCTGTTGACAGAAATATCTTGGTCAGCCTGCTCGGAGAAAGTCCATAGGTTGACTCAAAAAACGGGAGTAGGCAGAGTGAATTGTTTGTTTCTATTAAACCCACTTCAAATCATTCATGGAAAGGTGGAGAGTATAAATAAATTGGAAGTCTCATAAAAGAAGTTGACAGAGGTGGAAAACCTGTGAGGCCCAACTCTGTGGATATGCAACCAAAGCACACTTGTACTTCCTTCAGGCTAAGGATACCAAGATGTCTTCATCAACAATGGAAACTCAACTTTCTCACAAAGAAATGTAACTTCATCTTCTTTTATAATTTTGTTTTTATTTCTTTTTTTCTTGCAGGAAGCTTATAAACATTCCCTGCAACTCACATGACCAGAACAGGATATCATCCTTTTTAACCACTGAACGCAAATATTTATAAGTTATTCTGAAAGTTTGTTGATGTGGACCGTATGCCTTTGACACGCTTAACAATCCAAGATGGAGAATTGGTTTAACTGTTTCTTTGGTGGAAGAAAGAGAGTTTACAATCTAATTAAATTAGCCTTGCAGGGGGTGATTAATCTTCTTAAGAAAACAAACTGCTTTCAAACACGCCAGTAGCCACTGCTTCTGGAGATTAATGAAATAATTACCAAGAGTTCTGGCCTACATATAAAGCAGACCAGTTAAGAATCTCAGACGAAGAGCCTTTGTCCCTGGCTAACAGAAATATGTTCTGCACCACTGAGAACAACATTCTATAATTTTGTTTTTGTTTTGAATTGTTTTAATTTAATTTTGAGACAAGTTCTCGCAGTGGAACCCTAGCTGGTCTGGAATTCACTATGTATCCCAGAATGACTTCAAACATTTGACAATCCTCCTGTCTCATAGGGTTACAGACCATAGCTACTATGTCACCTAGTGTTCTACAATTTGCAGATGCATGTTTTATCCTGGTCTGTCCTCAATTAAGTCTTCCGTAATAATGAAGCTTTCCTATATTTCTGTTAGAGTTATTCAAACGCAAGGAGCCCATGAGGGAAGTTTAAATAATTGTTTTCTGAAATGTTTGTGGTGGCCCACTCCACCATAGCAAGCAGGAGCAAGATTTCAAATTTTTCATCAGTCTAGGCTACAGTGAGTTCTCCTGCAGCCAGTGCTATGAGATCAGGGGAGGGGAGGAGGAAGGGAGTTCTATTAACTACTTTTACAAATACATAGGACCTTTATTCAAGGATATGACTTACTCTGATGTGTTGGTAGTCCATTTGGCCAGGGCGTTATGAAGCTAAAATACAACTATTAACACTCATATAGATCATTGTAATAATCATGCACCTGAACCATGTGCCTGAGGAGTGTACAGGTAACCCAACTTGTCCACAAGGTCTTCAATTAAAATAGGAAATTCTCCAAAGAGAGTTTGTTCTGAAAACACCAGTTTACTACAGAGCCACAATTAAAACCCTTTCACAAAGTTACTTATGGGACTAATATGTTCTGTTTACCACTCTCCTTAAAGAATTGATGCCATTTTCTATGGAAAAGAAAATTAAATTTAGAAGACTCCATCCAGTTACAACTGATTTATAAATATACCCAAAGCAGAAAGTAAAAGGCTGGATGTTTCACGGTGTTTGCTACTCATCAAACTCAGTTGTGAGCTCTAAAAAAGATAAATGTTGTAATTTATATTCCAGGGAAGGATGCAAGGAAAGCAATAATTACAACAAAACCTGTAAAATGCTATAAAAGAAGCAAGCAATGAGTGCTCAGAAGGCTTGAAAGCAAGAACTTAATTTGAAGTGTCAAATTTTTCAGGGCCCATATAACTTGAGTTGGAGAGATTTTAAGTTAAATCAGGGGGTGGGGGTGGCAGTGAGCCCCAAAACCTCCCAGAGCAGGAGGGATAGAATCTGAAAGCATAAACTAAAATGTCTTGATAAAACCCCATTTGATGTTCGTGTTGGGCGTTATCTTGTACTCTCTAAACATTTCCTTTGCACACGGTACCTTGCTAAGAACTTCCTAGGAATTTCCCTTGTCTAATTTTACAGTCACAGTGTCAGTTGGTTCTATTCCAGTCATCAGTATTCTGGTTGTTCTGAAAGGAAGCTATGGCCTAAAAAAGCAACGTAACTTGTTCAGTAGTACCTAGCAGTCAGGCTCCAGAGACCACACTGCTCAGAATACACTCTACTGCCTCCCAGGGATTCTAGAATAAGGGGCTTATTTTTTCTGGAAGCAACAGGAAGCCACTAAGAAATTTAGGTAATTCTCCTAAATGTTAGCATTAACAGGTTTTTTGGGTTTTTGAGAAATGACTTCTATTCTCTGGCAATTTTTTTTTTAATCCTTTGGATCAATACTTGATTACCGGTAACTAAATTTGATTTCCACCTTTGTTAGAAAAAGTGATTTAAGAGAGTACTTTCTGAGGCTGGAGAGATGGCTCAGTGGTTAAGAACATTCACTGCTCTGGCAGAGGGCCTGGGTTTAGTTTCCAGCTTCTATACTACAGCTTACAGCCATCTCTAACTCCAGTTCCAGTGGGGATGACGGACATAGTACTAGGGAGACATGATGGCCAGGGCACGTGGTACACACACACACACACAAACACACATTCAGACAAGAAACTCATATGCTTAATATAAAAATGAATAAATGTTTTGAGAGAGAGAGAGAGAAGGCGAGAGAGCCTGTTATCCACAAGTCACTACTCTCAGAAAGGAGTACAAAAACAGTGACATGATTTCCAGAAATGAAAACTGTCTTGTGCCAGTCTGATACACCATATAGAATCCAACATGGTTGCCACACCACACGGACATGGGGAGCTCCATTATTATATCTACTCTCATAAAGCAGGAATCAGATTCCTAAACCTGATGTCTTCAGTTCAGAATTTCCCAGCAATCTTTGCTTCATAATTGATGGTTTTTAAAGGGCAAGATTTGCTTAGAACCATGTAAAAGGCAGAAGGGTGGAACTACAGCGATCTAAAATGATTGAATTTTCTAGAAAATTACTACTTTCTACTAGCTGCATAAACTTTAATTAAAAAGACAAGGAGGTCTATTCTTCCTTCCACACTCATGAGACTCTTGAGATCCTGGTTGAATGGGGCAGGGAGCGGGGACTGAAAAGATTGTCATTTCTAACAAAACTCTAAATATAATTAAATTGGAATGTTTATTGCCATGTTTAATGACCAACAAGTAACCAACATTTGTTGCTTTTTCGTGGAGAATGTTTTAACTTCAGGTTTTGTGTAACGTCAACTTATAAAGTGAACTCAGAGCTATGCTAAGCTGTAAGGTAAGACAGCAAACCAACCAGGTCTTCCAAACAAGATATCCTCAGCTACATATCACCCAAATGAGCATGTCTGTGAAACTTAATTCAGGAATTTTGTGTCTGTGTTTAAACACAACGTCCCCAACATCTTATAAAGGGATATCTTGATCATGTCCACTGCAAGTTCTCTAGAATCAACTTAGAAGAATGATATCCAGAAAAGAGAAGAGACTAGTAGACAGCAAACACTGACTCTGGAAGTATCTTCAACAATTCATAAAACACGTTAGGGTCACACACACAAAAAAAAATTTCTCCACCTAAATAACTGTGAGTACTCTCTTCTCTTCAACTCTTTCTCTTAGAGTTCCCTCGGTCTATACTTTCCAAGCTTTCTTCCCAAACCAGTGGGCAAAGTCATTTCAGAAGAGCATGTTTGAGTCACAGCAATTTAATGTACTTTGTCCTGCTTGTAAAAGGGTTTAGGTAGCTTGGGTGTTAGTGATTTGGGCTGTCATCAAGACTGGCCCATTATGGTTAGATGAAACCCTACTTAATAATGAGGATTTGCAGTGGAATCTTTCTCTCTCTCTCTCTCTCTCAAAAAAAAAAAAAAAAAAAAAAAAAAAAAAACTCAAGTATCTTCATATGTTCCTTCCGTGTTTCAAACTCCAAAGGAAGGTTGTGGTAGTTACAGCTTCATAAGCAACCTCCTGCGATATAATGCTGAAGTGATGACAGAACATTAGGAAACGAGAGGTAGGGTATGTAGACAGCACAAATGCTTACGATTATGTACACGTCACTTGAGTGTGTATATAGCGCAGCCACACTTAACTATGCCAACTGATTAACTCTCTCTCTCTCTCTCTCTCTCTCTCTCTCCTGTGTGTGTGTGTGTGTGTGTGTGTGTGTGTGTGTGTGTGTGTGTGTGTGTGTTATGAGTTAGCTGGGTTGCTGCATGCTATAAAGTTTACCTGGATGTATACATATAAGCACAATGAAATATGGTATTGTGTGTATAAATATCAGCTAATATAAAATCCTCCTGTAGCTGTTTGTTTAGGAAAACATTTGGATTGAATAAGTTTTATAACAATCATTTCTTTCCAAGCCACACATATGCATACACACACACCACACACAAAACCATACTTTTTTTTAGTTCTACAGTCTATTTTTTGTCAGTTCTTTTATCACACCTGTCATCTCCTAGGCATTGCTTAGCCAAAGCTCTCAGACTTGAGACTTGAAGTTGTCAATATCGTCTCCTAATCTTTAAGTCTTAAATTATCTCAGATTAGCTACCATTATTCTATGCTTATAGTACTTAGGGGTTAAAAAACAAGGAAAGAATTTTTTTTTTTCATTTCCAGGCAGTAAATTCCTGTGGAGGTTGAGTGGGTGATATGTGTTAGGAGCATGGATTTATGTAAATAACCAGGTAGACATGATGAATACATTAACTCTATTCTCTATATCTGCAGGACAGAAAATGGCTTCCATACCGCCTTAATTGCCCCTGCTTTTGCATTATAACTGAGTTATACTCATAGCCATAATTTGTAGTTTATCAACTTGGGGTGGATATTCTGAATGCAAGAAAGATTTCAGAAAGGAAGGAAAGAAGGAAGGAAGGAAGGAAGGAAGGAAGGAAGGAAGGAAGGAAGGAAGGATAGATAGACAGACAGACAAACAGATAGGGCTCACTTTTCCAACAGCCCCTGAGTGGTGACATGGTATCTGCTATGACCTAGATTCCGAGATCAAAGCAGGATTTCTGTGACTCTTTGCTGCTTGCACTGCACACGGCAAAGCTCTGGAGAGTTACGCAGTGAGTCCAAACACAGTTCCAGGACACAGTAGAAAAGCTCGAGTGGGGTGGGTTAATAGTATAAGGACTATCTAATGGCAAAAAAGTTACTTGGAATTTGGGAGGAAAATACAGAATTTAAAGTACCTTTTCAACACCGTTGCCTTTTTATTTTTTTTCTCTCCTTTTCTGAGGCAAGACTTTTGGCTAGTTGAGGAGGCTGGCCCTGAATGTCACCATCTTCATAGTCTCCATAATGACCTTGTGACTCATTTGGAATGGTTTTGCCGCTGCTCATACCCATGAAAAGGAGAAAGACCCCTGCGGCATGTTTTCACAGGAGAGCACTTTCACGTTGCTACAACCAGGCATTTACCAGAAGGATTTAAAAGGGGAGAAAATTCTCTTAAAATATCAAAATGTTGAGCTTTTGTGTTTCCACTGCATGGGACATTCCTGGATACTGGAACCCCTAAAGGGTGAGTGGTTCTGCAGCCTTTCAGAATTGCTTGCTCTTTTGTTGAAGAAAAAGGCAAGTCCATATTCCTGGGATCCCAGAAGGTGAAGAAAAAATTTCATTTGTAATGCTTAGCTTACACGCCCCATAGGGCTGGGGCGTGGGGCGCGATTCCCTTCTCCAAACTTGACTGATTTTAGTTGCATTCCGTGGAAGAGCGCGCCACAGTGTAGCTCAAACAAGCAGCTATAAGTGGACTCAGGGAAACTCCCTGCAGAACAGGATCTCAGGGAATGGGGATGGGGTACTATAAACCTAAGGAAGTGATCCCACGGTCTCTGCTACATAGTTCCAGTGCTCAACTTTCCCACAGCTCCGCTGGTCGAGCTGCACCAAGACACCCACATAACAAGAGGGGTCAACGCCTACATAGTCCACCCCACCAGCGAAACCAGGTTAGAGAAGCAAGGTCCGACCAACCACTTTCTACCTCCGCCCAGCTGGAGACCGCACACCAAAGACGTGCAGCGTGGCCAAAGCCTAGTAAATGTCTGGAAAGGAAGATACCCCAGAATTGGCCAGGAAAGGGTCTTGGCACAACCGTACAAGGGGATAAGCTCTGAAAGACAGGCCAGCCTGGACACTCTAGAAGACTTCACCCCTATTGACAGTCCATACTGAGGATCTTACAAGGGCTTCGAGTCAGTGTCTTTTCAGCATAAGAGGTGCAAAGGTTAGGGAAGGGGCCCAGGTTTTGTAGCATCCTTGCCAAGGCCCTGGGTTCTGAGGTTCCAGATTCTCTTTGCGAGCCCCAAGTTAGTCTCTAGAGAAGAAATTCCCTCTCAAAGAACCTTTTGAGAATGTCTCAGGTGGGCAAACTTCTGTCAAGTGGCTCTCTTCATTCTGAACACAATCCTCAGGCTACGGAATTGGAAAGGGACTCGCCACACGCCCGAACATTCCCTATAATAAATGCAAGCACATTCGACTTTGTAGGGCCAGTTCCTAGTTTTATTTAGCTTTACCTGGCAGCGTACTTTTCTCATTATTATGCTAATATTTTGAAGGGGGATTTCTTATAGTTAAATTGAATTATTCTGTGGCCTGTAACTAGACATCACAGTTGCCTGGAACACCCTACTGGAAGAGTTCAAAACATCATTATCACCTTTCCCCCTTTTCGTAGCCCTGGTCTGCCCAACTTTGCCCTCTGTCTAGAGCAGCTGTGTACCCCCAAAACACAGTAGTCTGAGACACAGGACTTGCTAGCATTTCTTAAATGGAGGAGATCTGTGGGGCTTGTTTCTTAATACCAGCTG
The DNA here is from genome assembly GCA_021653895.1 of Mastomys natalensis. Lineage (NCBI taxonomy): Eukaryota > Metazoa > Chordata > Mammalia > Rodentia > Muridae > Mastomys > Mastomys natalensis. The sequence continues at coordinate 28,760 of JAJTUV010002183.1, read as the reverse complement.
ACTCTCAAATAAGATTAGCTGTTGCATTTAAAGGTCTTTATATTGCTAATATATTTTCTAATGTACTACACTACTGAAAGACATCAGTTAGAGTTCAATGAAAGTTATTTCATCATTAAAACATAATGAGGGCCCCCATGGGGAAGTGGGGAGGGAGAGGGAGAAGGGGGGAAAGAGAGGTTGGTTAAGGGTTGTGTTTATTAAATTTTCATTTTTTTAAATGTCACATTTTGGGGATGATTCCTTGAGTTTCAGTTACGTGATCTTTTGAAGCTAGCAAACTATCCAAAATTTAAAGAAGCAAAATGCAGACTTGAGTCTCTTCGCTATAGCTTTTAGAGACACAGCACATTGAGTCTTTAAACTAACTCTTCCAGCATGTAGTTCCCAATGTAGAAAAAGACTCCAAAGAAAGGTGTATTTGGAAAACTGATGACGACAACAACAAAGACTGATTTTTATTTATTTAACTTTCTTTAGAGATGGAAAACGTTTAAATTAGCTAGGAGATCCGAAACAAACAAACAAACAAACAAACAAAAAAAAGACACAGCATCCTGAAATACATAACATGGTAGAAAGGGCTCTAAATTTTTAACCATCTAACAACATTTATAGATGTGTAACTAGAGAGAAGTCCATATGCATAGTAAGTAGTGTTGCTTGCAAATTATATTCCATTGAAATGCTACTGGGTTTACCTAGCATTGTACTTGGAGTTGTGTAAAGATGGGTCTGTATGTTATCTATGTATAAATACTTCTTATACTTCATATATATTTAGACACACACTTCTTTTTAAGTGTTTATGCAGTTAGTCACTTAAAGAGTATCAAAATAAATCCTACTTTGGCTTCCATGATCTCCTAGGTATTCCTAAACACCGATGAGCAAAACTCTTTCTATGGAAAATGAAGAACCTCCCGTTAAAAGGAGAGAATAGAAAGGGGAACTCGATTTATTCTCATTTGTTTATCGCTAGACTTTCCCCCCACTCTGCAAATTCATTTGAATAGCTTTCAAGCCGGAAAATGGAAACGGCTCCTGCCCTCTATTTCAGCGGCGGCGGCGGCGTCCTGGCAACAGCGCAATTTTCTATCATCAAGGATAAATGGCATCGAACAGAACATTCTGATAAAAAAAAGAGAGAGAGAGAGAAAGAAAGAAAGAAAAGAAAGAAAGAAAGAAAAAAGCTTCAACCAAGGAGTCCATGATTGCTGGCCTTCCTGTCTGTCATCCCTTTACAAAATCCTCTCGCAAACCTGAGCGGGCGTGCTGTCAGAGCTAATAACGTCTGCTGAAGGGGTGGAGGGGGCACATAGTCTTCCCTGTACAATGTTCCCATTTATTAAATCGAGTGCTTATTTTAAAATTGCAAATATCTTTGTTTGGTTCAGTGAAAATTAAAACCAAGATGTAGGAAGTTACATGATGCAACAATTATTCGTATCATCCATATCAGAGAATCAAATCCTTATCTCGCCCTTCTGGTGAAGGTTGGGTGAGGGGGAAGGGGGATCAGGGGTAGGAGGTTTCTGATGGAAAAACAGGAACCCATTGGCTCTGCAGGTAAACGAAGAGACCGCCGGAGGAGCGCTCTAGCAGCGATACCCAGAAGAAAGGGCTACTGAGAGGCCCCAAGGGCGTGCAGGAGCTGTTCAGGCATAGTGGGGTCAGCCCATCAGAAGCCCAAGAGTTCCTACGGGAAGCTTCAAATGCACCGGTGGTTATTTCTCACCTAGGAATGTGCCATTCTGGAAAAGGACAATCCCCCACTCCAGTAGAGGAATTTCTGAAGTCTCTGTGCCTACGAGGGACTAGGACACCCCGGGTAGCCTTCCCTTAAGTCCTTTATCAAGAAGTCAGGGACATAGGGAACTAGGAGTGTTATCCACGCATCCACTGGGGACAGCTGACTCCAGATACGCTTCTTAGCGGTTCCAAGCTCTTGCCTTCAGGTGTAGGGAGTGCTTGCTCAGTTCTTAGCCATGCTTTGTGCTTGAACTTAAATCAACTGGGAGGTTGTAGAAAGGCATGTGAAGCAACGTTTTTGCGTGAGGAACTGTGGTTTTGATATCCTTCTCTCAAATTATTCATTGGAAGATGATGTGCCTGGGGGGCGGTATGAAGAAGGGGCCTACAGGTAACAGGAAGCTAGGTTTTCATGTCCTTTAAAGCCAAAGAGAAAGGGTTGATGAAAAAGGATACACTGGATCCTAAAATTTGGGCAGCCTATGAAGAAGCTGTCCCAACTCTGGCCCAAGAGGGCAAAGCGTGAAGCGGGTGAGTGAGTACCCTAGAGGCTAGGAACCTTAGAAGAGGGTGATGATTGGGGAAACCTTTAATAAAGAAACCTAATTATTGCGCACCTGGAAGTCTTGCTCGCAACAACTAGACGGAAGTGGTAACGGAGAGATACAACGCGCATGCCTTAGATTTGCATGCATGAGTACACACGTGAGCCAACTCCTGCGCAGCCCCGGGCGCTGCCACCAATAGAATCCCGCTTTTCCTGAGCCTCGGGGTCACAATGACATCTCATTTCCCCCCACAATAGGCCTTTAAAACCCACTTTAAAAATAAAAAGGGTGTTTTAGTATTGATCCTCACCTAGATAGTGACGATCTCTGTGGGAGACACATTTCAGAACTATAAATATATTTACTACAAGCAAGGGTTAAAGTATTCGGAATTTGAGAAAAAGTTAAAGGCAGGAGGCATTTTCAGAGCCTAAGGAAAGCCTAGGATTGCTGTTGACTTTCTTGGGGCTTGGGCCTCATCTGTCATTTGAAAAGTCACATCTCCTTAATTGACCCAATGAACCTCACGAAAACAGAAACATTACCTGTATGTGCATGTCGTAGAAAAGTAATCTCAAAACCCACTTTTCCCCCAACCCTAACCCCAGTCACACTTGGTTACCAGGGTGATAGGAAGCTGGAACACCTGTGTTCCATCTCTCACCTTTGCCCAGACACCAAAGAGGTCTGTGGTCTGAGACCCATCTGTTAGCTTTCACATCTGTGAAATGGGGCTAATTATAGAAAGGCAGAGGACTAGAAAGGTAGATATGTGACAGGATTTCCACCCTGTCTGGGCCTCTCCTGACTGCTTCTAAGCTGGGAATGACAAGGTTGATTCCTAGGGCTACAGAAGGGGTGGGCCAGCTGGGAAACATTACTGTCCACCCTTCTGCACACCAAAGCTGCTGCCTGCCCTGGCTATAGATCTCGCAGGCCATTATGAGGCTCCTTCCTCATCCTCTGCCCACCATATTGTCCTTCCAGAATATACTGCCTAAAATAGGCCTCTAACACCTGAGGAGATTCATACCCCACGACTTGAAAACTGATTGTTCTTATGACTGCAATAAAACAGTTTGCTATTTGCAGCTTCCTCTTCTGTGTAACTCACATGTTCCAAAGTAGGATTAAACTGCAGATGAACATGGCCAGGAACCCAGGAGCTTATGTTCCGCTCAAGCAGTGTTATGCTTAGAAAGCCTCCAGAAATGCCTTTGTTTTTCTCAGCCTCAGTTAAGCCCAATTACAACGTGCCTTTATAAAATACCATGTGACAGAACTAAAGTGCCATTACAACCCTTCAAAATGTGGGGCTCAAAAAGGTGACTTCCAGGTCTTACTTGTTCATAGAAATCCACTATTATTTGGTATTTGGTCACTATTTGGTCAGCATACAGCATATATCATTCAATAGTCATAGCCATTTCAAAAAAGGAGAACCCAGTATACTGCCTTCAGAAATGCTTTCTTGTACCTTCTGTCTGCAACCACCCTTTTCATAACTGTGCTTTGCGATTGTCTACACAAAATATTAAGCTTTCTTAATAAGCCCAGACCAATAAAACCAGAGTGCTGACTTCAGCCATATAAGGTCAAGACTGAACTGAAGACCTGGTATGGGTCTACCACCCAAGCCTAAAATATTTCTTCAACACTTTGGATTTGAGGTGTTCTTCTTGTAAAAGACTTACATCTGTCCATTAAGATATAGGAAAATAATAGTGTGTTTGAAATGAAATATAAGGCAAGGAAATGATCTTGTCATTCAATCAATTATTTTATTGCTACCCATAAGACACACAAGCTCCTCTTTGCCAGTGCCATGGGTGGTTGGGATACGTGAAAAGATTTTCCTGTTATTTCAAGGACAAATAAACCAACACAAGTCACAAACCCACTGCCTGGCCTCTTCCTATATTAGGCTTTTACATCAGCAGGTTAGGGCATCTGGAGAAGATCACTTGAGGTGTGGGCTCCAGATTAGAACCAGAAAATCCAGCATCAACCACAGCTTCTTTCTTTGAAACTGCCATTTCCTGGGACCTCGCCCTCCTAACCTACAGAGTCCTAGAAAATCTCTTTGTCTCATATTTGTAGATGCCACGTACCTACAGATTCTTCCCACTTATAATCATTTTTAACAGAACTGGGAGAGGTATGGAGGGAGGAGTGAGAAAGGAGGGGGAGGGAGGAAGATTTCCTTCCCATGAGGGGCTAACCCACTCTGATCAATTTTTGAAGATTGCTGAGGGCAATTATTTAAAAATGCAGTGCCATTCAGAACTTCTTTCATGAGGACACTGAAGACTGTGACCATTAATCAGCTAGACAGACAAACCACCACACCTCAGGTTTTGGGCCGTCAGGAATGGATAGTATAGGAGATTCTCTTTCTCTAGTACTGGCCAGTAGGATCAAGGAAGATATGGGGCTTCTCAGAAGTCCTCCCTCTGAGGAAAGGGAACTGCTCTGCTTGGGAGTCTGTTAACTTTGGGGTTCCCCTGACCTTTCTTTCCTCTGGACTCTCTCTCTCTCTCTCTCTCTCTCTCTCTCTCTCTCTTCTCTCTCTTTCTCTCTCTCTCTCCATCCCTCCCTTCCTCCCTCCCTTTTCCCCTCTCTTTTCCACTGCTAATATACTTCATAGGAGAGTACCTGAACCTTGAATGGACACATAGGTACTCCATTCTGCTCCATTATGGACTCAAGAGTTCACAAGTCCTTGAGCAGGTAACCAGACCAGCAGCGCATTGTTCTGACTGGCCGGGCGTTTTCAAACAACTTGAATTACAGACTGTATTTTGAATATGAATTAGCCTTCCGTGCTGGTGTGACTCTGCTTTGAAACTCAACTTGTCAAAGTATGGTTTTAATTAAAAAGTCTTCCGGCCTGGAAAGATTACATGTTTTGTAAAATATATCCTACCATGAAATTTACTTCCACAATCTGAAATTAAGGTTCCTTGTAAATGTTTTTACAGAAAGGAAGAAAGAAATAGGAGGGGACGGGTGTGTGTGAGAATGGTGCAGTTTATATTCGCTGTGTTCCTTTAAGATATCCAGCCAGTGAACCACAGCACCGGGACAGGTAGCCAGCCTGGACTATCCTGAGCTGGGACAAGGCCTCTAGCTCCACACCAGCTAGTAACCCGAAGCCGCCCTGGCAGGTGCGGCGCAGGCAGCTTTAGCGGTTGGAGACAATTCAAGAGACAGACAAGTTAATCCCGCACTGATTTGTTTCGAATCCATCTGCAGGATGCAGGATACCCCCTAGGCTGCTGTAGGCTATAGACACCTGCCACCCTTCCCATTCCCAACCTAGGATGCGGATAGGAGACGTGGTGTTTAATACAGGACTCAGTAGAATTCAAGACAATACACATCTCAAAATTTAGAGTTCTCTCTTACGAATTCTTAGCTAATACGTCGGAAAACAGACATCCAGTAAAGTCTTTGAACTGCTCCAGGTCAATCTAAAATTTTGGTTGGCTTAGAAAGGCTCTCTGAATGAGCTCTTTATCATTATATCTTGGGTACTTGTACTGTGCCCCCTCATAGTCTTAAGAGAAAAGGAGTCCTACTTCCCAGAGTGGGGGAGGGAAGATGCCTCCTCTCCGTCTCACGATGCATCTTTCTATTCAAGGAAAGAATTAAGATCTGGGTCTCCACAGAATTCTTTTTCTTTTTTTTTTTTTTCCCCTAACAACTCTCTGTGGAACCAGCCAATTCTGACGGGATCTGCTGGATTTGAGAGTAAAACTTGGTGTGCACGCAGTGGATGAGATGAGAGCACAAGGGAGGGGTGCAGAGCTCCTCTCTTCCAGGTAATTGGTATCCAAGAACCAAAGGCAGGGACGGGGGGGGGGGGTGTGGGGGTGGGTGACGCGGTAGGGAGAGTTATTTACCACCCCTCCACCTGAAATAAGCAAGACCAATAACGCGCCTGGCTTTTCGCCCTGTTTACTCCATCCGCGTTCAGTGATTGGCAAAGGAGGCCCTGGAGGCAAAGGCAATAATTGCTCTGCTCTCCTTACTAGGAAAGTGTGTAGGCATTTGAAGTGTACTAAAAATAAACGAAGGAGTGAGAAAATGAAAAGGGGACAGAGTGACAATTTGCAGCAATTAAGGCGTCTGCGCGCTGTTGCCTGAGGAACAGGGACCCACAGAGGTTTTTGTTTTCTCAGGCCTGATGATGTGACTAACTTGTTAGGGAATTCGCGACCCAAGGTTCTGCACCGGGCGTGTTGGTGTATGTGAGTGTCAAGAAGGAGTGTTGTGCCCCAATCTTTTGGGAAAAGAGGAGTGAAGAGCTTCGGTCTGTTTCTGGGCCCCTAAAAGACCAAGGGAAAAAAACGACTTCAAAAAAGAGTGGATCCAGTTCACCCTGTTTCTTCCCACCCCAGGCTTGTTTCAAGTGAATGCCCCCCCATTAACGCTCAAGCACTTCTTACAAGAACTTTAAGCAAGTCTTCAGCTCTGAGATGTCTAACCTTAGAGGGGAAAAACATCCCAACGCTAACACCTATTTTACAACCACGTGAACCGCTGAAACGCGAAGGATGAGAGGTGGGGTTGGGGAGAAGGAGGAGAGGGGGCGGCCAGCCAAATCAAAGCTTGGGAGACATTTTGACAGCAGGCTTGAAATATTACCCTTAATTTTTGGAAGATTTTCAAGAAAGGGGGGAGTGAGAGCCACAACTTTCTCTTGTCTGCCACTCAGGCGGCCAGAGAGGGCTCCAACCTCCAGCACATGCGGAAACACACGTTGAGAAATTGCTTCAAGATACAGTAGGGCTCTCTTTCTTCCCTCCCCCCTTCACCTCTCAAGAGCCAAGAACTTCGCAGAGAGGGTGGTAAAGAACGGGGAGGGGGGGTATTTGGGTGTCAGAAGTTTGTGCATTGCCCCTTGAGATCAAGGGTTAGCCCCAGGCAGTGAAACACCCCTGGGCCTGGCTCCTGACGACCAGTCTAGCGACGAAACTGGCCCCCTTGTTGATCAACACCCTCCTTAACCCCTACCCCACCTCCAACTGGGGGTGTTGGGGGGGGGCACTGCCTAAATCCACCCTAGCTGGCTTCAATGAAAGCTGGCAAATCCGGCGAGTCTCGCAGAAAATTTATTCGACCCTAATTCAATTTTAAAGCGGATTTTTACTATTAAAAATGCTGCCGAGCAACACATTGAATTAATCTGACTGTACGGTTTTAATTACAGTGAGGGTTTCTCTACAAATCTGTACAAGACAGTGGCTGGCTCTCTGAGGATCCCTGACTGCTGAATTCCATTATCCTGCCCCTGGCTTTCCGCAGACGGCGGCGCGTGGGAGCCAGCTGCGGGCGCGGGCGTTCCGCCTTCTCGGCTCCTGCCCCTCGCCCCTTCCTTCACCCCAGACCCACAGATAGGCCGGGATGCCAGCCTGTCTGCTTGGGGCTGCTGGACTGGCATCCTGAATTGCTGCCCTTGCTTTTTTAATTGTTGGGCCCAACACTTCACAATCTTGTTATTAAAGAATGGCTGGTTTTGTCCAGGAGAGGTGGCCTCTTGTAATTTTTGGATAGGTTTTCCTATTACAACCTTGCGGAAGTGGTCAGTGTGACGAGAGAGAAGGAGGCCGAGGAATAGGGAGGAAAGGAGGAGGGTGTAGGGTAAAAGACTAGCAAATGGAGCGCTGGGTTGGCAGGTCTAGCCCACCCATCTCCACCCCACCCCCTCACTCCAAGAGTAAATACATGGCACTGCAGGACCAGGAAACAGGACTACCTTTGTTAGTCTTAATTTTGTTGATTTGTTGTGAAACTAATATTAAACTGATGTGGTAACCAGAAAAACCTACAAACCAGGCATAACAACAAAAGCTGGTTGACACTCCTCCTCTCTATATAGTCTTACAACAACACAACAACAACTCTTATGTTCTCTTTTATTTTATTTTCTGCCTTCCAAAGATTACAAAGTCAAATGCTAGCTTGCCAAATAGACAGACACGACCTCTCAGTGTGCTTAAAGAACCAAAAGCTTTGAGTCTCCGAGGGAAGGAGCCCCACTTGATGGAATAAAGATGGCGAGCAACATTTTGTGCATAAAACTATTTAAAACAACACACGGGAAAAATATTTTATCCCAAGGGTGGAAAGGAATGAGTTTCCTTGAGCCTAGGTTTGCATAAAGAGGATTTTTTTTTCTGAACAACAACAACAAAAGACAAATGGCCCAGTAATCATTCAAAGGTTTCTTTTTTAATCCCAATTTCCAAGGGCTGGTAAATCTGTGGTCCTCTAGGGAAAGTTTCATTTTAAAAGAATAAGCAATAAACTGTCTTCCCATTTATTGGGATGTTCCAGAAATAAGAAATAAATGTCTGTGAACAGATAAGTAAGAACATTATAGAAAAACATATATCAAAATATGGTCAGACATAGAACACGACTCTTTTTCTCACTAGTCAAAAGAGTTTCCACTTATATTTTTGTTTCCATTATAACAAGAGGATGCTGTTCATTCAGGTTTCCCTGAAGAGCTGTCCCAAGCCTGACTCTCCATTAATATACAGACATTTGCTATGACTTTATTATTGTTACTGCTGATGAAGAGATGAAAGAATTAAACAGAAGATGCTTCCAGGCATTTAGGAAGACACTGGGCAGCTATATTAACTCCTTATTAAGCCTAAAAATAGTCTTCGATTTCCTGTTGATGCTTGCTCCCTGCCACTCTAGGACTGCATTTACTCTATGATGGCCAGGGGTCCTGCTTTTCAAAGATCGGGAAGTGAAAGCTAACTTCTAGCATCCCTTCCTGTCTGTTATCCTTTACTTTGCTACATTTCCCAGCAGGGCAAATATGGCAGGGGAGGGTCAGCCTTGGTTTAGCCTATATATTGAAAAGACAAACATCTGCATTTACCTTGTTGAAAACTGTTTAAGTACTATAGGTTCTTCAGCCCTCTTCTCTCTTGAGCTGAGGGAAAATATGTTTATGTATTAGGGGTTAGGGTCTAATGTTTGCTAAATATTTGCTGAAAGAGACCAAAAGAGGGAAGGAAGGGAAGGGTGCAAACACATCCAGAAATGAATCCAAGGAGGAGTTAAATGATGGTGCATTTGGAGGAAGGACGTAGTTAGCTGTGTATCAATTAACACCAGGAAATTTCAGATTTAAAAAAGTCTACAATAGAAGCTTCTAGGTTGAAACTTGGTTAGTGATATTCTCCAAATGAGCACTTGTGAAAATGCTGAGGAACCCTCCAGGAGGTCAGTGGCAGGCTGGGGTTTCCCAGGTTCCTGTTCTTGGAAACCAGAACTGAAAAGATAAGGGTTATACCCCTAAACTCTGCTCAATCTTCTTTGAGGACATTTAATAGATAAATCCACCTTTAAACTGGATCTGGAGAAACCTGGAAGAGTATGATATTAACATGGGCTCTGCAGTTTTATTGCTAGAGAAAATACCACCAAACTCTCAGCATTGTCTTGCCTAGGCTGGTTCTTTGAGCTACACCTAAAGGTGACACCGTAAGCCTGCATCAAGAAATAGAAAGGGGCAGTTTTCTATCTCATACCCTGGGGCTTTTACAGGGGTGTGTGTGTGTGTGTAGAAAAGGTTCTTGAGTCTCTAGAATATCAGATACCCTTTCCTTACACAAACACTCTCTCGAAAACACACACACAGGGGAGAGAGAGAGAGAGAGAGAGAGAGAGAGAGAGAGAGAGAGAGAGAATATTTCATGTTCAATGAGGAAAGAACTAGCAGGAATTTTTCCACCAATGTCTCCCATTGAGAAGGGGATTCTTAATGTGGCTATGTAAATCAACACCGAGTTATTTCTTTGAATTCAAAGGCCATTTATCCAGGTCTAATTTCTTTAGAATTAACGTGATAACTGAGCCCAACTTAGCAACCAAACCCAGCCAAGTCCTGGACGGCTTGAATTTTACTGCCACAGCCCCCATCAACACTGCAAACCTTCCAGGGAGATCCAGGCATTCTCAGCCCTGCACACGTCTGCAAACGTCTTCCACAACCAAACTGGAACGAATCTCGGACCCAGTGAGCCCCCTCCTACACACCTAATCCGGCAAAATAGAAGCAGGGGGTGTAAAGAAGGCAGTGTGTTCGTTTTTCTTTCTACTTATCGTGGACAGTAGTTCACAACATCTCGACATCTTAACACCTTAAAAAATAAAATGCAATTTTAGGCCTCCAATCCCGCTTCCTAAAACATCAATGGATATAATTCTTATCTTACAGTCACAGGCCCTTAAAACAACTGCTTGGGCCTTTAGATTTCTAAGTTTACTTATATTTTGAATGATAAAGGCTTCAGTGGCCTTTCTAGTCCTCCTTCCCCTCCCACTGGCAAGAGTTGGCGGAGGTTCCCCAGAGAGTGAAACAAAGAGGAAGGAGCCTGGACTGCTCAGGAGGCGCCGGGGCCGAGAGCCCCTGAGGTGTGCGCCTGTTTGCAAGGCTCTGAAAAGCCCTAAGTTTTGCCTCTAATAGAAGAGCTTGTATAGCACGTTGCACCCCGGTAAAACAGAGGTGACTTCTACTGTCCCGTTTAACCTAGATGCTCCAGTCACCAGGCGAGGGACTACGAACGGAACTGCTCAACTTCATTCAGGTTGAGTAAAGCTCGGTGAGAAGAACAGTGCACCTTTGCTGGTGGCAGAGGCAAGCACTAGCTTCCCACCTTTGGACCACAGTAGTCTTCCGCTGTTTATTCCTTGGACTGGTGGGAAGTGGGTTGGTTATTCCTAGGCTTCTATCCCCGGAATGAGAACACCGAGACCGCTGTCCAACAGGGTGAGACCCACTTACTCACTACTCTGTCTCTCAGAACCCAGCCTGGGTCACCTAGCAAATCCCAACAAAACCTACACTATGCACAACTACCTCCTAGCTGCACACTTACACCCCAGGAACGGAGAGACACCTGAACGGACAATTCCAGCCATCGCGGCTT
>JAJTUV010002183.1:0-12500 GCA_021653895.1 Mastomys natalensis | reverse complement strand
GGCCTAGTCAACCAAGGATGGAAGGAGCTAAATGACCAATGCCTGTGCTCCAGTTGCGCACTTTCCTGGGATCACAGTTTGGAACAAATGACATGGTATTGAATACTGGATTGGATTTGCATATACACCAACCCTCTGCGACCCAGCTGAGCCTAGGATCTTTTGGTGAACAAATTCAATCAAATCTTATTCCAGAGCAGAATAACATGAAGTAGAACAAGTGTGTGTGGTGTGTGTGTGTGTGTGTGTGTGTGTGTGTGTGTGTGTGTTGGGGGTTATCCAGCTAAGAAGTAAAATAGGACCCTGTAGTGGCCTCTAGGAACTTATATGAATTTCAACCATAGTCACAGGAAGGAAACTTATGAGCTGAGACCAGGAGAAAAAGTTAACTAGACATATTTTCTAGTAGCTTAATAAAGGCATCCATGTGCAAGCCATTCACTTCAGAATGGGTAAGATAGGGTTTTCTGAAGATTGCATTAAGCTCTGTAGTTGAATCATCCTGGTACCAGACAGTACAGGTTGAGGTACTCCCTGGAGCACAGAACTTGACAGAATTGAGAAACAAAGAGAATGTTCCCAAATCATGGCCTGGGACAACACAGATAACAGTCCTGCTGACCTGAAAGCTATCCTGGACATTTCAGATTTCACTGAAAGGGGCCTAGAGGTGAGTATATCAGCCTGCACTCTAAAGCCAGCAGTCCAGCCAACTGCATGGGATGCTAAGGCCTCTTCTGATGGGCATCATCTTTAACCAGCAAGGGTCCTGCAGTCTCATAAGACAGTTGCCAAGTCCTTACAGTATGATATCTTCGCGCCACGTCCTTGAGCTCTTCTCAGTCAGCCTGGTTTCTATTGCCATATTGCCACTGAACATATTTGAGGTTTGCTATGAAAGGGCTCTAGATGCTCCCTGACTCTTATTCTTGCAAAAAACAGATTCTGGAATTTTAAAGGTAATGCTACATTGTAGGCTTTCTTTCATCCAGAGATTTGGGCTGTTGACTTAAGTAAGCTGCCAACGGACTTACTTAGATTCTGATTCTCTAGTTTTTTGAAGCCTTTTGACTTTTAGTAGCTACCTCAACAATCATGTGATGATTGATGACTTCTGTTTGCTTAAGCAACATAGGATGTAGGGAATGGGGGGTTGGTGTATTTCTTAATCCTTGCAGGACTGGAGAATATTTATGTCTGGAGAAAGATATCCCAGGCATATCCCATGGTATGTGCATAATATGCATAGTTATGTTCGAGGTATTTTGTTATGAACATACAACCTTTAATCAATCCATAATTGTTTCCTACTTGATGTGCATAGCATAGCCAACTTGGAGGGTGGTAAATAGAAAAGCTGAACAAACCAAAAGAGGTAAATTCAGTTGTACAATTGTGAGGCAAACTCTATTCCACTTAAAAGTCACACAATTTTGGGTCCACTGATCTCATTTGATTTCTTTCTAATTATATGCTGATACTTTAAAACCCAAGCTATAGGATTCAAATCAAGAATCACAAGGACTGTAGATATTCTAATAAGATATCTAGTAGGCCCAGAGTGGATGGAGGGATGGAGATAAGGGAGGGGAAAGAGAGGGGGCTTTTTGGAAAGTCAATGGTGGTTTGTTTGCTTGTTTGTTTGTTTGTATATTACTTAAGTTTAGAATGACACTGAAGGCACCAGGATGATATTTATGTGCCTAATGATTACCACATGTCTTGCAGGTGAAGATATGGTTTCAGAATAAGCGCTCTAAGTTTAAGAAATTGCTGAAGCAGGGTAGTAACCCACACGAGAGTGACCCCCTCCCGGGTTCAGCAGCCCTGTCACCGCGCTCACCAGCCCTGCCTCCAGTGTGGGACGTTTCTGCCTCTGCCAAGGGCGTCAGTATGCCTCCCAACAGCTACATGCCTGGGTATTCGCACTGGTATTCCTCACCACACCAGGACACCATGCAGAGACCACAGATGATGTGACTTGTCTGAGGGAACAGCCTACAGGAGCTTCTGAAGGAGGCAAGGAGGATCCCAGACTCTCTTGCATCTGCCAAACAGCCTAAGCGTTGAGCTCAGAGGAACTGTCCCTGTGATCTGGGTCTCTCCTCTCTCTCTCTCTCTCTCTCTCTCTCTCTTCTCTCTCTCCTTCCCTCCTTCTATTCTCCCTCTCTCCTTCCTTCCTCTCTTCCTCCCCCCCTTATTTTTCATCCAGTTTACTCTTCTTTATTTCTTGACTCTTTCCATCTTTTCTTTCTTTCCTCTTCTTTAATCTCCTGTCTTCAGTAACCTTAATAAGTAACTTTGTCACACACACACACACACACACACACACACACAACAGAGAGAGAAGAGAGAGAGAGAGAGAGAGAGAGAGAGAGAGAGAGAGAGAGAGACTGGCTTTTGTGCCAGTGTTCTGGAAACCCATCACTGTGAGGATATTTTCCTTCACACTCTGGGATCCAGGCCACAAACCTTCTCTTTAGTACTCTCTATCCAAATGACTTTTTTTTTAACAGACATTCTCCACTGGCAGAAGAATCTGCACAAACATGGCAGCATTTTTACTTGTTTAATGAGTTTAAGACATTACGTGATGAAAGATTTTGGACTCCTGAATTTTTATTTACCAATCCTAGACTGGGAGGAGGAGGAGGAAAAAGAGGAGGAGGAGGAGAAGGAGGAGAAGGAGGAGGAGGAGGAGGAGGAGGAGGAGGAGAAGAAGAAGAAGAAGAAGAAGAAGAAGAAGAAGAAGAAGAAGAAGAAGAAGAGGAGGAAAATGGAAGTAACCCCCCCCCCAATATCCCTTCTCCAAAGAAAGAAGAAATTTTGGCTGTAAAATTAGAATATTGCCACAAAGGAAACGCTGCATGTCTTTTCAAAAGCCAATGATCAGGAATGACAACTCAGCTAAATACAAACAGTAACAACAACAAAAAAGATGCTTTTTGCATAACCCACCTCCAAACTCTGAACTGGAATCAAGAAAGACCAAGAAAACAACCAAAATCACCATTCTATTGCTTTGACACTTTTCCTAGGTGAATAGTGGCATTCACTAAGCTAATAGGGACGTTTATATCAAGGAACATTTCTGTATATATTGTTGAATTTTAGTTGTATATATACTTTGTATGTTTTTGTCTTCTTTCATATATGGAGTAAAAGCCACAAAATATTGGGAGTGTCCTCTATTGCTCCATGTCTCTGTCTGTCCATCCTTCCTCCCTTTCCACTATATTTTCTATCTCTCTTAAAATAATTTTTGTTTCCTGATATAGTGTGCTCTATACATGTGTTTCCAGTGCCTGAAGAGATGTCAGTTTGCACTACAAACCTTTGTCTCAGGTACTTGAACATGAGCCGTGGATGTTTTCTCGGCCTTTCATTTTAATTTTGTTGTGATTCATACACATTTGTATATTTTTAAACATTAGAATAACCTAGACCCAGCTTAACTTCTAGACATTCAGCCAATTCCAGCACTGTATCTGAATATTCTCCTTCCCCTTTCCCCAGCTAAAATAGTACAGCTATATTTGCCTTTGGAAACATTTAAAAAAAAAAAAAAAAAAAGGTAAAAAGAGAAAAGAATAATAAACCCAGAAAGCAAAGTGCACAATTTTGACTACTTAATGTTGAAAACCCCGTTGCAAGCTAGCAAGGTAGGAAAATGTTCTATCCTGCAAGAAACACATCCTTCCGATCTCGTGGAAAGCAAAGAAATAATGAAAATGAAAAGTCCTTTCGTCATACAAGCAGGAAGCCCATACTGTGAGAATTAATGGCTACAGACCTGGGCATCCTTCAAATTATGAACCTTGAAACCACTGAGCCATTTATCAGAAGTCAATAGAGATACTCAGAGTGCTCCATATAATGACAGCGACATACAGTCGTGCAAAAGGACAGTCACTATAATTAGACACAAAGCAAAGACTACTTACCAATATCCCCGTTCCTTTTTTTGTTGAGCAACTTCCATGCTCAGTCAGTCTTCAGAATGGTTTAAAACCGATCAGTCTTGTCATTTTCTAGCATTCGCATTGTTACATTAGGAAAAATGTTTTCTTTTCTTTTTTCCCCCTTCCTACTGTGAAACTTTGGGTTCGTAGCTCCCCAGGATCAATTCTGAACAAAGCCTCCAGCTGCAGTGCCATCCAATTTGAAGCAGACATTGGGGACAATTTAAGGTTTTTATCCACAAGAAGGTTTTTTTCCATTCTCTTAAATGCAGCCATAATTAGAGTAATTTTTCATGTAGCCCGCTGATTACAGCGTTTTTACCGTCAAAGATAATTACCTGTAATTTTCTTCCACTTTTAATACTAAAAAGCCATCTTTATTTAGATTCAGGAACAGGAAAGGCGAAACAAAAGAGGGAAATTATTCTGTTATTCATACACAAATTGCAGAGACGTAGGACCTAAAATTGAAAATTAACCAAAATTATAATGCTGGAAAGAATGGAAGAGGCTGCAGAAGTACAGCTGGTAGGGCGCTTTGCTGAATTATTCAAATTATGTTAGAGAGAAAGCTACCATATATCGAAACCAACACTAATTTTTCCTAAAAAAAAAAAAAAAAAAAAAATCACCCAATATATGCCAAACCACTGTGAGTGTATAGAATTCTGAAACCCAGAAAATGTATGTTACTAGGTTGGAGGTGGAGTGCTGAGGCCTCTGCATCCCTTAGTTAACATGAGCTTAATTACAGAGATGTTGTCACTGGTCCCCCTGGAACTCTGCTTAGAACTGGGCTCCCTCTGGATCCCTGAATTTCAAGGGTTAATTTTCTTTTTCTCCTTTAAAATGTATTGACCCCCAAGGAAACTGGTTCCCTGAGGGAGGGATTGGTAGGAGGAGCATGGGTGAAAGGCGTTGCCAGTTGAGGTGTCTATTGCGCCTCCCACGTTCAAAGTCCCTACTAGGTTGTAGGGTTTGAGTTCTCAAGCCCTGTTCTGACCATACTAAGGGTTGGGGTGGGAAGCATAGTTGTTGGGTAGGGATATAGGAGAGAGACAATGTCTCCTCCTCTCTAATAAATAAACGCCACATTATCTTTGGGCACACTTCTTGCCATGGTAGAAAAGCTTTTCTCTGCAGGGTGGGGCAGTCAAAGACATTGTGGGATCCTACACTAAACACTTTTAGCTACTTATAAAATTTAGGGGTCAGGAAACAGCGTCATCTAGAGATAGAATAGCACAGCTTGTTGCCAATATCTTCCTTGGTACGTAGACTAGACTGGTTCCTTGGCTTCATAAGTTGTCGGTTCTGTGTCCCAACCAATCATCCCCCCCTCTAACCTCAGGATCGCAGAATTTGGGCTCAGTAGGCAGTAAGCTCCGCGAGCTGGATAGCTTCCCCTCCCCCACTTCTCACCACACACACACACTGAGAGAGGGAGAGATAGACACAGAGACAGACAGAGACTACAGTTCTAGGCAAGGCCCTAAGGAACAGCCTTGAAGGGCTTCAGATGTCATTTATTCTACAAACTTTCCCCCAGCTGGAGAGAAGATGTCCAAAGGGCTGCAAAGCCCAGAGATTCAGGCACACCTGCTTTTGCTAACACCCGTTCACATAGCTGACTGCAAAAAAGCAAGCCACATAGCCAGTTCTGTTTGATCTCTTGATGCCTCAAAACCCAAAATCATGGCCGCATGTAAAAACCTCAATGTATTTACTTAAGAGCAATTGTAAGTAACAATTTTCAGATAGATTTTTAGCTTAGACTTTTAGGCTCCTTCCACACCTCGTAGAAACCTGGTCCTTTCCTAGTCTCCAGTCACAAACTACACCAAACACATCAGTCAAACACAGACAGGCAAGTTAGGGTCTTAAGAATCCCATTCTCACCAGATCAACTCTTATTGTTAAAGGAAACTAAAAGGTCAGAACCGAAACCTTGAAAACAAAGTTGTAATTCAAATAAACCACAACATATTGTATACAGCTTGGAGAGTATGAGACAAGAGATAAAAACAGTGCCTAGAAGTTAGAAGTATACCAGAAATAAAAACTTACCCCGGTGAATATCTCCTAAGCAATGATCAGGGTCTAGAAATCTATACTGAGCCGAGGCACAGGAGAGTATTTTTCTGAGTCTCAGGGCAGAAGCTCTGTCTCTATATTCTTGGTTGAGTGAGCACATCCAGGTGTGAAATTGTTTGCACACCCCAGCACCTCTTATATTGCCAGCAAAATTAGCTGTTATTACTGTCACTGTTTAGTGATGGTTAGCGTGATACAAAAAAAAAAAAAAAAAAAAAAAAAAAAAGCTGCTGTAATCAAGACCTGGCGCATCTTTGCAAATTACAGATAATTGTAAACGTCCAGATTATGATAATAGCATCCTAATCCAGCCTGCAATATAATTATTACAGAGTGTTACATCTGAAACTGTCCAGTAGGGCTAATTCAGCCATTATTTAGACCCTATTTTTTGTACTGCAAATGGGTTGCTGAGTTGAAAATGTACGATTGTAATTTCACGGGGCACTCAATGAGTAATGGTATAGGAAGAGGAAAAATACAAAAGTGAAATGTGAACAGTAGCGATCAAATCAAACCCTGAAGGACAAAAGACTGTTTGATTCATATGGAAAAAGAAGAGCCAGAATTAAGAAAATAGCAAATCAGTGGTCTGAAGTATTATGTGTCCAAGTTTTCAACAGTGCAGAGCTGATGCATTTGCAGGGGCTCCTGCTGCTGCTGCTGCTGCTGCAGGCTCAAATAATTTTTTTCTTCTTCTTTTATTTCCTTTTAAAAAATACTACTGTCTTTCTTCCCTCTACCATAGCATTTTCCTACTTTTAAAGGGCCCTTCCCCCACAGCCCCTCCTCCACAGCCCCTCCCCCACAGCAAGAACATTTGTCAGTCCCTCCATTCTTTCACCAAAACCACCTCAGAATGTGCCTGTCACTTGTTTATGAACATATTCTTAAATGAATCTGCAATTGCTCTTGTCATCAGAGCAAACTACCCTGGCTGCTATGAAGTGTGTCTTCCCTCCATCTCTCTCTTTTACAATAAAGAAGCTATACCGTGTCCTAGAGGACATTAGTTACACAAGTATTAATTGATGTTAATTAAATATAGTCAACTGGGAAGCTGTTGGTTTGGCTGTTTGTTTTAATTTCATCATTAACTTTATTAATGAAAATCTCCCCCAAATAAATCATTCTGGCTGCTTCTATGTCACAATCCACCTAAGAGGGCAAGATTCGCCATCACCTTCAAACAGGAAAGGACAGAATAGAAAGAATGGATAGCTGGAGAGCGATTGGGAGACTCTTGCTGCTCCCAGAGTCAACCCCTCTGAGGATGCTATTGCTTTCAGTAGTATAACCCATTTCCTACTAAAGACTCCTCTGGCTGAATTCTGGTAGCTACATCCGAGTCAGAGATACCCACAGATCCTGTATTCCAAGACTTGAGTTTTCCCGTGTTGAGCACAGAGATTTCCTTCGGCCTCTTTTCCAGTTTCTAGGCCAATTGTGTTGATTTCACCTCCTCCCAAGAACATCTTACCGACCCACACAGGCTGCCCAGCCAAGGCCACCCTGCAGGGTGGCAAGCAGGCTCCCTAGCTCCGGTGAATTTAAGGGCAATAATGAAATGTCCCCTGTTTAGTGACCCCTGTTTATAGATGAAAGTTGAGTCCATATTCTGCACCCCCCTCCACCCACCCTTTTCCCCCCACCTTGCAAATGGCAAGTGGCAGAAATAGTCCTAGGTGACAATAAGCTTCCGCTGCAGTTTCTCTTTTCACGCCTTTCAAGGAAAAAAAATGCTTTAAAATAAATCATAGCTTGGGAACTGTTTACCATCCTTCACACCCACCCACTTCTTAAAAAAAAAAAAAAAAACAAAAAAAACAGTAGACTGTGTATGGTGGATTCCACAGAGAATGTTACTGAAACCAGGAGAGAGAGGGGTGACGGGAATCAGGTCATGAAGCCATTTTCCCTTCCTGTGGTGAAAGGTCGTAATGTGTGGTATTTCACGGTTTTATATAAATCTTGGTTTAGGATGTTGAACAGACTCAATAATACATGTGCTTTTGGCAAAGAAATCTATTCAGAACCCCATAAATCAGAAGTCCAAGCGAACAACAGCGCAGAAACATGTAATTGCTATAAGAATCGGACTATCCTTTCCTTTAAAGACAGATTCGTGTAAATTCGGCTTGTATTTTCAAAGTTAGAACTCAAAGTATGAACCAGGTTATTATATTACAGTGGGCATCCTGGGTGACTGAAAGGGAAAGGATCCTCCATCCCTCAATCACCCATACCTCGTAGATACCTTGTATACTTTCTGCCTTGCACCACTAAGAAACCTAAAGCCTGTCAGAGGCAAAAGAAAACGCCAGGGATGCGGGTCGCCGGTACAGGCTGCATAGAAAAGATTGAACTAACACCACGCGCACCGCCAGGATTTGGGCTATTTTCACTTGGACTGGGACTGGGTCAAAAATATGCAAGGTTCTGTGGACAACCTGGAAATAAGAGGGTTGGGGGAGCTGGGGACGGGAGTAAGTCGAAGAGCCGCCTCCCCAAGCGCTGGGCAGTGAGAGCCTGCACCTAGCACACAGGGGATGGGGGGAGGTGCTTGAGAGTGGAGAGGTGGGGAACCGCGAGCTGATCCTCGCGGGTGGCGTGCTTCCCAACGACGTCTCAGAGCTACTGCCCTCAGGGTGTGCCTTCTACGAGGCTGGAGAGCTCTAGGTTGGCCAGATCCCAGCGGCCAGTGGGAGGCGCTGGATCCAGGAGGTGGTGAAGAAGGGACCGGTATGGGGTGGCTGAGTAGTCTTAAAGGTCCCTCTTAGGGAACAACAGGAAGCAAGAAGCAGAGAGGGAATGAAGAGCACTTTCCAACAGGCATCCAGGCAATTCGAGCTACAGATTGCTCGATACTGAACTGTGGAGGCGGTTGTGTGCTATAAAGCCTGGCTCAGGCTTGCTGTGGGTGACTCTGAATGGGTCAGCCAGGAGACCGCGAGCCACTGGGCGTCCGGTGCGATCAAAGGAGCCATAGGAGGCTAGCCGGCGCGCCTTGGGTTGTGGGATAAGGGGAGGGAGAGAAAGGGTTGTCCTTAGGCGGGGAGATACTGATCTGGCCAGTTTTTACTGGAGGGGATGCATGTACATCTTTGTGTGGGTCAAAGCTTTTCTATGCAAGGCCGAGCCCTAGGGAGGATCCGAGTGGGAGTGGACTGATTCCCGGTAGGTGCTCGAAGGGAGAGAACGAGCGAGCAAGACGGGGGGGGGGGCGGGAAGAGAGAGAGAGAGAGAGAGAGAGAGAGAGAGAGAGAGAGGATCAAGGGCAGCGAGGTCTGCGGGTTCTTCAGTGTGTGTGTGTCTCAGGCCCTGTGGCTCAGCACTGGAGCCGCCTGGCACCCACAGGAATGCAGCTTCTCTCGGATCCCCAGGCCGCTTCTTGTCCCACAAGGAGGTGGCCGCCAGGAAAAGGGGAGAATGGGGTAGAAACCCGCCTAGCCCAACCCAAGTTTCAAACAAAGGCCAATTTATCTGATCTTCAACAGGAGGTCCCGGGAGTCGGGCAGGGCACCGAGGAAATCACTCAAGCCCTGCCAACATGCCCTGGGCCTCCGAGCCTTTGCAGGGAGGTCTCAAGATGGAGATTGAAAGTATTGTGTGGATGGGGGTCTACTGTAAAGAAAATTAGTTCTGAAGTCGGCTTAATTCATCTTGGGGACATTAGACAGAGGACTGGGTAAGTGAGGAACCGAACGGGCAGGCAGGCACACGTGACTCCTACTTGAAGTCCAGGGCGAGTGCGGTCTGCTAGCGCCAAAATGGAGCTGTGCGCTTGGTATACACAGGAAGAAACAATGGAGAGGGAAGGAAGGTGAGAGAGAGGGCAAGAGAAACAGATATTTTTAGACTTTGCTGAGGATCTGTTATTTTTACATCCTTGGGCGCAGGACTGCAGGGAGTTAAATTCCCCGGGAGAATCCCCGCGGTGCCAGGAAAGCCCATTGCGACTCACTTGCCAGAATATTTTTGTTCACCGCTCCCCATCCAAGTTAAAAAAAAAAATCACCTCTCAATTCAAGAGACCACTACTAGTGAGGCTCACACAGGGGATGGAATCCTAAAACCAGGTCCCCACCCCCGCCGCCGCTGCACTAGGCTTTTGGCTTAGCAGCAAACCAGCTTTGGTGTCCTTAACAACCAGCAATGCCCCAGCTTGGGGTGAAGGGTGGTAATTAAAGAGCATCCCTCTTTTTCCCTGAGAAAAGACTGGCCCCGCCCTTCCCTCCTCTTGGCTGAATCTGGGGGTCGGAGGTAGTGAAGAAAACACACACACACCCCTTTCCACCAGGGATGAGAGCAAAGATGACATCCACCCTCTTTGAATGCCAAAATGGAAAGAGCTTGTTCCAGGCACATTTTTGACACTCTTGGGAAACCAGTGGGTGGGAAATATTGGGCGGGGGGGGGGGGTTGTGCGGTGGATGTACCCCGCCCCTGCCAACCTTTTCAAATACCCACTCTGAGGTGGGGACAGGCCGGTGACCACCAGAAAGCCAGAAAGCGCCGGGCTTTTGGTTAACGGAAACTACTGAAATCTTCGTAAGCAAAGAAGGAAAAGCAGAAAACAGACACCTTCATCATCTCTTTCCCCATTCTACTCTGGGCCACTACAGAAAATAAAATGAGGCTGGAGCCTCCGCTAACACCACCGTCCCCCACAAATGGAGTGGAGTGAGGACAGGGGATAAAATTTTGGAGATAAATTTCTGTTTAGGCAGAGTTCAGCAGCCCAGGTTGCCTAGAAGTGTATGTTTGCCATCCCCGAGGTCGACTGAGTTCCAAACTGGTGGGTTTGGTATCACTTGTGGGAAGAAAGAAAAGGGAAAGAGAAAGGAGAACAAATGGCTGATGGGAAAAGAGGACTCGGAAGAGACTGGAGAGACAGAAACTGACTCTGTAAATGGTCCAAGGGCACACAGCTTGCCTTTTCAGTTCTCGATGCTGGAAGGGTCCTCTCTGAAATCCTGAGATGAGAAGATGCAATTTTTCATGTTCTAATCCCCCTCCCCAAGAGGGCTCTTTTGTCACATTTATTGCAGCTGACTTCCTAGCTGTGGAATATTTCCTATAAATCTAGTAATTTCCAACATTGCATGTTCCTTTGGTGTCATAAGGAAATAGATTTAGGTGGACCAAAGGCCAGCCAGTCACAACGAAGCCTATAACTCAGGCCTGGGGGCACAACTCTGGAGCCAGGCTGTAGCTCTGGTCATAGTCTAGATATCTACATACAGGTGTAAGGGAAGCATAAGTCAGGGCCAGGTCGCTGCAACTCCCATAGCCTGCCTTAAAGATGGCTTCACAAAGAAATTCTAGCAAACATCCCATTTCCAACGCCCATTTGCCTTGCCCCTGTTTTATGTAAAAGCAGAGCAGGAGATCTTGAATGAGGCACGAAGTACGGATGCCAGTGAAAGACAATTACATTAAGAACACTCTTTCACCTCCTCACATAAAATGAAATCAATATAGGGCCTCCCCTTCCCCCTACCTTTGTTTTTGAAAAGGAATTCTCCCCAGTCCCAT
The DNA here is from genome assembly GCA_021653895.1 of Mastomys natalensis. Classification (NCBI taxonomy): domain Eukaryota; kingdom Metazoa; phylum Chordata; class Mammalia; order Rodentia; family Muridae; genus Mastomys; species Mastomys natalensis. Next base: position 906 of record JAJTUV010002183.1, on the reverse strand, counting down.
ATTTCTCATTTGGCCTTGTGCTTTAGTTCACTATTGTTCTGAATCCCTACGGTATTTTCTTGACTGAAAGAATCTGGCCAAATGCATAGTCATGCACATTAGGACTCCAAGGCTTAAGGTACCACTTGCAATGCACCAAACATTTCAGATTTTGGGAAAAAAAAATATATAACAGGAATGAAAGCAGATTTCCTTTTCTTCCCCTTTCTTATCGTGGAATGCTTCTTTCAAAAGGACCCTAATTTGTCTAACTGCAGTCCACATGCTGATGGGGAGGGAGTTTCCCAGCAGAATCACTTTGAGCTTAGAATTCCAGGTTATTGGGGGTTTTCTGTTGCCTTTTTCCCCTCACACATGGTAGGAGAAATGAATTTAATTTTAATATTCCTTCCTACCTGAAACATTTGGGGTTATATTTAATATCATCTAAATGGTTTTGTGGTTAGGGGAAAAAACATCCTAAACATGACAGTACTATAAATATATATGCAGACAGATACATAAAGTAAAGCATCTAAAACAAACACATTTCTGCAACCATGAAACTCCTGATTTCTGTTTTGCTCTGTTGAATTTCTGGATAATCTATCTGTTCTTAACCATCTGCATATAACCTTACTTGCCAGTTATCAGGGGGCCAAAAGGGAGCAGTTTTCATGGTCGAAATAATTTTATTTATCCAGAATATACAGTTTAATTCCTCTATCTACACTTATTTACACGGTTAAAATAACATTGAAAAAAGTCTTTTGAAAAGTTGGGGTCATAGATTTCAAGGCACCATTGATAGTGTCCACAGTTGCGCAAAAAAAAGGTTCTTTTCGTAAAAAAGGGGGCGGGGGTCCTTTGAAATGCATAACTTACATGCAAAAAAAAAAGAAAAGAAAAAACAAAGCTTTACACATG